>OY776120.1:87602086-88129335 GCA_963675135.1 Galeopsis tetrahit
AAATATTAGCAAATTATAATAATAAATCATTTTTTTTAAAAAGAACTCCACATCCCCAATTGTCTTTCCCAAATGAAAATTGTATTGATGGATATTTCTAATTTCCGAATTTGAGAGATTGGAATTTTCTAAAAAAATCATTTTTATTATTGTTTAGTTTTTTTATTATCGAATTTGGCATTACAAAAAAAATAATTTTTTTTTTCATAAATCAATTTTTATATTTTTTCAAATTTTAAAATCCAATTCTTCATTTAAATTTTTTCAAAATTTATATTGTTGAATTTCTTAATTTATACTCCATCGGTCCTGGAATGACTTGCACGGTTTGACCGGCACACTTTAAAAAAAAGAAAGAGGATTTATGTAATAATGTCTTAGGTGATTTGGTGTAAAGTGTATTTGATGAAGTGTAAAATAAAATGTATGTAAAAAAGATGTATGTAAAAAAGAGGCGCAATTTTAAAAATATATTGTGGTTGAAATTGTATAAATTTTGTGGGTATTTCAATATTAAGAGAGTAGTATTATTTTAAATATATTTGAGTTAATTTAAAATGAAAATAATTGCATAAATAAAAGTTTCTAAATTAGACATATTTCTTCTTTAGTTGGTTTGTAGCCTCCTTTGAATTCCAGAAGTTGTCCATATTTGATTGGATGGACCAAAAACTGAAATTAACATTAGCTACTCATAATTACTACTCCCTCCGTCCCATACTTGAAGCTACATTTTACCATTTTGGGCGTCACATACTTAAAGCTACATTACCTAAAATGGCAAAAACACTTTTAAACACTCTCCTTAAAACATCACAATATTACAACAAATGTCACTACTTTATTACACTAAAAAGTAACTTTATTACTATTTATAAAGTTGAAAAGTCTTTATTACCCCCACTTTATCTTACACAATACTAATAAACAACTCATTTATTAAAACCCGTGCCAATTTGATTTGTAGCTTCAAGTATGGGACGGAGGGAGTATAACTTAATTCAGCATAAACATCGTCAGAAAACATATGAATTATATAATTTTCCAAATTAATTTGCCCTCATCTTCATCATCGTGACAAGCTTTTATCGGGTAGTGAAATAAAAGTTTGACCAGGAAGAAGAATTACAATGTTTTTTTTTTTTTTTTGACATAAAGAAATACTGCAATGTTTTTTTTTTTTTTTATGACATAAAAGAAATACTACAATGTTTGAATTGAAAACGGGAAATAAGCTAGACTTGACAAATTATTTTGCAACGTAATAAAAATAAAAATCATATTTCACTACTCAAAGCACTAGGATATTCAGCCGAAATGTATCCTTGATATATTTTGCAGCCTCCATCCCTTCCCTTCAAAAGTTATTTATTGTCACTAGATGTTCCATCAAAAATTATTTTAAAAAGATTTAGCGGTTGATTTAATGTAAACTGCAACGGAAACCTTTTATATTAATCATCGAGGAGGAAGAGGTAACATCTTTCCTGGGCGCGGTTCAGTTTGGACAATTTTTGGGGAGAAATCACAAATTTCTGTAAACTTGTAGCACTCAGTGAACCATTTGACTAACATAAGGCTCATTCACATAGCCGTTTATCGTTATGATTTTAAGACTGGGAAAGGAAGCCTTCTGTGATCTCCAAAAGTTGTTCATATCAAACTCATGTTCCTTAATCCACTCTGCCTGTTTTGGTCTCTACCAAATCACACGAAACAAAATTGATCATTTTATTGGATCGTGTTGTGTGTGTATATATATATTGTTTTTAACTGAAACATTATTTCAATACCTCGAAAAACATTTTAGCCACCAAACTCGTAGAGAAAATATTGATGGTCAAGGTCTCGAGAGATTGAGAATTCCTGAGAAGCAAAGAAAGTCCTGGAAAGTGCCATTTCATCATGTCAATGTTCAATACTAACTTCTTCCACCCAAATGATGGACAATGCACATTCGTCAAGTTCCATATGCTGAACACCTGATCATTAATTAAAAAGCATAAACATATTTAATTAAACAACCAAGTAAAAAAAATAAACATGACAGAAAAGAGCTAGATCAACTATTTAATATATTAACATACCAGAACGGTCCATGAACATGCTCTGAAAGTATTGCACGTCTTAACTTTCTTCAGAAATATTCGTACGCCATCATGTTTCATCACCCAGCTAAATTGACTATAAAAAATGGAAATATCAGCTGAAGACGAAGAACGCAATAACCTGCACGCTCGTTGTAACAACCCGTTTATATCTAATGATAATACTTGAGGACATGATATAACTAAAGGATGGCCTTCTTCCTTGTCGCTCAAGGCAAGCGTCACTTTCTTCAGGTTTGAGTTTTTGCAAACTAATTTTTTCAAGCAATAACAGTTGATAACGGACAGATCTTCAAGCAAAGGGCACCCGACTAAGATTTTTTCCATGACTTCGTCGTTCAGTGCAACATTATCTAGCGACAAGACTTTCAAGGACATCAAATTAATTTTCTTGCAAAGCATAATGTTTACACCAGCCAACTTAAGATGCGGCAAGTAATTACTATTCAAAACATCGGGGGGCAGAAGATAGAATTCCATGGGATATAAATATTTATTGTCGATCACATGAAATTCATTATCATCATGATGATCCCATAGGTCGAATTCCAAAACCTTGACTTGTTTGCTTAAGGCATAACGAATCAACATCACGAGATGGTCTCTTACACCTTTCACCCATGCGGCATCATCCTCATTATCATCATAACGCATCCTGTTGAACCTGTCGTTCAACAGAGTGACTGCAAAATCAAATTTGAAACATAATTTATCGAGAACACCGCTCTCGTGAAAATTGAGAAGGTGGCAAATGAATTTCCTAAATTTGAGACCATGTTCATCTTGGCCGGGGTCAAGATCATTAAAATATGGGTAGACGCATTGATCGAAATCAAGAACTCGAATGTGACGCCAGAGGTTACCAAATCCTCGAAGAAAGACGTACAGTGCTAATTGCATCCTTGATGGGTAGAAAGGAGAGAATGTGCACAAGAATATCGTCGGGTAACTCACTAAACAAGTCCTCTTTCTCATCACAAGCAGTCGTCTTTGCCCTCTTCGAACTACAGCTTACCTCTTTGTAATCATTATTTTTTCTTATTGCCATTTGTGAGAATTATAATATTTATTTCCTGCACTGAAATTCCTGAACCTAGTAAAAAAAAAAATATAGCAATTCAGAAAATAAATAAATGAGAGGGATGTAGCAAAATTATATATAAAAGAGCAGTAAGAGAAGTTTAATTACGCTACGCTAGCTATATGGTGGTGGTATCGATCAGATCAGATCAGATCAGAAAACAGCGCGCGGATTGATCCATTAGAAATTGTTGCTCCAAAGTATAATTGTTAATTGTTGGCAGTGAATATATAGGAGTCCACGTACGCCCTCCGACATTACCAAATATATTATTATTGAAATCCAAAACTAAATCATCAACTTAATTTCCTAAAGCATATCATATATGGAAACAAAATATTCCAAAATATCTTCTTCCATAATTTCAACTTGCCAAATTCTCTCATACACGTCTCGTACATACCTAATTTCATATATGGTACATACCTAATTTCAATCTCAATTGTTATTTTTTAAAAATTATACCTAAAATTATTATTTTAAACATTATACCTAAAATTATTACTCCCTCCGTCCCAGGATTGTTTGCACCAAAAATGGGGCACGCAAACTAAGAAAAAGGTGTAATGAGTGGAGAGTTGAGGGGTAATTTTGTGTAAATATGTGAATATTGTGAGGGTGGAGTTTATGAAAAAGTTTCCTTTTTGGGTAGTGCAAACAATTGTGGGACGGACGAATAAGGAAAGAGTGCAAACAATTGTGGGACAGAGGGAGTATTTTTTAAAAATTATACCTAAAAATTATTATTTTTTAAAAATTATACCTAAAATTACTATACCCTTCTATTAATTTAAACAAAATATAATACAATGAATCCTAATTTACCACAGTTATTTACAACTTCACTTTTGTTGACTTCACCCCCAATAATTATTATTTTTAAAAAATTACATCTAAAATTACTATAATACCCTTCTATTAATTTACACAAAATAAAATAAAATGAATTATAATTTATATATAAACAATTGGCTACGATTATTTACACCCCGCTTTTGTTGACTTCACCCCCAAAATTATTTTTTAAAAGGGATTGTATTTTTTTTAGTCCATTAAGTTACGACGTTTTTGAATTTAGGCCACCTGATTACCACTTTTTGAATTCAGTCCATTAAGTTTCGATTTATTTTGATTTTGGTCCAGTTACTTGCTATAGTAGGTTTAACAAGTCATTTTTTAAAACACACCCCATAAAATGTTATACACCCCACACCACACTAAAATTTAATTAAAAATAATTTTTTATTACTATACACACCCCAATTCTTTCATATTTAATAAATTGTCAAAATAATTAAATTTTTAAAAAATAAGAATTCAAATTAATATGAAAAATACAAATAAAACCTATAATTTTGTTTTTTGCCAGATCTTCAAAAATTAAACAAAGCTAAAACAAAATTAATTAATTTAATTAGTTTTGAAGATTTAGTTTATTTTCTATTATTTTTAAATTTTATTCAGCCTTATTATCAACATTTTTATAGAAGTTAGAACACAAATATTTTTTAAACTTTTTTGTTTTATTTTTTAAATTTTTTTTTTTATATTACACGAATCTACTAACACCCCATAAATATTATATACACTCCAAATATTAAACACAAAAATTAAAAAACCAATTAAAGTTAAATAAAATCATAAACATATTTAATAAATTGTCAAAAATAATTTAGTTAAAAAAGTAAGAATTCAAATTAATATAAAAAATATAAAAAAATACCTAAATCTTCAAAATTTTAATAAATCTATAAAATTAATTAATTTAATTATTTTTGAAATTTTAGTTGATTTTTTTAATATTTTTGAAGATTTTTATTTAATTTAATATTTTTTTAAGATTGAGTTGAATTTTTTAATTTATTAAAAATCTTAAAAAATAGTAAAAAAAAAAAAACTAAATCTTCAAAATTGATTAAATTAATTATATTTTTTTAGCTTTGTTTAATTTTTGAAGATTTTGGCAATTTTTATAGGTTTTATTTATATTTTTTTATACTATTAATTTGAATTCTTACTTTTCTTTATTTAATTATTTTTGGAAATTTATTAAATTGGAAAAAAATGGTATGTGTATAGTAATAAAAATTTTTTTTTAAATTTTAGTGTAGTGTGGGTGTGTATAACATTGTATGGGGTGTGTGGTGTGTTTAAAAAAAAATGACTTGTTAAACCTGTTATAACAGGTAACTGGACCAAAATTAAAATAAATCGAAACTTAATGGACTAATTCAAAAAAGTGTAATTTAGTGGACTAAATTCAAAATCGCGGCAACTTAATGGACTAAAAAATATATAATCCCTTTTTAAAAACAATTACACCTAAAATTATTATAGCGCCATTATATTAATTTAAACAATCAATCCTAATTTATATAGACAAATTCTTATATACACTCTTCAATTTTATTAAAAGTTTGAGCCTAATTTACTTTTTTCGGTGTAGACAATTAATTGGTCGCACAAATCTAATGAAAGGCAAGGATTATATGCACACACAAAATTGAGGTGGACACCCACCAATTTATTTTTTTACAAATGAATGATTTTGAAATTGAGAGGTATAGAAAAAAAAATACTTACATATCTGAATTTGAGGTTGAGAAATTTAGAAGAAAATTGACGATGGAGGGGTGGCAGAAACGAGGAGGAGGCAACAAATCTGTTTTTCTAACTTACAATCGAAAGAGGGACAGACGACTTGGAACGCGACGGAAGGAGGAGGAAGCGACGGGGGCTTGGGACGTAGCCACGGACGGCGGCGGCTTGGGAAGCAACCTTGGACGAACGGTGAGGCCTGGATGAACAGCGAAGCAGACACGCGTGAAATCGGCGAAACAAATGTGGCGACGACAAACGAGGCTATGGCAGCAAGACTTTGTGCGGCAACGAAGAATGGTTGTGGCAGCGAGACTTTGAGTGGCGACCGACGAGGCTGGGAGAGGAGTTGGTGTCCCAAGCGACGTATTTTTTTTTTTCACGCGATATGGTTTGAGAGAATTAGGGGATAATTATTGTTATGTAGGAGAATGGTATCTTCAGTCTTTCATGGGGTGTGTCCTAATCGTACGGGGTGTGCGCTAAAATTGCGTGTGTGCGTATAACCGACTATTGATTACTGATTATTGTTCATGGTATTACTGATAATTATTTTTGGTATTATTGAATATAATTAGACGTGTGGAATTATTTGTTATTGTATATACTGTTCATGGTATTACTGATTATTGTTCATGGTATTACTGAATACAATTAGATGTGTGAAATTATTTGTTATTGTATAAAATGTTACTGATTAATGTTCATGGTATTATTGATTATTGTTCGTGGTATGACTAAATATAATTAGATGTGTGAAATTATTTGTTATTGTATAAGATATGATTACTCCACACACTACTACACATTTTCACTTGGAGAGCTCCACTTGGAGAGCTCTTTTTTCAATCAGCTCTCCAAGTGAACACTTGGAGAGCGGTTTTATTAAAAAAAAAAAAATTGAACTTAGAGAGCGGTTCAAAACCGCTTTCCAAGAGAAACTCTTGGACAGCGGTTGAGAACCGCTTTGCAAGGAAGATTACAGAGCGGTTTAGAACCGCTCTCCAAGTATACACTTGGAAAGCGGTTCTTAACCGCTCTCCAAGCCCAAATTCTGTTCAAAACCCTAAATCCCCCAAATTCAATTAATTCGACGCGTTTTCTACCCATTCTCCTCCTCCAACATTCATTCTCCTCCTCCAACATTCAAAACGCGTTTGCAACCTAATTTCTCCCCCAAATTAACAGTCGCCGTCGCCTCCTTCCTCGCGGCGTCGCCGTCGCCGTCACCGTCGCCTCCTTCCTCGCGGCATCACAGTCACCGTCGCTTCCTTCCTCGCGGCGTCGCCGTCACCGTCGCCTCCCTCACTCTCTCTTCTTGCGCCGTCGCCTCCATCTCCCTCTCGCGCCGTCGCCTCACTCCCTCCTCGTGCCGTCGCCGTCGACTTGCTCTCCAGCCGTCGCATCGCCTCCCTCTCCGTTGCCGTCGCCGTCGACTTGCTCTCCAGCCGTCGCCGTCGCATCGCCTCCCTCTCCGTCGCCGTTGCCGTTGCCGCTGTAGGTACTGGTACGTACATATATATATATATATACAGATGTATTTACAGGTTAATGGTGTATATATATGTTATATTAGTGTATATATGTATGTTAATGGTGTATATATATTTGTAGACGTATTTGAAATTTGATGATTATTGTGATTTGTGTATATATATTTGCAGACGTATTAGTGTATATATGTATGTTAATGATTATTGTGAACTGGGAAGGGTGTTTCGACTATCGGACTTTCATCGATATCCCTACCTCTATTTTTGTTCAATATATTACTCGTCATTTTCATCTCATTAATTTTGGTTTTCATAATTTCTGCAGATTTTTTTTTTTTTTTTTATTGATATCCAGCTATACATTTTTTAATTTATATGTTTGTTTCATGTAGATAAACTGTGACTAATGAATTAAAGAGGTTGTTATTACTGTAGTAGTTTTAAACTGTTTCTTTTAGTTTGCTAGGTAATTGATATGAACAATGTTTATGCAGTTTCTCGCTATTATTTAAGATATTTATTATTTAGAGAGGAAGTTCCGATTCGATTTGAAAGTTTATTATTTAATACGGATTATGATGAGAATCATTATATATTTTAAAAATTAAATAAGTACGTTTAGTTTAGTTTTCTTAATCTTGAGAATTTTGAGAATTCTTTACGAGAGCTAAATCTTCTTTTGGTTAAAATGAAAAACAACATGATTGATTATATACTTTTAAAATCTTACTACAAAAATTATTAATTGTCTCTTAAAATATTAATTATATAAAAATTACAAACTCATCAAAGTGAGATTTTTTGGATGACGACGAACTTAATTTTTTTTAAAAACTACCCATTCAGTTAGAGATTTTGGCATCTTTTATGACAATTATTTATCTCCTTTTCAAGTTTTAAAATTTATTTGAAAAAAAAAGTATTATGTATATAGACTTATTAATTGCCCATAGACTTATTTACAGAAGATAATCCTTCAACTAGAAATTAAAGGCGAAACATTTAGAAAATGAAATTGAATAATTGAAATGATTTCGAGTATTTAATACTCCAGTAACCAACTAAATACATTCACGAATACATTAGGATACATTAATTGTCTTTAGAAACACTTATATTGTCTTTACTATAGGCATCTACTTTACAGGATCATGTCTTTTTTGGAACATCCTGGAGATTCTGATGAAGATGATGATTTGAGAGAGGGTCTCACTGATGCTCCCACCAGTAGCAGCTCTGGGGAGAAGCGCGCCAGAGGCATAGTGACGATGTCTGCTATTAAGAGGGCTCGTAGCCATGGGAAAATGCCTAAGGTAATTTTATTACAATTGAACAGTTGAAATTGTAATTACATTATTTGATCGTTGAACCTAATTAAATACTATGTTATTGCAGGTGACGTTCAATGAGTATGGACAGCCCATAGGAAAAGAGAGTGAGAAGTTCTCCTTCTTCCTTGGAGCTACAGTCAGGAGTGTGATCCCTATCGTGCTGCCATCCAAGGACTGGCGCAGCAACCAAATGGCTCCTTTGAAGGACAGATTATGGGACGAACTGACGGTATGTTAATTATATGCTTATTGAAAGTTGTTGTATAATTACTAAATTTACTAAATTGTCATGTTATATGCGTATAGACTACATTCGTCGGTCTTGAACATTCGCACAAGAAGTCTATACTGTCGCAAGCTGGAGTACTGGCTAAGAATTTTCGGGCTTGGTTGAGAAATAACGCACTAAATCCGAAAACCGGACTTTACTCAGCTACTCCGCCTGAGCAGTATGAGAATAACCCTATGGTGGCCCCGTATTGGGAGGACTTTATTCGTAGAGCTATGGATGAAGATTTTCAGGTAAAATTGATCAATGTCATTTTTCTCAATTCCTTATGTCCTATGCTTTTCAGTGTTTATCGTATTTATAATACAACTGTAGAGGCAAAGTCATCAAAATCGCGAACAAGCCAAGAAGATGGAGGCTCGATATCGTGGATCGAACAAAGGATATGCACGCATAAGCGAAAATATTGTGAGATCAGAATTCTAACTTTTAATTATTTTATATATGTTCACTTTTAATATATCTAATAAAGTGACACTTTCATCACTATTGTAGAAGGAATAAAGAAGGAAATCCGGAGAGAATGCGCCTCTTGTTACCCGTTTCGAGTTATTTCAGGCTACAAGAAAGACTCGAGATGGGCGTATTCCCGATTCCAATGCACAGCGGATCATCGAAGAAGCGGTAATCTATCCATTAATTTATCTTTCAATTACAAACTATTATTTCTAAACAAATAATTAAATGATATTTTTTTGTGATTTAGGAGCGCATATCTCAGACCATGACACCCGACGACATCCGCGCTATCGGCACTGATGATTTGTATGGACGGGTTGTAGGTCGTCAGGAGCATCCCGGCCGCTTTCGGAGCTTGGGATATGGCGTGACGAAGACCTCGTTAGCTATGGCACCTGCCCTTCAAGCCATGAATATGGTGGGTATACTTTCAGAACAGGTTGCCAAGTTGACTAGAGAAATGGAGACTATAAGGTCCGAGAAAAAATCTAGTCACGGATTGTCGTCGAGTGGAGCAAGCTGTGAGAATAGTGTCGTTGATGCTAGGTTTTCGGCTGATGGTGGAGACGACTTTATTGAGGCACTTCAAAACATCTCTCAGGTATCAAAATGTGCATGTCTCGCGTTTGTTTTAATTAAAGAGTAGTGTATTAAAATTTTCTAACTAATATCTTATTCGAACAGCCACCGACCTTTTGCTACCTTTATTTGGAGGATCCTCTTCGGTTGGTGGCCACGGGATCGTTGCACAACAACTCCCATCAAATGATTCATGGTTGTCCACTCACTCCTGGTTTCGTGAGGGTCACACTAGAAGTACCCATAGACGAAGAATTAGATTCACCCTTGCCGAAACCAGTAGATGATGCTGTCACAGTCGGAACAGCGATCGGACACTTCATCGAATGGCCGAGACACTTGGTCTCGCACACCGCGAAGGTAAAATATATGTTACTAAAATTTATTATCTTATATGTCGTTCTAAATAATGTTGCAAATTGATTGTAGACACTATCTCCACGACAAAAGCCTAAACAGAAATCAAGAGATGTCGTAGATAGTCGGATGGAGAGAACGAGGGACGTGGGTATTCGGGCACGCGTACTTGGTTATCCATTGCCTGGACACTTAGATCACGGCCCCGCCGTACAAAATATGGTGAACACGAAGGTGCAGTCCGGTGCTTTCGATACCATCACAGTTCCGATGACTTCTTACTTTCACAAGCATTTTTTTGAGGAATTCATCGGTGCGGAAAATGTCCTTGAAGTCTTGAACGACCAGTGGTTGAGTGCAACCACCATAGCCTTCTACCTCAAGTATGTGTTTATTAATTATCAGTATTTACTTTCTATACAGTTTAATTTTCTTTTTAAATTTTAATTAGCGTATATATGTTGGTTAAAGATATTTGGGTGAGGTATATCTCTCTAGAGATAACCGAGCATGTGGATTGTATTCCTTCATCTCCCCCCAAGTGTCTTGCATATTGAGTAGTGATAGGGCAGAGGGCATGGAGGGGATAGTCGAACATATGCTGAGTCATACTAGGAGAGAACATCTCATTTTTTGGCCAACAAATGTGGGGTGAGTACAATAAACATTTCGTTAAAATTTGTATGCATAATATGTTATTTGCATATTTGCAGCTAATTTAAATATATATTCTTAATATAATATAGGAGCCATTGGGTGTTGGTTGCCATAAATATGAAGACATTAAGTGTCTTTTTTATGGACCCAGCTTTGGATGGGGTGGTTGCAAATCGTCCCGATCTCATGTCATACATGGAAGCGTAAGTTCATTTTTAATATTATAATATTATGATTTGTTTTAATTACTTTTTAAATTATACATATTTAATCTATTTTTTTCTTCTTATTATAATAATAATAGTGTGATGACGATGTATCGAAGTCGCCTTCACAATCTAGTCTCAAGATCTACTTTCAATAGAGTGAGCTGGATAGATGTTAAGGTAATTTAATTTAGTAAGTTATCAAATTAATAGAAAATAATCATAATAGTACTATTAATGCATACTTATAATTGCTAATTATATATAACAGGTTCCGAGCCAACGTGATAGTTATCATTGTGGACATTTTGTATGTTGTTATATTGAGGATATAATCAAGACTTATCAAACGACGATTCCTAACACGGTAAGTCAATTTATCGATTTATTTAAATTATTTTTCATTGAATAAAAATTCATATACTATATATCTAACTATATTGATTGATCATTGTTTGCAGTTTATCTATAACCGTCCGCTCAAAACTTACAACGACAAAAGAATGGACAAATGGAAAAAAGATTGGACAGGGTACCTTTACAATCGATTTTTGTAAACATATAATTAAATTAGTATAATTTTTGGTAGAATGTAATGTATTAACTTATATATTTGTGATGTGATGATATTTCATCTTTTTGGTTTATATATGTTTTTGTACGTTTATTTATTTGAATTTAATTAAGTTTTGATTTTGTATAAATAGGATTTTTAAAATATAAAATAATTATTAAAAAAATAATATAAATAGGATTTTTAAAATATAAAATAATTATTAAAAAAATAATACAAAAAAAAAAATACTTAGAAAGCGGTTTAAAACCGCTTTCCAAGTAAAATCGAAAAAAATATATATTACTTGGAGAGCGGTTTTGAACCGCTCTCCAAGTGAAATTAATAAAAAAAAAAATTAATATAGAGAGCGGTTA
Organism: Galeopsis tetrahit; assembly: GCA_963675135.1. Lineage (NCBI taxonomy): Eukaryota > Viridiplantae > Streptophyta > Magnoliopsida > Lamiales > Lamiaceae > Galeopsis > Galeopsis tetrahit. Next base: position 87,614,175 of record OY776120.1, read on the forward strand.
TGAACCGCTCTCCAAGCTCTTATACTTAGAGAGCGGTTCATAACCGCTCTCCAAGAGCCTCACTTGCAGAGCGGTTTAAAACCGCTCTCCAAGGCCTCTTACTTACAGAGCGGTTTTTAACCGCTCTCTTAGCTTGGAGAGCTGTCGCTTGGAGAGCGGTTTTAAAGGCTCTCCAAGGCCCTTTTTCAAAGCTCTCCAAGCTCAATTTTGTAGTAGTGACATTACTAGTTACTTATTAGGGGAAGTTACAGCTAAGAACACTCCACTACGACATGATTGGTATGATGAAATGAAAATATGGCTGAATGGAATGAACTCATGAATGGAATCGGTGTGGGAAATGAATGAAATATAAATGACAATTGTTATGATGGGTAAACACAAGGAATGAAAAATTGATGTTGTGTAAAATTACCTAAATTATTATTATTGTTAATTTTTATTGTTGAGATGGTTTGTTATTATTATTAAATATTATAGTATTATATATTAATATATATTATTATCAATATATAAAAAATATTATTAATGTTTAAATTACTATTATCAAATAATAAATATTTTCTTAATTTAACGGTATGTATTGTTAATATCTATATATTTTTATAATTATTATATATTAATGTGTATTTAATTATTATTTAATTTTTAAATTTATTATTTTATTATTTATTTTCAAAATTTTATTATTGATAATACATTATTATTTATTTAATAGTCATAATATTAAGTTTTAATTTTTTAAATTATTATTATTGAAAGTGAAATATAATATTGTGAAAATGAAAATAAATAATAATTTTTATATAATAATAGTAATAAAAAAATTATTCCTTACACCATGGAATACATAATACCACAAGTATGAAAGAAATGATTATTCCTTAATTTTTGGTAATGACCATTCCATTTAGAATGATCATTCATAATAAATAAATATACAATCATGATATTTAGAATGAATTAAGGAATGATCAATCCATTCCTAATTCATTCCTATATACCAATCATGCCAAGTTTTAGCAAATATATTCAATTTTAATTTGTATAACAATTAAAGACAATTTAGTATGCACTTGTACCAATATACCCTTTATATTCAATTACATGGTCATGTAAAATTAGTCAACCCTTTTTTAATTTAAAATTTGTAATCAATTTTAATTCACGCATTTCAAGACTTTCCATAAACTCAAACATTTCCAAAATACATTATACCTAAAATACGGTAATTAATACACCTTCAAAAATTCAAAACATTCCTCAACAAAACAAATATGTAAAATATGAAAGATCTTTATCCCGAAATTTTAATTTCAAACAATTTCCTAATCTAAGACCATTGTTTTATGTTTAATTAGGATTTTATTATTTTTCCAAAATTAAAAAAAATATTAATTTCTCATTTATTATTTTTTCAGAATTCAAAAAATTTAATTCTCTCAATTCGATTCCTAAAATGCACACAATCAATTAATGCAAGGTTTATATATGCAACGAAATTGCAGTACAAATATATGCAATAAATTGAGTTTATATATGCAACGACAATTGCATGCTGCAATTTAAAATACTTCATAATATGCAAAATAATATTAAATCTGTAATAAACTGTTCTAAAATATTAATTTTATTTAAAAATATTCAGAATATGCATTATACATACAAATATATGCAATAAATTGGTATACATATGCAACGAGAATTGAGATCTCCGACTAACCTAACCGTGTTTCAAAACGGTCGTCGTTCCTCGTCACCCTCCCACAACCCCAAAGCTTTAATCGCGCAAGCCGATCCAGCAACAATGACGGCGGTGAAACCCGGCGGCACCATCACATCTATTCTCGACCACTTGAAAAGCCGAGTGGCGATGCAAAAGTCTTTACGACGAAGATTAACTGATGGCCCAAATGAATGTCCATTACGAGACGAAAGATGCAACCGCCACAGTCGCCATTAAGACGGCCGTCCAAGCGGCGGCGTAGAGCATCATTGTGGATCTTGGAGATGAGAGCGACTCTGATAAGGAATTTAAGAATCTGAAACTGGTCATCTCATTATGAAGAAGAAAATATAGCCTTTGATAAACGAAAAATCATGCAATTTCTAATTGAAATCAAGCAGATTGATGGAAATGAGAAGATTGATGGTATTGCATTTAATTCGATAGAAACATTTTGAATTTTTGGAAATTAAGAGTTAAATAAAAGTTCTGGTATTTTTGTGGGAGGTTAAAGATATTAAAATGTAATTATTAGTGTAATTTAATTATGGAGTACATATTAGGTATCTTAAGTATTGATTTGACCTTAATTGAATTGTTGAATTTTATTAGTTTTAATTGTAGTAGGGGTGTGGATTTTAGCTCTTAATGTCAATAAACTCTACTTATTACTTATTGTATTATCGATTATAATAAAATTATACCTATAATATTATTTTGTATTTAAATTAAAAAAAAAAACTCATGAAAAAATGAAAAATAAAGGCAGGAAAATACTCATGAAAAAATGAAAAATAAAGGCAGGAAAATACTCATGAAAAAATGAAAAATACTCATGAAACGATTGGCGCTGACCAGAGGCGTGAGAGGACCTCTGTCCAGAACCTGGTCGGCGATCAGAGTGGGCATGAAAGGAAGCAGGTGGAGGATCACCCTCCATTGATTTCAGAAAACCTTCGAAACTCTCGGCGCGGGGAAGAAGGTCTGCAAAGGAAGGAAGCGGGACAACGACCATTTGGGAAGCGCTAAAACTGGAGAAGCGAGGCCCGAGACCTCGGAGGAACTAGTGTGTCTTGTCGGAATCGTCCAAGGGGCGGCCGATGGCGGCTAGACGATCACATATGCCTTTGAAGGAACTACCGTACTCTCCAATAGAAGGAGAACCAAGTTTCAGGGAATTGGTGGACGTTAATTTAACTATAAGCATGTGAATAAGCATGGAGAAAGGAACAGTTTCAGAAGTAAGGGGATTTGTGGTGGCCATGGCGTATGGAGAATTTGCAGAAAATCTTGCCGGCGAAGGGGACGAGTTCGACAGGCAGAGAGTATGTAATTGATAAGCGGTGGGAATTAAATTGCGGAGAGAGAATTTGTGTATACTTCCAATATATAGTTAATTAAATGGACGGTGGAAAGTAATTGAATCAGTCTCAAGTGGCCTTGCCCATAGTCGCTTAAAGCCATTCGAGGGTTTCTTGGGCTGACTGGTTATTACCGTCGCTCTTCAAACCTCAATTACTACTTCTCCCGTCCTTGCCTTGCCAGACTTCACACGACCGTTCATCTTATAAATAGATGCATTGGGTCGAGGGTTAGGTGCAGTTTTGATGCAGTTGGGACGACCTGTCGCATTCTTCAGCAAAGCTCTGTTCGATTCCAGCGCCAATAAATCGACATACGAAAAAGAACTCATGGAGGTCGTCTTGGCAGTCCTACACTGGCGCCCTTATTTATTCGACCGACAGTTTCACGATCAAAACAGATCATCAGAGCTTTCAACACATTCTCCGCCAATCTATTGCTACACAACCTCAACAGTACTGGGTATCCAAGTTAATCGGGTTTTACTTTACAATTTAATATAAACCCAACACTTCAAATGCAACGACATATGCCCTTTCACGGCGTGATGCCGATATGTCACTGGACGCAGTCTCCTTGCCACGTTGGTTTGATTGGGACAAACTTCGTTCGGCCAACCGTAGGGATCCGTTTTACTAGCCAATCATCGCTGGCCTCGAACGTGGGGACGCGGTTTGTTAACCATATACTTTGATCAATGGAATGCTTTACTACAAAGAGCATTTGGCAGTAACTGCAAGTGGCGAATGGTCGATCCTAATTTTTTCGGAGTTTCACGCCACCCCCACAAGTGACCACACGGGGGCATTCCACACATATAGATGAATAGCGGCCAATATTTTCTAGCCCGGGATGATGTGCAAAATTACTGAACTCGTGGCGGAATGCTTGGTTTGCCAGCGCAGTAAAGCGGACACCAGAACCCCAGCCAGGTTACTCCAGCCACTGCCCATTTACATCTGTATGGATTTTATATCTGGCCTTCCTCGATCGAACACCTTCGACACAATTTTGGTTGTGGTTGATCACCTATACAAGGCCTCTCATTTTATTGGTCTTTCGTACCCATTTACAGCACACGAACAGTGGCCCATCTTATCCGCCGCGAGGCCACGCGTCTCCATGGTATTCCTCGCTCAATCGTTTCGGATGGGACCACTTTTCTTATGTACTTTTTGGAAAGAGTTATTTATTGCGACGGGTACAAAACTCAGAATACAAAACTCTGGTGGTTTGAAGGATACCCAAGAAGGATATCCATGAAACACGCATGGCGTAGAACGGGGCTGAAGTTTATGAATAGTAGAGGACGGATACAAGGGATAACACAAACACCCAAATATACGAAGATGAGAATACGACGGTTGCTTGAGATACAATCGAAGAAGAGGAGTTTGATAGGACATATGTGTTGGACTTGTGCTAAAATAAAAGGAGTTTTTAAAGGAGCATTTATCTTCGTTGGAACATGAAGATAAGGCTTGACGATGCCAGGCGGATATGGGAGGAGATCAAGAAGATATGGTTACATGGAGAATTCAGTCTCCAAGTGGGAGATTGTTGGAGTGTGGAGCCTGAATTGATCCTAACGGGCCTGGAGTGTGGAGCAAGTTTGGCTCTAATGGGCTTGGAGTGTAGAAAAAGTTTGATCCTAACGGGCCTGGAGTGTGGAGCAAGTTTGGCTCTAATGGGTTTGGAGTGTAGGACAAGTTTGATCCTAATGGGCCTGGAGTGTGGAGCAAGTTTGACTCTAATGGGCTTAGGGTTAGGGAAAGTTTTATATTATAAATAGATGTTCTCTCATTGTAATCAGTGCGCATCCAAAAATGAAGTGAAATACCTGGATTGACATCGCCCCCAAACATAGTCGAAAGACGAACTGGGTAAGCAAATCTCGTGTTATTTTCTTATCGTCATCGTGTGCGTGTGTTTATTTCCTAACAACTGGCATCAGAGCCTCGGGTTCAGAGGGAGCAGTTACGATGAGCGATGAGAAGATTTCAATCAAGGTGGAGCGGTAGCGGCAAATGGCTCAGAAAATGTTGCTAACATTGTGATAGAAGATGATTTCCTCTGATTGAGGAAATGAACATCCTTATGGCATGTCCAACTGTCATGAAAAAGGATGTGATAACGTTAGTTGGACCACATGTGCATTGGTTTGACAAGGATGCAAGGTGTGTGGTGGAAGATGTCGATGGCTGAAGGACTTCTAGGAATGCCAAAAGTTAGAAGTTGCACCATAAATTTCAGCAGGTATTTTTCGACATGTGCCAAAGGAAATTCTTAGAATGGGTGATTCTAAGTGTTCTACTCATATGGTGGAGTAGGTATTTTCTATGTTGAGAATGTTGGTTCTTTGGTTTAAGAATCATGTTTGTCGGTGAAGACCATGGAGTTTTCATTTATTTTATCAAGGTGGAGTTTGTTGGACTTGTGCTAAAATAAAAGGAGTTTTTAAAGGAACTTTTGTCTTCGTTGGAACTTGAAGATAAGGCTTGACGATGTCTGGCAGATACGGGAAGAGATCAAGAAGATATGGTTACATGGAGAATTCAGTCTCCAAATGGGAGATTGTTGGAGTGTGGAGCCTGAATTGATCCTAACGGGCTGGAGTGTGGAACAAGTTTAGCTCTAATGGGCTTGGAGTGTAGGACAAGTTTGATCCTAACGGGCCTGGAGTGTGGAGCAAGTTTGACTCTAATGGGTTTGGAGTGTAGGATAAGTTTGATCCTAATGGGCCTGGAGTGTGGGCAATTTTGACTCTAATGGGCTTAGGGTTAGGGCAAGTTTTCTATTATAAATAGATGTTCTCTCATTGTAATCAGTGCGCATCCAAAAATGTAGTGAAATACCTGGCTTGGCATCGCCCCCAAACGTAGTCGAAAGACGAACCGGGTAAACAAATCTCGTGTTATTTTCTTATCGTCATTGTGTGCTTGTGTTTATTTTCTAACAATATGTTGGCGTGGTAAGATGTCCTGGAGGTATGTGGCCATATGGAGGGAGTGATGCCAGAAATAAGATGGAATAGCCGCCCGAATCAAAATGTACGAATCATGTTATTTAGCGTACGAAATTAACGCTCGGCTTTCCCATTTTGGGAGGACGTATATGGTGAAGAAACCTCATTATCATACCATTCTTTGAACAAAACTCAGAAAACATATGATTGTCAAATTCACCACCATTATAACATTGAAATGACTTAATATCTCTCTCAAATTGAGTCCGGACAAATGAACGAAAAAAGAGAAATGTCGCAAAAACTTATGATTTTATTACGAAATTAGAGTAATTATCCAAAAATAATAACATAATATCGATTACCTATGGAACTCAAAACTGGTGATGTCCATAAATCACAGTGCACAATATCAAATGGATAATATGAAGTAGACAACGACTTAGCAAAATGAAGTTTTGTATGTTTGCCAAGACAACAAGAATTGGAAAGAGAGTGAGTGTGCAACTTATTACAAGAAATAAAAAAATTTCTGCGTAAAGCATCAAAAACACGTTTGCCCGGATGCCCTAGCGTATTAATCATTTAAACCACAAAGGGGAAGAAGGTGTTATAGTTATAGGGTTCGCACTGAAATTCCGCGGGCACACCACAATTTTTTTTAAAAAAATCATAAAAGACCGAATGGCCAAATTATAAATACAGTACGTTTTTATTACCGTTCATAATTAATATCATATATTGAAATGTAATAATTTAATTAAACTAATTTGCACAATATACGTTTAAATAATTTTTATATAAAGTTCCCTTCAACATTCTTTAAAATATTATAAAGTTATTGCAATGCATATTTTTTTAGCTTTTTCGTTCTTTATTATATATTGATAAATTGAACATTCAACATTCTTTAAAGTTTTATAAAGTTATTACAATACACATGTTTTAACTTAACATTACAATACACATTCTTAGACAATTGCATAATCGAGGGTGACACGAAGAGAGTTGTTGATGCAGATTGATTAGCCCTTACTTGGAAGTTTTGACCCAAAAACGTGATTGTAGATTTTTCTCTATATTAATGATTTATTTCCTTAAGCACTTTATTTCCTATTTTCCTTATTTTTGTTATTTCCTTTTATTTTTGCATGCATTATGAAATTCCCCACTTATCAAGGGATTTTGGCTTCATTCAAATTATTATTTAATCCCACTGCACAGGGTTGTTGTGTAGCAGATTTTTTGAAAGAAATTATTAAAATTAATGAGATTTGTTTCTCTTGGCATTTGAACGTCATAATTTATTATCTACGTTCGTTTGCTTGTTCGCGGATATTGTTTGATGGCTTTCGTTGTGCATCATCTTGTATCAGTTTCAGGCCGATCAACAGTGATGCCGCCTCGTCGCAATCAACGCACTGCCCCCATGGATGAAGTCTTGCACCGTGATGCCATCGCCCAACTCCGTCGACAAGTCGATGAACTTACAGCACAGATCGCTGCTCTTCAACCCAATGCACCTGCTCCAACTGTTGGCTCAGATGGGAGTGCCGATGAAGACGATGATATTAATCCCTTTGCTGCCCATCAACAAGCCAACCATGTGCGTGACCCTCCCCCTCGCCTTGATGACCGGCGCTGGGAATCAGGGATGCGCATCGATGTTCCAGTTTTCACGGGGGAATTATGCCCCGATGAGTTTATTGATTGGTTTGCTACCATGGAGGAAATTATGGAGTTCAAAGCCATTCCTCAGACTGCACGTGTCCTGTTCATCACTACACGACTCCACCAACGTGCCCAGCTTGGTGGCAACAATTGAAAGGCCAACGTCAGCGTCTTGGCAAATCTAAAATTACAACCTGGGAAAAGCTTCGCAAGCATTTATGCGCGGAGTTTGTCCCTTACAATTATGATCGCGATCTGTATCACCGTCTCCAACACCTCCGTCAAGGCCAGAAAACTGTCACCGAATACACCGGTGAGTTTTATGCACTCCTCGCACGTAATGACTTATCTGAAACACCGTCGCAGCTCGTGGCCCGCTACATAGGTGGTCTTCGCCTACCCATTCAAGACATATTGAACTTGTGTGATCCTTTCTCTGTTTCCGAGGCTCACCAACGTGCCTTACAAGCACAGAAGAAATTGAACCGTCGTCCCGCCACTATTCGCCTGTCGCCCAGCTCTGGTTCCACTTCTTCCCTTGCCAATAATTTTGCTCCTCGTCCGGATGGCCCTCCTGGGCGACCACCCCCGACTGCTGGCCGCAACCAACCGTTCCGTTGTTTTAATTGTGGGGAGCCAGGCCATCGAATGTCCGAATGTCGCCAACCTTTAAACCGCACTCTGGCTGCATTCGACCAGCAAACTGTGGAAGAACCCTCATCTGATTTTGTGGACCCCAATGAGAACATTGAATTCGTGGAAGGGGATAATGGCCCCTTGTTGATGGTACATCGCACTTTCCTTACTCCCCGTTCTAATTCTGACGTCTGGATGCGCACCTCGGTTTTCCAATCCTCTTGTACCATTGCTGGCTTGGGTTTATCCCCCGAGGTTCACCCTCAACCCTATAAACTGGCTTGGTTAAGTAAAGGAACCGAGTTGCTTGTCTTCCGTCGGGTATTAGTAACTATTTCTGTTGGTTCGACATATATTGATGATATTATGTGTGATGTGGTGCCCATGGATGCTTGCCATCTCCTTTTGGGGCGTCCTTGGCAATTTGATCGTGTTACTTTCCATGATGGCAGGACTAACACGTACTCGTTCATGCTCTGGGGCAAGAAGATTGTCTTGCTTCCAGGACGGATTAAATCACCACCCACTCCATCCACTAATATTTCTCTTTTGAGTCGGGCACCGTTTGAGTCTACCATGAAGGAGTGCATCATTGCCTTTCTTCTTGTTGCTATCCATCCATCTGAGGGCCCCAAACCTATGTCGTCGGTTCAAGTCTTGCTTGATGAATTTCATGATGTGTTTCCTGTTGATCTCCCTGAGGCCCTCCCACCATTACGGGACATCCAACATGCCATCGATCTTATCCTGGGAGCGGCTTTTCCAAACCGTCCCCACTATCGTATGAGCCCAGTTGAGCATGAGAAACTCCGTCGTCAAGTAGAAGCCCTCTTGTCTAAGGGCCATGTCCGAGAAAGTCTTAGTCCCTGTGCTGTACCGGCCCTTCTTACACCTAAAAAGGATGGGTCTTGGCGAATGTGTGTTAATAGTAGGGCCATCAATAAAATTACAGTCCGCTACCGGTTTCCGATACCCCGACTTGATGATCTCCTTGATCAATTGCATGGTGCGTCCATTTTTTCCAAACTGGACCTTAAAAGTGGCTATCACCAGATTCGTGTTCGCCCGGGAGATGAATGGAAAATGGCCTTCAAGACTCGCGAGGGCTTATTCGAGTGGCTTGTCATGCCCTTTGGATTATCAAATGCTCCCAGCACTTTTATGAGGGTCATGAATCAGACCCTTCGGCCGTTCATCGGTAAGTCGGTTGTGGTTTACTTTGATGACATCCTTGTCTATAGTTCCACCTTTGATCTCCACTTGCAGCATTTACGAAATGTTCTCGATGTGCTACTGCAAAACCAGTTTTATGCCGCACTCCCTAAATGTGTTTTTGGCTCCCCCAGCGTACAGTTTCTGGGGTATGTAATTTCTGCTGACGGTCTGGCAGTGGATACGTCAAAGATTCACGCCATTGCAAATTGGCCATTCCCACAATCTATCTCCAAGGTTCGAAGCTTTCATGGGTTGGCATCTTTTTACCGTCGTTTCATCCCCCACTTTAGTGGCATCATGGCCCCTTTGACGGATTGCATGCGTGGTTCAAAATTTGTGTGGACTTCGGACGCCGCTGCTGCCTTTGTAGAAATTAAGAGGCGCCTCACTTCTGCGCCAATTCTGATCCTTCCAGATTTTCACAGCCCCTTCGAGTTTCATTGTGACGCATCAAAGCTGGGTATAGGCGCTGCTCTTAGTCAAGGAGGCAGACCTGTTGCCTTTTTTAGTGAAAAATTAAAGGGCCCGAAAACTCGATTCAGCACATATGATGTTGAGCTCTGTACTGTTGTGCAAGCTATTAAACATTGGCGCCACTACCTTTTTCACCGTGAATTTGTATTGTTCTCAGACCATGATGCTCTTCGTCACATCGGCAACCAGGACAAAATATCTACACGCCATGCTTCTTGGCACGCATATCTCCAACAATTCACCTTTGTCATTAAGCACAAATACGGCATTACAAATCGTGTGGCTGATGCACTGAGTCGTCGCCACAACTTATTAACTGAGATGCGTTCATCTGTTCCTGGGTTTTCTACCATTTCTGGGATGTACCCATCAGATCCTTTTTTTTCGAAGGTCCTACAAAATATTGCAGCAGCTATTCGTGGTGAATTCTTTCTAGAGTATGGTTATCTTTACCGTGGTTCGCGCCTTTGCATTCCTGATTGTAGTCTGCGCCTTCTACTTATTCAAGAGCTTCACAACATGGGGCATGCAGGACAAGATCGCACCTTTCAACTGCTGGTTGCTTCTTATTTCTGACCATCACTCCGCCGCGATGTCAATCGCTTTGTATCACGTTGTGGCATTTGTCATCGAGCCAAAGGACAGGCCTCAAACGCCGGCCTATACTTGCCTCTCCCTGTTCCAACGCAACCATGGACGGATGTTAGCATGGACTTTGTCGTCGGACTCCCACGAACTCAACGAGGTAACGACTCAATTTTTGTTGTCGTTGACCATTTTTTGAAACAGGTCCATTTTATTACTTGTAAGAAATCAACAGATGCTTTGGCAGTGGCCAGTATTTATTTTAGAGATATGTATCGTCTACATGGCCTTCCATCTACTACCGTATCCGATAGGGATACCCGCTTCTTGAGCCATTTTTGGCGGCGCCTTTGGCGTATGGTGAACACCAAGTTGAGTTTTAGCTCAGCCTACCACCCTCAAACTGACGGACAAACTGAGGTCGTTAATCGCTCGCTTGGTTCTTTGCTCCGGGCTCTGGTGATCGAGGGACAACTTAAAATCATGGGACACTAAACTGCCGCAGGCTGAATTCGCTCATAACCGCGCCACGAACCGTTCAACGAGGTTCAACCCTTTTGAGGTTATTTATGGCTTTCTCCCTCGAGGACCTGTTCACTTACTGCCTCTACCCGACTCCATTTGCCCCCATGGTGGAGCTTCTGATTTTATCCACGACATTCAACGTATACACCAGCAGGCAGATATTGGCCGCCGTGGAGTCTTGTTCGAGGTGGGTGACTTCATCTGGGCCATTCTCACTAAAGACTGCTTCCCGGCTCATGAATATAATAAGTTGGCAGCCCGAAAAATTGGTCTGGTGGAGGTGGTGGAACGAATTAACCCAAATGCTTATCGCTTGGCCTTTCCGTCTCACCTTCGCACCTCCGATGTGTTTAATGTTAAACATTTGATCCCCTACACAGGTGATACTTCTTCCGACGACAAGCTCCCAGTTTCAAGGGCGAACCTCTCCCACCCCGGAAGAGATGATGTGGATTAATTGGCAATCACGTACCTAGACGCTTTGACTAGGAAATAAAATTAAGGGAATCTTACATCTAGATGAGGCAACTCAGGGGTGGCCCTGAGGCAGGGCGAGAAGGGCGGCCGCCCCGGGCCCCGAATTTTTAGGGGCCTACTTTTTTATATATATAATATTATAATTAATATTTTTAAAAAAAATTAAAAGATAAATATAATAATTAATGTGAGTGCATAAAAGGTAAAAAAAAAAATTTAATAAACTAGCATTAATTGTATTCTTGAAAAATGATCATGACTTTAATACTAAACACAATTATTTATTTTTAATTAGTAATTAATTATTAATATCTAATTAATAAGCTAGCATAGTACCTCTTTAATACTAAACAAAATTATTTATTCCTAATTAATAATTAATTATTAATATCTAATTAATAAGTACCGATTCCTATAAATTAGGATATGCATTTCTCTTCTATATTCCATTCCATTCAATTTCAATCTATTTTTTTATTTTTTTATTTTATATAATATATTATTGCATCCAAAATGGTTTATCTCATTTATAGATTCAACATTCGACTTTCTCTTTCAGTGTTTCAAAGTCCACAATCACGGTTAAATTATTCACTTGTTTATTGTTTTTTTTTTTTTACTTATTGAATATTGATTATTTGACTTGTTGTTGTTTTTTTCATTTACTTTTAGTTGAATTACTATTTATTGTCATTTAGTTATCAATTTTTACTTTTTAATATAAATATGTTTTCTAAAAAACATGAATTTTGTAGTGAGAAAAGGCAAAAAAGAAAGAGATTTGAACAACTAATTTTATCACAAAAATGAGCATTAGATAAACTATTTTCAAAAAAATTAGGACAATCGAGTCGTTTAAAAGACTTGAATGATAATGTTAATAGTGGATCAGAGCTAAACAACATAAATGTAAATAATTTGAATGGACAAACTAGTCATATAGTGGATGTAGATATAAATAATTCAAATGAGGATATAAATGAAAATGAATCTAATATTGTTAATGAAGAAGTTTCTCTAAATTAAAATTGCTAAAACGTACCGATCCACTGTATCACAAGAAAGATTAAATGGACTAACAACTTTATGTATTGAAAAAGATATGCTAAAACAAATTAATTATGAAGATATTATTGAAGAATTTGCTTCTCAAAATGCTAGAAGAAGTCATTTTAAATGATTTATTTTTATAACATTCATTCATTTTTAATATGTGCATACGTATTTCACTTATTTTATTTGATGTTTTTGTTTAAATGTTTTTATAACATTCATTCATTTTTAATATGTGCATACGTATTTCACTTATTTTATTTGATGTTTTTTTTTAAAAGTTTTTATAAAATTCACTCATTTTTAATATGTGCATACGGTATTTCACTTATTTTAGTTGATGTTTTTTTAAAAAAGGGGTCCATTTTTTTTTTCGCCCCAGGCCTACAAAATCTCAGGACTGGCAACTATTTTACTTTTATCGCATTTTCCTTATTTGTGGGTCAAGGATCATGTAATTTCTGATTTTTAGGAGTCTTCCTTTTATATGTTGCTACGTTTGGTAATGGGGAATTGATTTTGGAGAATAATATATTATTCATAACCCATTGTGTAGGGATTGTTACACGGCTTTTGGATATTCAAATAAACTTGAGAATACACATTCTCTTTTGAAACAGTAGACGGTATAATTCTCAAAACTTATCAACGTCTTTGTTCTTCTTCTTTTAATTGCACTTACGTTGTGCATCAACGTATATGAGTTTGATCACTTTTCCGGGTATTCGTAGAATCAATGGATAGTGTGTGTTCTTTTGTGTTCTTCGTACATTTCATATTTTATACGCTTTCACGCTGCATCAGTTGGTTAGCCCTTACTTGGAAGTTTTGACCCAAAAACGTGATTGGAGATTTTTCTCAATATTAATGATTTATTTCCTTAAGCACTTTATTTCCTATTTTCCTTATTTTTGTTATTTCCTTTTATTTTTGCATGCATTATGGAATTCCCCACTTATCAAGGGATTTTGGCTTCATTCAAATTATTATTTAATCCCACTGCACAGGGTTGTTGTGTAGCAGTTTTTTTGAAAGAAATTATTAAAATTAATGAGATTTGTTTCTCTTGGCATTTGAACGGTATAATTTATTATCAACGTTCGTTTGCTTGTTCGCGGATATTGTTGGATGTCTTTCGTTGTGCATCATCTGGTATCAAATTCAGGACGATCAATAGATATGCCTCACCGTTATCAATACAATCAACGTAAAGCACCCATGAAGGAGATTTGGCGTCGTGATGAAGTGGCTCAGTTGCGTCGTCAAGTAGAGCTATTTACGGCCCAGATTGAGGCGTTGAATGCTCTACCACCAAAACCCACCATTGACACTGGTGACTTTATCGGCGACACGGTCCAACCCTTCACCGTCCTCGATCATCTTCCTCGCAATGCCAACAGGTGTTGGGAATCAGGTTTGCATTTGGATCTGCCCGAATCTCCTGGTGAGATACAAATGCAAGAACTTATTGATTGGCTTTCCCCAATTGAGATTTTGGATTTTAATAGTGTACCCCCTACTTCTCATGGCCCCCTTATCATGCCTCGCTTGAGGGGTTGCATTCAAACATGGTGGCCGCATTTAAAGGGGCTGTACCCTTGCCATGATAAATCAAAAACCATTTTGAGGGATAAAATTCCACACTCAACGTTCCTACCCATCACCGCGCTAACTCATACGTCTTTTGTGTATGACCCTTCTTTTGATGATGGCCCACCAGATTCGAGGACGAATCTCTCTGACTCCGGGAGAGATGATGCAGATTGATTAGCCCTTACTTGGAAGTTTTGACCCAAAAACGTGGCTCAGTTGCGTCGTCAAGTAGAGCTATTTACGGCCCAGATTGAGGCGTTGAATGCTCTACCACCAAAACCCACCATTGACACTGGTGACTTTATCGGCGACACGGTCCAACCCTTCACCGTCCTCGATCATCTTCCTCGCAATGCCAACAGGTGTTGGGAATCAGGTTTGCATTTGGATCTGCCTGAATCTCCTGGTGAGATACAAATGCAAGAACTTATTGATTGGCTTTCCCCAATTGAGATTTTGGATTTTAATAGTGTACCCCCTACTTCTCATGGCCCCCTTATCATGCCTCGCTTGAGGGGTTGCATTCAAACATGGTGGCCGCATTTAAAGGGGCTGTACCCTTGCCATGATAAATCAAAAACCATTTTGAGGGATAAAATTCCACACTCAACGTTCCTACCCATCACCGCGCTAACTCATACGTCTTTTGTGTATGACCCTTCTTTTGATGATGGCCCACCAGATTCGAGGACGAATCTCTCTGACTCCGGGAGAGATGATGCAGATTGATTAGCCCTTACTTGGAAGTTTTGACCCAAAAACGTGATTGGAGATTTTTCTCTATATTAATGATTTATTTCCTTAAGCACTTTATTTCCTATTTTCCTTATTTTTGTTATTTCCTTTTATTTTTGCATGCATTATGGAATTCCCCACTTATCAAGGGATTTTGGCTTCATTCAAATTATTATTTAATCCCACTGCACAGGGTTGTTGTGTAGCAGTTTTTTTGAAAGAAATTATTAAAATTAATGAGATTTGTTTCTCTTGGCATTTGAACGGCATAATTTATTATCAACGTTCGTTTGCTTGTTCGCGGATATTGTTTGATGGCTTTCGTTGTGCATCAGTTGTCAACGCAGTTAATGGCGAAGAGATAAATTTGTTGATATTTGGAGATGACACTCAAGCGTGTAGACGCCTATTAGAAGGTTTTTCCAATGTTAAAGTAAGTTATGTCAAAAGGGCAGTCAATGTGTGGGCATACACTTTTTCTAGAAAGTCCGTTTCTTTGCAAATCCTAGTACGTGGCTAGACCAGACGGACCTTGTGGCTGAGCTAACAAATTCTATTTGTCTCTGCAATAAAATAAAAAAAAAAAAATTGAAAGCGACAAATTTAGAATTATAAAATTGCATATCTCAACAATCATACAATTTATTCAAAATAATACAACTATATAGGTGAATTAAATTTCAATAAATTTGATCAATAGAAAGAAGATTATTAATTGCGAATAAATTGGTATTACATAATTTAGGAAATTAGTAACATTAAAAATTTAAATGGTTTTGATTGATATTGAATTATTTAGACAATATCAATTAGTAACATTAAAATTGGTGATATTGATAATTTAGGCTCAACTTCCTTTTTTTTTTTTTTTTTTTGACAGAATAGTGAAAAAAAAAATTGATCAAGAAGAAGAAATACAATGTTGGAAAACGGGAATTTAAATAGAATTGACAAATTAACATCATATTTCACTACTATTCAAATTCAGACAAATCTGGAATGAAATGAAACAAAATTCTAAGAAGCACTAGCTAGGATATTCATCAGCCGAAATGCATCCATACTATGTACTCCTTCGAAAATGATCTATTGTTAATTCGAGCGTCCCACCGATAGCTTTGATGTAACAGCAATCAAAGCCTTTTATATATTGTAACACCTTTCCTGGGCGTGGTTCAGTTTGGACAATTTTTGGGGAGAAATCACCAGTTTCTCTAAACTTGTAGCACTCCTCAGCAGAAAGTGAACCATTTGAATAACATACGACTCATTCACATAGCCGTTTATCTTAATGATTTTAAGGCTGGGAAAGGAAGCCTTCTGTGAGATCCAAAAGTTGTCCATATCAAACTCATGTTCCTTCATCCACTCTGCTTGTTTTGGTCTCTACCAAATCACACAAAACAAAATTGATCATTTTATTGGATCGTGTTGTGTGTGTATATATATTGTTTTTAACTGAAACATTATTTCAATACCTCGAAAAACATTTTAGCCACCAAACTCGTAGAGAAAATATTGATGGTCAAGGTCTCGAGAGATTGAGAATTCCTGAGAAGCAAAGAAAGTCCTGGAAGGTGCCATTTCATCATGTCAATGTTCAATACTAACTTCTTCCACCCAAATGATGGGCAAGGCAGATTCCTCAAGTTCCATATGGTGAACACCTGATCATTAATTAAAAAGCATAAACATACTACTGAACTACATATATAAATCATAAACAACCAAGTAAAAAAAATAAACATGACAGAAAAGAGCACATACCAGAATGGTCCATGAACAAGCCCTGAAAGTATTGCACGTGTTAACTTTCTTCAGAAATATCCGTACGCCTGCATGTTTCCGCACACAGCTAAATTGACTATAAAAAACGGAAATATCAGCTGAAGGCGAAGAACGCAATAACCACGCTCGTTGTAAAAACCCGTTTATATCTAATGATAATACATGAGGACATGATATAATTAAAGGCTCGCCTTCTTCCTTGTCGCTTAGGGCAAGCGTCACTTTCTTCAGATTCGAGTTTTTGCAAACTAAGTTTTTCAAGCAATTACAGTTGATAACGGACAGATCTTCAAGCAAAGGGCACCCGACTAAGATATTTTCCATGAGTTGGTCGTCCAGTGTAACATTATCTAGGGACAAGACTTTCAAGGACTTCAAATTAATCGTCTCGCAAAGCATAATGTCAACACCAGCCAACTTCAGATCCGTCAAGTAATTACTATTAAAAACATAGGGGGGCAGATCATAGAAATCATCGGGACATAATAATTCACTGTCATCCCATAGGTCGAATTCCAAAACCTTGACTTGTTTGCTTAAGGCATAACGAATCAACATCTCAAAATGATATCTTACCCCGTTCTCCCATGCGCCATCATCATCAATATCAGCGTAGGCAAAATCAAATTTGAAAATGAATTTATCGAGAATGGGGCTCTCAAGACGATTGAGGAGGTGGCGAATGAATTTCCTGAAGTTGAGACTATGTTCGGAGTCAAGATCATTAAAATATGGGTAGATGCATTGATCGAAATCAAGAACTCGAATGTGACGCCAGAGGTTACCAAATCTTCGAAGACAGACAGTGCTAATTGCATCCTTGATGGGCAGAAAGGAGAGAATGTGCACAAGAATATCATCGGGTAAGTCACAAAAGAAGTCCTTTTTCTCATCACAAGCACTCGTCTTTGCCCTCTTCAAACTACAGCTTACCTCTTTGTCATCATAAGTATTTTTTCTTACTGCCATGATACTGCACTCAAATTCCTGAACCTAGTAAAAAAAAAATAGTAGTAACAATTATCATCCAGGCTGTAGAAATACAATTCAGAAAAAATAAAAGAGATGGATGTAGAAAAATTATAAAAGAGCAGTAAGAGAAGTTGAATTACGCTAGCTATATCGTGGCCTCTCGATCAGATCAGAAAACAGCGCGCGGATTGATCCCCAATTAATTTGATTAGAAATTCTTGCTCTAAGTATAATTGTGAATTTATAGGAGTCCACGCCCTGAGAGGCTGAAACCTTACCAAATATATTATTATTGAAATCCAAACTAAATCATCAACTTTCCTAAAGTATCTTCACCATATATGGAAACAAAATATTCGAAAATATCTTCTTCCATATTTTCAACTTATATCATCTAATATTCCTGTCTTTGATTTTATATTGATGAGAAAGATATATTTGTAATAAAAGGAAATATTTCACAAGAAAAAAATATAATCAAAAACGAAAAGTTGGAAAGTTATAATGGGACAAGGGGAATTTTTAATATCAAACAACATTTTTTCGATACTAATATTACGTATATATATTTTTTCATTTTTTTTTTACAAATTAAAAATATTGTATGTATAAAATATTTCAATTTGAAATTAATTTTGTAGGAAACATTTATCCATGAAAAAGTCCATTACTGGGATAACATCATATCGAGCAAAGCCCATACCCTATCATCAACAAAATTCCACTATCAAACCCAGTCTAATGAAATCCCAATGGCCACGCCCCAAAATCCTATTTTAAGTTAGGGTAAGTGTTTTTAATTTAATTTCAATGTGTTTTTATTGCTTAAAATTACAAGAGAATATATTTGTAATAAAAAAGAAATCAGATTAAACGCCTTCAGAACGATACAGGAGAATGGGTTGACACCTAAGAAGGTATGTAGTGTAATTTGATTAGTAATTATTTTAATTCCCTTTTTGCCGCTTACCCAATGCAGCAAGACAACGATGCATTCCTCAGTCCAGTACAAGAAATCATCACCCGCGAAGTCTCCCGTGCGGAATTCGACACAGCAATTAGCCAAATGCAAGGGGACACATCACCTGGCCCAGATGGGTTTAACCCCAATTTTTACAAACATACTGGGATATATTGGGCAACGACATCTTCACGGAGGGGAAAAGTTTGCTGAACAGGGAAGAATTCCCAACTGACTTGAACAACACTATGATCACCCTTATCCCTAAGAAAGATTCTCCACAAACGATAAAAGATCTAAGGCCAATCTCCCTGTGTAATGTGGTTTACAAAATAATCTCGAAAGTTCTGTGCAACAGGCTCAAAACAATACTTCCAGGGCTTATAGACAAGGCGCAATCCGCATTTGTCTCGGGCAGAATTATTCCGTCATTATTGCATTCGAAACTCTGCAGGTCATGAAGAACAAAAGGCAAGGGTGGTCCAACAGAGTCGTGGCCCTCAAGATCGACATCAGTAAAGCTTATCATAGGGTCGACTGGTCGTTCCTGGAAAGTATTCTCCACAAGCTGGGTTTTGCTAGTAAATTGGTCAATTAGATGATGATGTGTGTAAAATCGGTCAAGTACACTGTTCGGGTTAACAATGATGAAATTGGCCCTAATACCCCAGGTAGATGTCTACGCCAAGGCGATCCGCTATCGCCTTACCTTTTCATCCTTGTATCCGAAAGACTCTCCGTCGTCCTGAAACACGCGCACACATCTGGCTTGATCCACGGGAATAGAGTTTGCATAGGGGCCCCCGAAATTACCCACCTGTTTTTTGCAAGGCCACACCAGAGGAATGTCAACACCTTAAGCATGTCCTCGACTCGTATGACGCTCACTCAAGCCAGGTCATTAATTTCTCCAAATCTGGCTTTTTGTTCAATAGGAACGTCTCGGAGGAACAACAAGAAACTATCAAGATAACGCTAGGGGTGCACGCTAATATCGATACCAGCAGATACTTAGGTCTCCCATCCCTCATAAGCTAGGAGAAAGAAAAAGGACATATTCTCCTACATTAAGGATAGGCTCTGGGAAAAACTACAAAACTGCAGAACGGAAAAGATATATCGAAAGTTGGCAAGGAAATTTTGATCAAAGTAGTGGCTGAAGCTATCTCGTCATACTGTATGACTAACATCCTGCTCCCGATCACTCTGTTGAAGGAACTGGAAACTATGATCAACAAATTATATTGGGGAAACTCTGCTAACCCCGCTAAAGGTATCAACTGGATGAGATGGGAAAAACTATGTGTAGCAAAGGATCATGGAGGCAGGGGCTTTCGAAATCTTCACCAATTTAACTTGGCCATGCTTGGAAAAATAGGTTGGAAAAATAGGCATTGGTTTGCAAAGTTCTCAAATCGCGCTACTTCTCAAGGGTTAAATTTATTGACTCCTCACTCGGTTGTAATCCGAGCTATACGTGGAGCAACATCCACGCTAGCAGATTGTTGATCAAAGACGGTCTCCAATGGAAATTGGGTAGTGTGGAATCTATTAAAATTTGGGGTGAAGCATGAATCCCGGGACCCCAGCCTCACGAACCTATTTCAAGATGCATCACCCGCCTTGAAGATCTCCGAGTGACGGCAATCTGTTTGATGCCGACACTCGATCGTGGGACAATGAATTAATCCAAGAAATGATCCTGCAAGATCACAACCGTATCATCTCAATTACTATACCTCCAACAGGAGCTAATGACACTCTCCATTGGGCGCTTGATCGAAAGGGATAATTCTTTGCAGGTAGAGGGCCTTTGGAAGAAGCGCTGGAGGCTGGAAGTTCCACAAAATGTAAAAGATTTCCTATGGCGTGCAAGCATGAACCGTCTTCCGACGAAAACAAATCTACACACTGTTGAAGATATCGGATGTGGCCTTTGTGAAGGAGGCATAGAGAACAGGTGATACTTGTTCGTATCATGTGCCTTCGCCCGTAGTTGATGGAAGAAAACCAGTCTCTAGGAAAGAGTTGAGCACGGGGCACACGGGGCACACGCGGCGAACGATGTGGGCGACTTCTTCCTACACTTGGTCGCTGACCCTAACAGTGCAACAACAGCAGGTTTCAGCATGATATCCTACCAAATCTGGAAAGAACGAAATGCTAAGGTATGGACAAATACCCACGGCTCCCCCACAGAGACAGTCCAACGAGCAGCCAACCTTTGGATAGAATGGAACGGAGCTCGCAAAATGACATAGCCAAGAAACAGAATCGCGACAACCCCCAAACACTACAATGCACGGCATGCGCCAAGCCCTTGGCAACTCAAAATTAATACGGATGTAGCCCTTGTTGGTCCATCAAGGAGTATATAATAAGTGTATGGGGGGGGAGGAATACACTTGTATTCAATTTCTTTTTCAAAATAGATCAAGCCAGAAATCAGCAATGTTGTCTTGGACAACTCTGCTGAAGATGTATAACTTCTAAGAGATAACCAAGCTACTAAGTACTATTGAGTACTTAGTTGAATGACTATCTAAGTTAGTTATAAGTGCGGAATTAGTGGTTGGCCATTTAGTTTAAACTCCTTTAAGTTCTGAAATCACTTTAATCAAACAGTCCAGTTTTCAGGGAACTTGTCCAATTCAGTTTTTGCACAGTTTATAGCATATGTCTTTGAAAGGTTCAGTTTTGTGTGCAGTTTTGAGTGTATGTAAAGTACTTGAAAGTAAATCAACACAATGGTTTATAGTGGTTCAGAGACTCAAGCTCCTACATCCACTTTCCCTGATTTAACAGGATAATTCCTTCATTCTTGGAATTAACTTGTTTTATAGTGCCAAGGTGCACTTGATCAAGAACACCACTCCTTGGTGAATTGATCCCTAGGATGTCTAGAGTCCTAGTACCCTCTTCTCAACTCAGAACTGAACTGTTCTTCTCTCAACAGTCAGCTCCTACCACTTCTACTACTACAATCTTCTCACTTTCTCACTTGAAAGGGGTAAGGGTTGAAGTAATGGTTCCAACTAATGAGATATCCTTTACAATGAAGATCAGTGTATAAGGATAGGATATCTCTCTAAGCTTGTATGGAAATACAATGGGTTCAACTTAGAATGAAGTGTATGAAGACTAAGATAGTCTCTTTGAAAGCTTGAGAGCACTTGTTAACTTGTAGGATAGTTGGCTTGGTAGTTGGTGCTTCAAATGGTCTTCACACTTCTGTATTTTTAGATAAATTTGAGGATTTACCCGTTGGAGAGGCTGTCCCAAATTGCTATAAATGTCTTCTTTGAGTTCTTCAACGTAGAAGACAGATTCTTGATAGTGACATGTCCTCATTTGGGTAATAAACGGCTGTTTCGATTTTGTCTTCATTCTGCAGCACTCTTCCCAATGTCTGACTTCAAGATTCACTTGTTTAAGCATGGACATGGCTTCTGAAAGTTGATCCAATGATATGACAACATTCCTTATCAAATGGACAACTCTGCTTATCACTATCAGTAGACTTTGCTTATCAGCATAGTTGGCTTGCTCTTTTCAGATAACTTGGCTCTTTCCCTTTGCTTCTTTTGCATGTATTCTTAGCATGCTTCTTTGAAGATTCTTAGGGTGTAGTTGTCTTGATCTCTTCAGCATAGTTGGTCTTTGTCTTTCAGAAGACTTGTTCTGGTTGAATTTTGCTGAGACAACTCTTCTGATCAGCATACTTGTCCTTCAGTGGACTTGGCAAATATTCCAGAATTTGAGCCTTGAGGGGACTTGTTCTTGATAGACTTCAAAGCATATGTTCCCCCTCAAATTGTGCATCTAAAAACTAAGAGCTGCCTAACATTTCAGCTTCTCATCTAGCCTTATGCTATATGTTCTAACATTCTTAGAACATAATCAATTTTTGACTAGGCATGTCTCAGGGGGTTTTGGTATTGAATCAAAACATATCTCATTTTATTCCTAATAATTTCGCCCTTTTTTATGATGCCAAAACCTATACATTCTTATGCAAGGTGACTTGACTATATCTATTACATTTATCTTCAGAAGGCATGACTAGAGTCAATTTTCCTGAAAAAGAATGTGTTAGTGTATTCATGTTGCAAATAGGTTTCAAGAATAGGCATAGAGAAATTTCTGTAAAAGTGTTTCTTGATTCAAAATGTGTTCAACAATCATTCATTTGAAATACATTACAAGCATGTTGATAGTTGAAACTAACATATCAGAGCATGAGTCTAAACACTATTACATCATTCATAATGGATCAGAGCATATACTTATCACTTGATAATTTCCAGACTTATGATTATCAGAGCAAACAACTTATCAACCAAAATTAGAGCTTAACACATGATAGCATTCTTGAGCAGCTTCAGTATAGATGACCAGTTATAGAACAAATCTTTAACCAAGATAAGTTTTCAACCAAGTTAGCACAGAAAGGTCAGAAAACTTAACCAATTCAGAGATCATCCTCCTTAGGTGGCACCATCCCATATTGTGCCCACAATCTTCTTTTCAGCTCCATGGCTTCTTGGTTGGTTCCCTTGGGTCCAAGAACCATCTTGTTCAGCTTAACAATTTCTAAGAACTCTTGAAGAATCCTAGATTGATCAATCCATCCATCCAGTTTGGGAGGCATATAGATGATTGGCTTGGGAGCAGTGAATTCAATCCTTGCAATATCAGCAGCTGCAAGTACGTAGTTGCTGATATAGATCTCTGAAGTATTCAATCATGAATTCAGCAAAGGTGGTCTTAACTTCCCTTCTATTCCACCTGTCAATGACATAATAGTCATAGACAAACTCCCTCTTTGCCTCTTCCCATGAGTCATTCAGCTGAATTGGCACCCATTTATCCAAGTGAGGATATTTGGTGTATATTGCTCTTCTTCTTCTTGGCTTTTGAAAGCCAGCTCTTCTTTTATCTCTTGCTCTGTTTGCTTCCTCAATTAGATCCATTTTTTCTTTGGCTTTCATCATGGCCAATTTCTGCTGTGTTTCAGGGTCTTTGCCATACCCTTCATGAAACAATTTTGATGGATCATTCAGAGTTACAACTTTAGTCTTCTTTGGTCCAGGTCCAAAGCCTTCATCATATAGCTCTTCTATGTCTTCAGCAGCTTTGGCACCTTCAGTAGTCTTAGTCTCAGCAGACTTTTCAGTTTCAGAAGACTTGTCTTTTTCAGCAGTTTTGGACACTTCAATAGTTTTGTCCTTTTCAGCAGTCTTGGGCTTTTCACCAGTTTTGTTCTTCTTCTTGGGAATTGATTCCTCTACAACTCTGAACTCAAGAGGAAGTTCTAAGTTGTTGGGAAAATCAGTGAATGTTTCAACTTTTCTTTTGTTTCCCTTGGCCTTCTTGATTTGGCCTCTGGTTTGGACACCTTCAGCTTCTTTGTCCAATCCAGAAACTTCTCCTCCTGGTCTCTGTTGAAACCTTGCCCTTTCTTCCTGTGTTGATGCCATAGAAGCCTTCAATGCTATGGCTAACTACTCTTCTTCTCCAAGATCTTCCAAATTCAGCACTGCTGGTTCTTTACCCTTTTCTTCAGTGGCCTTTTCCTTGCCCTTTTCTGAACCTCCAATAATCAAGGCACCTTTGGCCCTTGCTCTTTCCCTTTCCCCCTTTTTGGCAGCATCAAAACACTGAGGTTTGAGCTCACTTATAGTTGTAGCCATCAGGGATTGGGCTAGGTTCAGAGATTTCATCTCTTCCAGTAGATATATATTCTCATCATGTATGTTCTGCATTCTATCACTGCTCAAGCTAAGGAAAGCTATAACAGGCTTCATCTTTTGCTCAACAACCTCCTCCAAGGTTGCTTTCAGAGATGCATCCAATTGGGCCTTTAAGAGCTCAGTGAGGTTGGCCACTACACCTTCAGCAATGTTGGCCAGTACTTCTTGTGAAAACTTTTCAGATGCAGCCTTCACCATTGCTAGTCTTTGTTCCTCAGCTCTTTTCCTTTGCAATGCAGTTTTCTTTCCAAGGGCTTGCTTTACAGTCAATCTGAGAGCTTTGACATTTGCATTGTGATTATCTCTCAGCAGCTTCTGTTCCTTCTTGACCTCTTCTGAAATGGACTCCATGGTGGATTTGGCTGTTTGAACCTCAGTGGAAATGGTTTGGAGACTAGTTTCCACTCCAGTTATCCTTGCTTCCAATGAAGGGAGCACTACATCTTTAGAGCTAGTTAGTCTCATCTCCACAGATGCTAGAGTTCTTTCTTGCTCATTCAATGCTCCAGATGTTTCAGCATGAGCAGATTGGACTTGATGATCTAAGGAGTCTAATTTTTCTGATTGCATCCCAAGCAAGGCTTGTGCTGATCCAGAATCTACTTGGATGGGTGCATCTGTTAAGAACTCATCTGCAAAGATTTGGTCAAGAGAAATACCTGCAATATTAGACAAATCAAAGATGTTAGAAAATAAGCACTCTTCACCCTCAACATTTTTTGCATAAGACTCTGATACATCAGCAGTCTTCTTCTCATTTTCAACTAATTCTTTTCTTCCTTCATGGATAATGTGCTCACTTAAGGAATCGGGCCTCCTTTCATCAAGGGATTCTTGAAGTTCAGATTTGACTTTAAGAATAGTCTGTCCTTCCTCACTTATACCACCCTCTATTTGTGGTACACTCACAATTTGAGTAATTACTACCTCTCTATCATCCACAGTACCCTCTGGTTTTTCAACTATATTCTCCTTTTCAACTCCTTCAATTAAACCTGCATCAACTCCACCTTCAACAAGGTTCAGAGATGGCAGTTGTGGGGAGATCACAGTGCTTCTATCAGCAGCCACTGAGTCATCCTGAATGGTCAAGGGCTGATCAGTGTCCAACTCTCCTGACACTGAATAGGCCTTAACCAAACTAGCCTCTAGAACAGGAACCTCAACATCTTTAGGCTGTGCCTTGGGTTCAGATGAACCTTCATTGGCAGATGTGTCCTTGGCTGTGTCACCAACCTTGGTCAACACCTCTGAAGATACAGAGCCTTTCCTAACATAGGTAACAAGAGGTTCTGAGAACCTGCTAGTTTCAGAAGGTTTGGGTTGGGGAGTGTTGGGAATAAAATGATACATGTTTTGATTAAATACCAAAACCCCCTGAGACATGCCCGAGTCAAGATGATTGTGTTCAAAATGTGATAGAACATATAGCATAAGGCTAGATGAGAAGCTGATATGTTAGGCAGCTCTTAGATGATTAGATGCACAAGTTGAGGGGGAACCTATGACTTCAAAGTGACCAAGATCAAGTCCCCTCAAAGCTCAAAGTCTGGAACAAACTCTAAGGACAAGAAAACTCCATGTGAAACCAAAGGCCTTGATCAGGAGAGTTGTCCAGAAGAGTTATCACTATGCAAGAAGAAGATTGCAAAGCTCAAAAGGACAAGATTAATCAAATATTATGATCAGGAGAGTTGTCCAGAGAAGTCAACTCTATGTGAAAAGCCCTGATGCTAAAAGATCAAGTATGCTGATCAGGAGAGTTGTCCAGAAGAGTTGTCTCAGCAAGATTGAATCAGAACAGATGCTTTAAAGGTTGAAGGTCAACTATGCTGAAGAAGCTAGAGACAACTATACCCTAAAGAACTCCATTGAAACATGCTAAGATCAACTTGGAGTGAAAGAAAGGGAAAAAGCCAAGTCATCTAAAAAAGAGGAAGCCAACCTTGCTGATAAGCAAATCTGCTGATAGTGATAAGGAGAGTTGTCCACTTGACAAGGAATGTTGTCCTATCATTGGATCAACCTTCAGAAGCCATGTCCAAGTCCTAACAAGAAGTCAAACATTGGGAAAAATGCTGCAGAAAGAAGACAAAGTCTTACAAGCCGTTTATTACCCAAATAAGGACATGTCACTATCAAGAATCTGTCTTCCAGTTTGAAGAACTCAAGGAAGACATTTATAGCAATTTGGATTTGCCTCTCCAACGGGCAAATCTCCATTTTGTCTATAAATACAAGGAGTGTAAAGACCATTGAAGCACCTCAACCTTGACAAGAATATCCAACTATCCTACAAGTCAAAGTGCTTTCAAAGCTGTCAAAGACTATCTTAGTCTTCAAACACTTCTTCTAAGCTGAACCCAATTGTATATCCATATACAAGCTTAGAGAGATATCCTATCCTTACACCTTGATCTTCATTGTAAAGGATATCTCATTAGTTGGAACCTGTTGGTCCTTGGTGGAGTATAACACAAGTGTATGGGTGGGGGGGGAATGCACTTGTGTATGCAAATTCTTTTCTTTTTGATAAACTGGTCCTATCAGGCAAGTTGTCTCACAACTGGCCTGAGTGTGAACTTTGATAGATACTTGTCCTACTGATTACTATTAAGTGATCAGTTGGCTAAATATCTAAAAGAGTTGCTAAGTGCGGAATGTGGTTGGCCTTTACTCAAAGAAATACTCCAAGTTGATTTCTGAAAAATACAAGTTATCAGGGACTTTGTCCAAAACAGATTTTCTTACTTACTAAGTTATGAATCTTTGAAATATGATTGAATGGAGTGAAGTTAAGAATGCAGTAAGTAAATGAGACACAAATTTATAGTGGTTCAGAGACTCAAGTTCCTACATCCACTTTCCCTGATTGAACAGGATAATTCCTTCTCAATGGAATTAACTTGTTTTATAGTGCCAAGGTGCACTGATCAACAACACTCTCTTAGTGTTTTGATCCCTAGGATAACTTGAGTCCTAGTGCTCAATCTCTCTGAGTTAAGACTGTGTTACTAACAGTCCTTAACTTCTCACTTCTACAACAAACACTCTCTTCACTAAATGAGATAAGGTTTGAGGTTTGGTTCCAACTAATAGAGATATCCTTTACAGTAAGAACAGTGTAAAGGCTTAGGATATCTCAATGCTAAGCTAGGATGTTTACAAAGATTGGCTTAGCTGACTTGAAGTGATTCAGGAAACTTGGAATTCTAGTGAACAGCTTGGTTTCCTTTTGAAAGCTTGATGATAGTTTGATAGCTTGTAGTTGGATACTGAAATCCTTTGATCACTTCTGTATTTATAGGCAATTTGAACAACTAACCGTTGGAGGGATTAGCAATTCAAATATGTCTATTTGCAGCACCATTAAAACGGCTATGAAGCTTGACATCCTTTTATCCACTGTGTAAAAGAGGTCTTCAATGGTTGCTTGAATGAATGTGTTGACTTCTGACAAAGGCGGCTGGGAAGACTTGTGTCAGTTTCCAATTTTGCACAATGTCCTAGGTTGATTTGTGGCAAACTTTACACACAACCAACGGTCAGATGGGACAAGCTCCCTGAACATTCCTGCTGCAGTTTAGAATGTTCCAACACTCATTCAATGCCTCACTCTTTAATGCTCTAAGTCTTTAATGCTTGGTTCAGGCATGATTGGCAATAAATGCTTCATTGAATATGTCTTCTGTAAGCTTTTGACACTTAATCCACTTGATTATTTGTACTTCAACTGTCTTGATCATTTGCATTTATGAGCACAGC
Source organism: Galeopsis tetrahit (assembly GCA_963675135.1). Taxonomy (NCBI): domain Eukaryota; kingdom Viridiplantae; phylum Streptophyta; class Magnoliopsida; order Lamiales; family Lamiaceae; genus Galeopsis; species Galeopsis tetrahit. The sequence continues at coordinate 87,642,431 of OY776120.1, forward strand.
TTCAGTATTCTTGAACTCTTCAGCCAGGTTGTCCATTTGATCAGTTTGTCTTGAAAAGATCAGCAACTTTGTCCTATAGACCTATCAAGCTGCCTAACATTTCAGCTTTGGACAACTATCCTGATTACTAATATCTCATAACATTTCTGAGATTTTAACTTAAGCATACTACACATTAAGTGTTCTGGGACAACTTGCCTGAACAATGACTTGAGCATATCTCAACTAACTTGTACATCATCAATCAGGGGTTTTGGTATCTTAGATCAAAATCATTTTATTCCCAACAATTTTCCCCTTTTTGATGATGCCAAAACCTATTACAAAGGGACCTTGACTTAAACTAAATATTACCTTCAGGGAGAGTGAACTGGTCAACTTGCCTGAAAGAAACTGTTAGCACAATAAATCAAGTAATATATGTCAGGATAGGTTAGTTGAGATAATGAGTTGTTATCTCTTTGATAGAAACACTGTGATCCTTTTATAGATGTGATAAACCATTACAGGGCTGAAAATCAAAAGGATTCACTAGTCTAGAATAGCAAGAAAAAGGATAACAACAGAATTCATAACAGCAAATTAGGGAAAGGAATGAACTTATCCTTCATAGAGTTCCATCATCTTGAGGAGCAATGCCATACTGAGCCCAAACCCTCTTCTTCAGCTCCCAAACATCCTTGTTGGAGCCTCTAGGGCCTATCTTCATCTTCTCCATCTTCATGATGTTGATGAACTCCTCCAGAATCTTCCCTTCATCAATCAAGTTCCCATTGAACTTAGGAGGCATGTACAGAATTGGACCAGGGGCCTTGAACTCCACTCTAGCAATATCAGCTGCTGCAAACAGCTTTTGGTAGAGGTCCCTATGATTCTCAAACATGAACTGGACAAAGACTTCATCTACATCTTCTCCAAGCCACTTCCTTATGACATAGAAGTCATATACAAAGCTTCTCTTGGCCTCCTCCCATGCATCATTCAGTGAGATTGGAACCCACTTATCATGGTGAGGGTACTGAGTGTCCCATCTTTGCAGCATTTGAGGTTTGAGCCTTCTGTATGAAGCCCTCCTTCTTGGAGCTTTGAAGTTTGCCCTTCTCCCATCTCTTGCTTTGTTGGCCTCAACCAACTGATCCATTTTTTCTTTAGCTCTCAAGAGAGCTAGCTTTTCCTGAGTTTCTGGATCTTTCCCAAATCCTTCTTCAAACAATTTGGAAGGATCATCAGCAAGCTTGGGCACTACTTCTTCAGGCTCTCTGTCCTGTACTTCCTCTTCAACTTCTTCAATAGCAGGCATCAGGACTGCTTTCTTCATTCTCTTTGATTTCCTTGCTGGAGTACATTCTTCAGATTGAAATTCTGATGGCAAAGTCAGGCTGGTTGGGAATTCATTGAAGGCTTGCAGTTCCTTCCTCTTTCTTTCAGATGACCTTGTCACCTTCCCCCTCACTTCAGCAACCTTCTCTTGAGGTTCAAGTCCTGTAGACTCACCACCTGGCCTTTGAAGCTTTCTTGCCTGACTTTCCATAGCTGATACCATGGATTCCTTGACAGCTATTTGAATCTGCTCTTCCTCAGTTAAATCTTCAACATTCATTGGGCCTTTGCCTTTCCCAATGTCTTCTACTGCTTCCTCCTCAACTTCAGGGACTTTCTCCTTGCCCTTGGGTTCACCAATCACCAAGGTTCCCTTTGCCCTTGCTCTCTGTCTTTCCCCCTTTTTGGCATTATCAAAACACTGGGGCTTTAATTCACTCATAGTGACAGAGAGATGTGAGTGGGAATGGGTGAGGGACTTCAATTCCTGCAGTAGATAAACATTCTCATCATGAATGTTTTGCATTTTATCATCTGCCATGCTCAAAAAGGTGTGAACAGGCTTCATCTTTTGGGAAACTATGGCATCCAATGTGGCTTTCAGTGATTGATCAAGTTTGGCCTGAAGTTGGTCAGTGAGATTGGCCACAACTTGATCAGAGACTTTGGCCATGAGTTCAACAGTGAACTTCTCAGCAGCTTCCTTCACCATTGCAGCTTTCAACTCTTCTGCTTTCTTTCTCTGTGCTGCTGTTCTTTGCCTTAAGGCATCCTTGATTGTCTTTCTCAATGCCTTTACATTGTGCTTGTACAAAGTTTTGAGACCCTGCTGCTCTTTCTTCACAGATCTAGTGAATATACCCATAGCATCTTTGGCTTTTGTCACTTCAGTTGAAACTGTTTGCAGTCCAGTTTCAACTCCACAAAGTCTTGCATCAATAATAGGCAAAATCACTTCTTCTGACCCTGTGAGCCTCATCTCCACAGAGGCTAGAGTCTTGCCTTGGCCATCTAAGGTATCAGCAGTGGTTGCATGAGCCTTCTCAACTTCCCTGACCAGTGTGTCCAACTTCCCTGACTGCTCTTCAATGATGGATGCAGTCTGAGTAGCCATCTGAAAGTGAGCCTCAGAGGTGTTGGCTTGTTCAAAGTAGATCTGGTTAAGTGTGGACACATTTGCTGATACTGCTTGAAGATCAGTGTCAGCTTCAACTGGTATATCTGTCAGGGAGGCATCTGCAAAAATCTGTTCAAGAGTAACAGCAACTGAATCTGCAAAACTAACAGTGTTAGTAAAAACTCCCTCAGCACCCTCTATTTCTTTTTCTCCCATAAGGTCTGATACATCAGCACCTTCTCTCTCATTTTCAACTTTATTCTTTTCTTCTTCATGTTCAAAAGATAGACTCACATGCACTGGAGAATCAGGCCTCCTTTCACCAAGGGATTCATCAAGTTCAGATTTGACTTGAAGAATAGCCTGACTCTCATATTGGGCTGCACCCAATATTTCTACTTCCTCACCCTCTATTTGTGGTGCACTCAAGGAACCAGTGATCACACATTCCTCACCATCACCTCCCTCTGATTTTTCAGCACTCACAGCCTTTTCAACTCCTTCAATGTTTAAACCTGACACCTCTATATCCTCAACAGGATCCACAGAGGGCAGTTGTTGGGAGATCATAGTGCTTGGGCATCCCAAGTCCACTGAGTCATCCTGAATGACTAAAGGCTGGTCAATGTCCAACTTGCCTGACATTGATGAGGCTTTAGTCAAACCAGCTTCTCCTATGGAAGTCTCAGCATTGTCAAGCTGTGCCTCAGGTTCAAAGGAACCATCCTTGGCCAATGCATCTTGGACTGAGTCACCATCTTTGGTCAACTCCTCTGAATGATCAGAGTCCTGTACAGAATGAAAAGTCAAGTAATGTACCTGAGCTGAGTTGATACCAGGGGGATTGGGATTGGTGTGATCATCATCATCATCATCATCATCAGATGGACTGTCAGGATGCTTGATTCCTTGTGCTATCCTCTCTCTTTCAGCAAGCACTTTTTCATGGACAATGGTGCAAAATAGGGCCTCAGTGGTTAAAACACTGGTCTTCTTTACATTTGCAAAATGCAACAGCCTATTTTCCTCAACCTGCCAACAATTGGCACCCTTATCCTGAATAGCCTGAGCTATTTCCACAATGGTTCTATCTTTGATCTCAATAAGAGCTCTGAGATCATAAAACTGTTGTTGCAGCCTGGGATAATCCTTCAAACCTGGATATAATTCATCCACATTGGCTCTTGCAATCTGTCTCAACATCCCCTCATAAGTATAGTCTTCTCCACTATCATCTCCAGAAGAGTTGGATTCAGGAGGGTTGGAATGGGATTCAAGTAAGCTTGGCTGGGATTCAGGTAGGTTGGATTCAGAAGGGTTAGGGTCAGGAGAGGTCAAAACAAGTTGGGATTCAGGTGCTTTGGAGAGCATTGTGCCTGAAGAGGTAATTGGAATGGCTGGAATGGGTGGGAGAACAACTTGATCACCTTTTTGAAGAGCAGTTTCAAGAAGTTTGGTATATGAGAGAAGTCTTGGATCAAGTGGGGAAAATGGTCTATCTTCAAGATTGACCAAATCAGCCAGTACATCAATGCCTGATCTATCAGGTGCACCTTCAGGGGAGTACACCTTTTTGGCAATGATTGGTGCATCTTCAGGAGTCTTGCACTCCTCTTCTTCTTGCCTTGGAGATATTCTTTGAGATTGAATATCAGGAGAGTTGGCTTCAGGGCTGTTGGGTTTGGACTTGGATTTAGACTTGCTGGCCTGTCTAATCTCCTTGAAGAACTCTTTCTTTTGTTTTTCTTCCTCCATCAACCTTTGCTTCTCAGAGGTCTTGATGATCCTTCTTTTTCTTTCATACCTTGTTGGCTGGTCAAGGTCTCTGAATTCAGTTATACTCTCAGGCTGTAGGGGGACAATTTCTCTGAATACTTCACCCTCTTCAGGAGGGTTGACTCCTTCCTCAGCAACCTTCTCTATTTCCTCAGAAGTGGCTCCTCCACTTCTTGACTGACTTTCTGGTGAAGATTCATGCAAAATCTTCTTCATCTTTGGTTGAACTTTTGGTGGCTGGGCTTTCCTCTTTCTTGGAGAGGCTCTGGTTGCTGGAACAACTGTGATGGCTTTCTTAGAGGCTGCATCCTGCTTCCTTTTCTCTGTCTTAGAAGACAGCTTCCTAAACATCACCTTTTGAGCTGGAAAAGGCTTTGGCTTAGCTTGGAGGTGGGTGTAATGTGCAAATCTTTCCAAGAGTAGGCTTGCTCTTGTGCAGAACTGGAGTTTTCCTTCAACCACCACCTTGTGGTGTTTCACCTCCTTAAACTTGAATTTTTCATTCATCATTTTGTCAAGAATGAATTTCTTCCAGTTGAACTTGACTCTTTTCTCAGCAGAGTCAATCACAGCAGCCATCACTCTCAATTTAGGCATACTGATTTGTTCAACACTCCCTGAGTGGCTCAACAGGCTCTTTACAACACAATCAAACAAATGCCTAAACACTGGCTTTAAAGTGTTTTTGTTTTGAGCACTCACAAGTTTCTTTGGTTCAATCATCCAGGAGAAATAGAATTCCTGATCTTCCTCTTCCTTGTATACTTCTGGATTTATCCCTTCAGAAGGTAGCCCAAAGCTGGCTTCTAAATCCTCTACAGTGAAGATGACTGTGTGTTGGCTTTCTTCTTCTTCATCTTCTTCTGCATATGTGAGCTTTGTGCACACATCCCCCTTCTTGCCCTTCCACCTGAGATAGGCAAAGAATTCTGCCATAAATGGATTCAGGCAGGAATCAGGCTTGGTGCCTAGAAATTTTTCTAGCCCTGCCTCCCTTAGCCATTGGAGGACTTGTTGAACATCTGAATCTGGGCTATCAAAGGCTACCAGCTTTTCAAACCAAAGGGAATTTGGGTTGCTAAGATAAGAGAAATCAATGTCCAGAGAGGAATCATTGAAATCTACGAGTTCTTCTCTCTTGAGTTTTGGAGCCATGGATAGATTTTGAGAGTAAGAGAGTTTTGAAGAAAAGTTGCAGGTATAGAGGTTTTGAGACTTCAAGGAATTTTGGAAATATGAGTGCGTAAGGATGGTAGTGAAAATTTAGGAGTTTATATATGGAAGAGATTTATTAACCGTTGGTTAATGGAATGTAACAGTGGGTAATTGGAAAAACCGTTTGAATATGGTGGGGTAGTGGACTCTCAATGGTTCGATGGAGTTTTGAATGTAATTTAATGGTTTGGATGAAGGCTCAAGAATTCATGCAATCTTATTAAGATTTCTGCATTAAATGCTGATTTGCCTTTTGGGGGTTAAAAATCTTTATAGCACACTCCATCCTAAAATGGCCTACTCTTAGACCAAGAAACCTCTTAAATGTCTAATCAATGCTAATAATAGCAATAATTATCCAATTAACTAGGACAAGCATCCTGAGATGGGCTTTGGTTTCTGTGTGGACCAAATTGCCTGAATGCTTTGCCTGAGTGGATCCCAAGGTTGCTGACTGGGTCCCACTTGGACAAATTCCCTGACCAACATTGCTGAGAACTACAGGGACAACCTTGCTGAGTTTCCCTCTTTGGCTGACAGCTTCAGTGAGGTTGGTCAACTTTGCTGAAGTTCAGTTGTGATGAACTTCCCCCTTCATATGAGCTTTACTTTCCTCATTTGTCCATCTTGCCTGGATCAAGTAATCCTAATTCAGCTGACAACTCCAAGAACCTTGCTTCAGCTAGAGGCTTGGTCAAAATATCAGCTTTTTGCTTATCAGTGTGGATTTTGACAAGCTTGATATCTTTCTTCTCCACATGATCCCTTATGAAATGATGCTTGATGTCCACATGCTTGCATCTGGTGTGGAGCACTGGATTCTGTGAGATGGCAATTGCACTATTGTTGTCACAGAATATTGGCACTTCATTTGTGATTACTTTGTAATCTCTCAATTGTTGCCTGAGCCAAAGTATCTGAGCACAGCAACTTCCAGCAGCTACATACTCAGCTTCAGTTGTTGAAGTTGCAACTGTATTTTGCTTCTTGGAGAACCATGAGATAAGCTTGCTGCCCAAGAATTGACAAGTTCCTGAGGTGGATTTTCTGTCAATTCTACATCCTCCATAGTCTGCATCTGAATATCCAGTAAGCTCAATGTTATCATCAGCTGGATACCATAATCCAAGATTCTCAGATCCCTTGAGATATCTTAGAATCCTCTTGGCAGCATCAAGATGGCTCTTCTTTGGATTGGCTTGAAATCTTGCACACACTCCAACTGCAAATGTGATATCAGGCCTGCTTGCAGTGAGATATAGCAGTGATCCTATGATTCCTCTGTAGTTAGTGGAGTTTGTTGACTCTCCACCTTCATCAGGATCCATCTTCCAGTTAGTATTCATAGGAATTCTGACTGGTTTGCTTGTAGCACATCCAAATTTCTTGATCATGTCCCTTGTATACTTGGCCTGATTGATGAATATTCCCTTCTTTGATTGAGTGACTTGAAGTCCTAAGAAGAAATTCATCAATCCCATCATGGACATCTCAAATTTGCTTTGCATGAGTTTAGAGAACTTCTCACATAACTTTTCATTTGGAGATCCAAATATAATGTCATCCACATAGATTTGGACTAACAAAATATCATCTCCTTCACAGATTCTGAACAAGGTTCTGTCAACAGTGCCTTTGACAAAACCATGATCTAGAAGAAACTGTGATAAGGTGTCATACCAAGCTCTTGGAGCTTGCTTTAAGCCATAGAGGGCTTTCTTTAATCTGTACACCTTGTCTCCTTCTTCAAAGCCTGGGGGCTGTTCCACATATACTTCTTCTTTGAGCACCCCATTGAGAAATGCACTCTTCACATCCATTTGATACACCTTGAATCTCATGTGAGCTGCATATGCTAGGAAGATTCTGATTGCCTCAAGTCTGGCCACTGGAGCAAAGGTCTCATCATAATCAATCCCTTCAGATTGACAATATCCTTTGGCCACCAGTCTTGCTTTGTTTCTTACAATGATGTCATTTTCATTTTTCTTGTTTTTGAACACCCATTTAGTTCCAATGACATCTTGATGAGTTGGCCTGTCTACCAGCTCCCAAACTTCATTTCTGGTAAACTGATTCAGCTCTTCTTGCATGGCTATGATCCAGTTGGTGTCTTGTAGTGCTTCCTCAATGTCTTTAGGTTCCTGTTCTGAAAGAAAACAACAAAACAGAGCACTTTCTCCATGAAATCTTCTAGTTTTGATCCCTTCACTTGGATTACCAAGTATCAGGCTAGATGGGTGGTCATGCAACCAAGTCCTTCTAGTCCTGATCCTTTTAGGAGGATTGTCCTCATCTGAAGTTGGATCACTAGATTCATCAAATTCAGGAAAGTTAATTGAAGGATCAAGTTCAGGATCATATTCAGGGGTGTTGTCCTCATTGTCAGATAAGTTGACATTTTCATTGGTTCCCCCTTGAATAGTGGATCCATTAACTACCTCAGCATTGCCTGCTTCTTCATTGGTAGTTGTTACCTGGTTTTGAACTGGGATGGGATCAGTCAGTTCAATTTCTCCTTCAGGATGGTTGTCTACTGGTTGATTGCTATCAGGTAGGTTGTCCAGTTTTTGATTTTCATGAAGTTCAGGCTGGGCAACATCCACAAACACTGTTTCCTTGCTTTGAAGCCTTAATCTGGTTGTTCTTTGTGTCATCTCATCAATATTCAGGTTTCTATCCCTGAACTCATTAATAGATTCATCAAACACAACATGAGGTGTTTCTTCCACAATAAGAGTTTTGCAATTGTAGACTCTGTAAGCCTTGCTGATTTGTGAATATCCAACAAATATTCCTTCATCAGCTTTGCTATCAAAGGCTTTCAATTGTTCTTTCCCATTATTATGGATGAAACACTTACAACCAAATATGTGAAAATAAGCAACAGTGGGCAATCTACCTTTCCATATTTGATATGGAGTCTTACCTTGTCCTTTGGTGATTAAGGACCTGTTTTGAGTGTGACATGCAGTGCTAATGGCTTCAGCCCAGAACCTTTTAGGTAGTTTGGATTCAGCAATCAAGGTTCTAGCTGCCTCCTTCAAGGTCCTGTTCCTTCTTTCAGCAACCCCATTTTGTTGAGGTGTTCTTGCTGCTGAAGTTTCATGTGTGATGCCATTCTTGCTACAGTACTCATTGATGTATGAGTTTATGAACTCAGTGCCTTTGTCAGATATGATCTTGACAATACTTAGGCCCTTTTCATTGCTCAATCTCATCATCAATTCAGGTAGTTTGACTTGGGTCTCCTTTTTGTTCAGCAAGAATACTACCCAAGTGTACCTGGAAAAATCATCAACAACAACTAAAGCATATTTTCTTCCATTTAAACTTACTGGGATTATTGGCCCAAATAAATCCATATGCAATAGTTGAAGGACTCTCTCAGTTGAGATGACAGGTTTTCCTTTGAATGAGGCTTTGATCTGCTTTCCTTCCTGACATGGCTGGCATATATGTTCTTTGGTGAACACTTGATTTGGCAGCCCTTTAACTAGAGAGTTTCTTGCAATCTTGTTGATGGTTTTGAAGTTCAGGTGATCCAGTCTCTTGTGCCATAGCCAGCTTTGCTCATTTGTGCTTTTGGCAACAAGACAGACTGCTTCAGGGGTTTTGCTCCAATCTGCAAAATAAACATTTCCCTTTCTCACCCCTGTTAGTAGCACCTGTTGTGTTGATTTGTTTTTGATAGTACATTCATTTGGTGCAAATTCAACACAATATCCTTTGTCACAAATTTGACTTATAGACAACAAGTTATATTTTAGGCCTAGAACATATGAGACATCAGTAATTTTAACACTACCAATGTTTAATGTACCATAGCCTCTTGTGATGCCTTGAGAGCTGTCTCCAAAGGTTACTGAAGGACCATCTTTCTCTATGAAGTCTGAGAGAAGCTCCTTGTTTCCAGTCATGTGCCTTGAACATCCACTGTCCAGGTACCATGCTGTTTTCTTGTTGATGCTTCTCTTCCTTTTGGGGTCCTTGCAGTCCTGCAAAGTCAAAATTTAGGTACCCTTTGAGTGTTGGGTCCTAGAGGGTTAGCTGTACCTTTTGGAACCCAAATCTGCCTGATAACTCTGATTGATTCAAAGTGACTGACTTGGTTTCCATTTACATCTACATACACAGTTTGACCCTTAAATGCCTTGGGTGATTTTTGTGTATAAGTGTTAGCTTTGTAGAGTTCAGGAGAGTTGGTAAATTTCTTTGGGACATTTCTCCTGAAGTTACTAAGCTTAGGTGCAGCTGGGTAAGACTTTTGAGGATAAGCTTTTGGATGGCCTTTTCCATTTGGCAAGTAAGGTCCAGGCTTCCTGAATGTTTTATACCTATCAGAGGGTATTGCCCTTAATCCATTCAGTTGAGGTTGCCTCATTTGAGTTGGCCTCTTCTGAACATGTTTTGGACAACTCCTCTGATGATGATTCAGATAGGTTGGCCTTCCATTGGTTCTACCTTTCTGAACCTCATTCCTCCTGTAAGCAATGCCTTTAACCTTTTCCAAAGGTGTGGGTTTAGGTACATTGTTTACCTGAGTTGGTATAAAAATTCATTTTCCCTTATCCTTGATCAGTGGTTGATTTACTTCAATTTCATTTTGTTGTGCCACTGATCTTACAAAAGTCATCTTAGAATTGCTTGAAGAAGCAATACTAAGACCAGGTGAGGGTTCAAATGGATTATAACCTAATCCATCCCTTTGAGCAAATGGTCTTTGAAACCCTTGAATTTCCTCTATTGCCTTAGCAGATTTGTTCAAGGCAGACATTTTCATTTTCAAGCTCCTCTCACTTAATTTTAGAGTATCAAATTCTCTTGAGAGATTGTCAAATTTAGCTTGTAGAGTTCTAGAGTCAAAATCCTTTTTCTTTAGAGCCTGATTTTGTTCATCAATCAGCTTTTGTTGTTCAGAGACTTTGAGAGACATTTCTTCATGTTCTCTCACAATCTGTTGATACAACTCAGTTGATTTAATGTCAACTTCAGATTCAGGAGGATTGGACATTTTGACTTTAGACCTCAACTGTTCATTTTCTCTCAGAGCCATATTGCATACTTCTTGCATTCTGGTGAAATCTTCCAACAACTTTTCAAAGTCAAGATGGATTTCACTAGATGCATGTGTGTTAATTGACAAGTTGGAAGTTGAACATACCTCTTCATCTTCAAGTGCCATTTGATAGTCCTCATCACTGTCACTGTTGGAGAACAGCCCATCATCAGAAGAGTAGACACTCTCCTCACTTGCTTAATCTCCAGCTACCATAGCCTTCCTGTTGTTCAGCCTTTTATCTCTTTTGTTTTGCCTTTCCTTCCTTTCTTTTGCACTGAGGTCAGGACAGTCATACTGAAAATGACCCATCTTCTGGCAGTTGTAACACACATCTTCATCATCATCCTTCTTGCTTGAGGACTCCTTCCTCCTTGATGATGATGGTTCACCTTTGCTGAATTTCTTCCTATCAGCATATCTGTCTTCTTTCTTTTCATCAGAGACTTTGTCCTCTGATTTATGTTCAGGAGAACTAAATCTCCTTCTGGTTCTGTTATCTTGGTAGAACTTCTTGTATCTACCAAATCTGGAGTTGAGCTTCTCAAATCTTCTAGCCATGAGTGCCAGCTCCTCCTTTATTTCAGATTTTGAAACAGACTGAGAGGATCTTTGAGTAATCTTCTTTTCTGTTTCAGCAGCTTTGAAGGCAACACCTTTGTTTGAAGAGGATGGCTCTTCATGCACCTTCTTTCTATTGAGATCAAACTCATATGCTTTGAGTTCAGAGAATACTTGCTGCATTGGCATGTTGTCAAGATTGCTGGTATTTTGCATCATGACAGAGTATATGTCCCACTTGGATGTGAGACTTCTCAAGATCTTCAGAGCAACCTCTCTTTTGGCATAGAACTTGCCAAGAGAGTTTATTTCATTCATGATGTCAGTGAACCTGCCATCAAGATGATCAATAGTTTCATTGGCCTCCATAGAGAATTGTTCATATTTTTGGATAGCCACTTGAAGCTTGTTCTCCTTGATCTTTTGGGTACCTTCACACATAAGTGCTAAGGTATCCCAAATCTCTTTAGCTGATGTGCAGTGGTACACTCTCCCCATCACTGCATCTGGAATTGTCTGGTACAATGTGTTCATTGCAATGTAGTTCAGGTTGTGCCTTTTTCTTTCTTCAGCTGTAAGGTCATCTTCATCTTTTGGCAGCAACTCCCTTGGATCAGCTTTTTGAGCATCAGTGAGCTTGGGATTTGCTTTAGTGAATGTGAATGGCCCTCTAGTGATGACTTTAAGCATCTCATCATGCTGGCAAGCAAGATGTGCTCTCATCCTGATCTTCCAGAAATCATAGTTCTCAATTGAGAACATTGGCAGTTTGTGATGAGAAATATGATTGACTTGGTTTGGACCCATATTGTTGATGGTGTTGACAGCATCTCCTGGAACTGCATTGTTAGCCATTTCAACAAATGTAATGTAAGATGAACACAGATAAGTTTTTCAGAAATTTGGATCAGTTCAGTGACCACAGAAAATGTGATTTGAAAATCAGTTGGATTTTCAGAAGCAGTGGTCTTTGAACCCCTGCTCTGATACCACTTGTTGGTCCTTGGTGGAGTATAACACAAGTGTATGGGGGGGGAATGCACATGTGTATGCAAATTCTTTTCTTTTTGATAAACTGGTCCTATCAGGCAAGTTGTCTCACAACTGGCCTGAGTGTGAACTTTGATAGATACTTGTCCTACTGATTACTATTAAGTGATCAGTTGGCTAAATATCTAAAAGAGTTGCTAAGTGCGGAATGTGGTTGGCCTTTACTCAAAGAAATACTCCAAGTTGATTTCTGAAAAATACAAGTTATCAGGGACTTTGTCCAAAACAGATTTTCTTACTTACTAAGTTATGAATCTTTGAAATATGATTGAATGGAGTGAAGTTAAGAATGCTGTAAGTAAATGAGACACAAATTTATAGTGGTTCAGAGACTCAAGCTCCTACATCCACTTTCCCTGATTGAACAGGATAATTCCTTCTCAATGGAATTAGCTTGTTTTATAGTGCCAAGGTGCACTGATCAACAACACTCTCTTAGTGTTTTGATCCCTAGGATAACTTGAGTCCTAGTGCTCAATCTCTCTGAGTTAAGACTGTGTTACTAACAGTCTTTAACTTCTCACTTCTACAACAAACACTCTCTTCACTAAATGAGATAAGGTTTGAGGTTTGGTTCCAACTAATAGAGATATCCTTTACAGTAAGAACAGTGTAAAGGCTTAGGATATCTCAATGCTAAGCTAGGATGTTTACAAAGATTGGCTTAGCTGACTTGAAGTTATTCAGGAAACTTGGAATTCTAGTGAACAGCTTGGTTTCCTTTTGAAAGCTTGATGATAGTTTGATAGCTTGTAGTTGGATACTGAAATCCTTTGATCACTTCTGTATTTATAGGCAATTTGAACAACTAACCGTTGGAGGGATTAGCAATTCAAATATGTCTATTTGCAGCACCATTAAAACGGCTATGAAGCTTGACATCCTTTTATCCACTGTGTAAAAGAGGTCTTCAATGGTTGCTTGAATGAATGTGTTGACTTCTGACAAAGGCGGCTGGGAAGACTTGTGTCAGTTTCCAATTTTGCACAATGTCCTAGGTTGATTTGTGGCAAACTTTACACACAACCAACTTTTGTGGCAAACTTTACACACAACCAACGGTCAGATGGGACAAGCTCCCTGAACATTCCTGCTGCAGTTTAGAATGTTCCAACACTCATTCAATGCCTCACTCTTTAATGCTCTAAGTCTTTAATGCTTGGTTCAGGCATGATTGGCAATAAATGCTTCATTGAATATGTCTTCTGTAAGCTTTTGACACTTAATCCACTTGATTATTTGTACTTCAACTGTCTTGATCATTTGCATTTATGAGCACAGCTTCAGTATTCTTGAACTCTTCAGCCAGGTTGTCCATTTGATCAGTTTGTCTTGAAAAGATCAGCAACTTTGTCCTATAGACCTATCAAGCTGCCTAACATTTCAGCTTTGGACAACTATCCTGATTACTAATATCTCATAACATTTCTGAGATTTTAACTTAAGCATACTACACATTAAGTGTTCTGGGACAACTTGCCTGAACAATGACTTGAGCATATCTCAACTAACTTGTACATCATCAATCAGGGGTTTTGGTATCTTAGATCAAAATCATTTTATTCCCAACAGAACCTTACTTCAATCCTTACCCCTTTCAAGTGAGAAAGTGAGAAGGTTGTAGTAGTAGAAGTGGTAGGAGCTGACTGTTGAGAGAAGAACAGTTCAGTTCTGAGTTGAGAAGAGGGTACTAGGACTCTAGACATCCTAGGGATCATCTCACCAAGGAGTGGTGTTATTGATCAAGTGCAACTTGGCACTATAAAACAAGCTAATTCCAAGAGTGAAGGAATTATCCTGTTAAATCAGGGAAAGTGGATGTAGGAGCTTGAGTCTCTGAACCACTATAAACTCTTGTGTTGATTTACCTTACAAAGTACTTACATTCATTCAACACTACACACAAAACTGATATTTTAAAAGACACATATTCAAAGACTGTGCAAAACTGATTTGGACAAGTTCCCTGAAACTTAACTGGACTGTCTTGGATTGTCAAAATGATTTCAGAAACATAAGGAGTCTAAACTTAAAGGGCCAACCACTATTCCGCACATATAACTCCCCTAGATAGTTACTCAACTGAGTACTCAATAGTACTTAGTAGTTTGACTATCTTAGAAGAGTTAATCATCTTCAGCAGAGTTGTCCAAGACAACCTTGCTGAGCTCTGGTTTGATCTAAGTTGAAAAGAATTGCATACAAGTGTATTCCCCCCCCATACACTTGTTATATACTCCTTTCAGGACCAACAAGTGGTATCAGAGCAGGGGTTCAAAGACCACTGCTTCTGAAAATCCATTTTGATTTTCAAAATTCACATATTTGTGTGGTCACTGAACTGATCTCTATCTGAAATCTATTACCTGTTGACTAACTGATTATTCTTGAAATATGGCCAACAACAATGCTGTTCCTCCACCTGCTGTTCAAGGATTGGACAACATGGCCACAAATCCAGTCAATCACATTTCATATCATAAATTGCCCATGTTCTCAATAGACAACTATGATTTCTGGAAAATTAGAATGAGGGCTCATCTTGCATCTCTTCATACTGATATGTTAAGAGTAATCGCAAGAGGACCTTTTGTGTTTACCCAAACTAACCCGAGGGTAACAGATGAGCAAAGAGCAGATGTAAGGGAACTGATTCCCAAGGATGAGGATGACTTCACTGCTGATGAAAAGAGGAAAGATAATCTAAATTATCTTGCCATGAATACTCTCTATCAAACAATTCCAGATGCAGTCATGGGAAGATTCTACCATTGCACCACAGCCAAAGAAATCTGGGATACTCTTGCTGAGATGTGTGAGGGTACAGAAAAGATCAAGGAGAACAAGCTCCAAGTTGCTGTGCAAAAGTTTGAGCAGTTCTCAATGGAAGCTGATGAGTCCATTGACAAATTTGCTGGTAGATTCACTGATGTGATGAATGAAATCAACTCATTGGGCAAAGTGTACTCCAGGAGAGAAGTTGGATTAAAGATCTTGAGAAGTCTCACTCAAAAGTGGGATGTCTATGCTGTAATGATGCAGAATACCAAGGATCTCTCCTCCATGCCCATGCAACAAATCTTCTCAGAACTCAAAGCCTATGAGTTCGACCTCAATAGAAGAAAACCTGTTGAGGAACCTTCAAATCCTACTAAAGGAGTGGCATTCAAGGCCAAAGTTGCTGAATCTGAAATGCAACCCACTCCCAGATCATCAAAGTCAGTCTCTAAGACTGAAATGAAGGAAGAACTAGCCTTGATGGCTAGAAGGTTTGACAAGCTAAATACAAGGTTTGGTAGATACAAGAAATTCTACCAAGACAACAAATTCAGGAGAAGATACAACTCCCCTAAAGATCAGGCTAAGGACAAAAAGCCTGAAGAGAAGAGATCAGAGGACAAGTACTCTGATAGAAGAAGGTCCAGTAGAGCTGACCCTTCATCATCAAAAGGAAGAGATGAATCCAAGAAGGATGATGATGAAGACCTGTGCTACAACTGCAAAAAGAAAGGGCACTTCCAGTATGATTGCCCTGAATTAAGCTCTAAAGAAAGAAGAGAGAGGCAAGCTAAAAGAGACAGGAAGTTCACAAATAGAAAGGCCATGATGGCTGGTGAAGAATCTGATAGTGCTGAAAGCTTCAACTCTTCTGATGGACTGTTCTCAAACAGTGATGATGATGATGATGATGTGTGCAACATGGCTCTTGAGGATGATGAGGTATCCTCCACCTCTAGCTCACCATCATTTTTATCACAGAACACTAGTGAAGTCAACTTGAAACTTTCCTTTGGGAAGTTGATGGAAGATTTCACTAGATTACAAGAATTTCATGATAACTGTGTGAGAGAAAATGAAAGATTGGCTATTGAGCTTACCAAAAACTCTGAGATAGCTGTTGATGTCAAATCTACTGAGTTATATCAACAAGCCTTAAGAGAGCTTGAGGAAGCAAATCTCAGGATAGTTGACCAACAAAAGGAGATTGACAATCAACTACTCTCTTAGAAAAGAAAAGACTTTGAACTAAAAATTCTAAATGCCAAGTTTGAAAATCTCTCACATGAATATGATATTCTTAAATCAAGTGAAGAGAGCCTGAAACTAAAGATGTCTGCTTTGAACCAGTCCTCTAGAGCAATAGAGGAAATTCAGAGTTATCAAAGACCTATTGTTCAAAGAAGTGGATTAGGTTTTGATCCATTTGAATCTTCACCTTGTCTTAGTGTTGCCTCTACAAGTAACACTAAGAAAATCTTTGTTAAATCAGTGGCACAACAAGCTGAAAATGAAATAATTCAGCCACTGAACAAAGGAAAGGGCAAAATGAATGAAATGCCTACTCTAGTGCCTCAGGAGACTAGGCCCAAACCTTTGGAAAAGGTCAAGGCTCCTGAACACAAGAGGAATGTTGGTCAGCAGAGTAGACCCAATGGAAGGGCAACTCTCCTGAACAATGTTCAGAGAAGTTATCCAATGTATAATCAGCCTAGGCCAACTCATCTGAGAAAACCTCAGCTGAATAGACCTAAGGACAACTATCCTCAAAGGCAAAATAAAATGATACAACCAAAACCCTTCATGCCAAAGGGTAATGGTCATAAAAATGCCTTTCCTCAAAGATTTCATCAAGCTGCACAAAGGACCCATAAGTTCAGGAGAGTTGACAACTCCCCTGAAACTTACAGAGTTAACACATTCACACATACCTTCCCAAAGGCATTTAAGGGAAAGACAGTGTATGTTGATGCACAAGGAAAATAACTTAGCCACCTTGAATCAATCAGGGTGATTAGGCAAGTTTGGGTTCCTAAAGGTACAGCTAACCTCTCAGGACCCAAAACTCAAAGGGTACCTAAACCTATCTAATTGCAGGTACCAGTGGGCCACAAGAAGAGGAGCATGAACAAAAAGACAGCATGGTATCTTGACAGTGGATGCTCAAGGCACATGACTGGAAACAAGGAACTCCTCACTGATTTTATTGAAAAAGAAGGCCCAAATGTCACTTTTGGAGACAGCTCACAAGCAACAACAAAAGGTTATGGTACTTTGATGATTGGTAACATCAAAGTAACCAATGTATCTTATGTAGCTGGTCTCAAATATAATCTCCTAAGTATCAGTCAATTCTGTGACCAAAACTTTAAAGTTGAGTTCTCAAGTGGAAAATGTCTGATCAAGGATAAAACTCAACAAACCTTACTGACTGGAACTAGGAAGGGAAATGTGTATTTTGCAGACTGGGACAAGTCTACTGATGCTGCATGTTTCATTGCTAAAAGTACTAGTGAACAAAGTTGGTTATGGCACAAGAGGCTAAACCACCTGAACTTCAAATCTATGAATAAACTTGCTAGAAATGCATTAGTTAAAGGACTGCCTAATGAGGTTTTCATAAAAGAACATGTGTGTAAGCCATGTCAAGAAGGAAAACAGATTAAAGCCTCATTCAAAGGTAAACCAGTCATTTCTACTGAAAGGGTACTTGAACTTCTACATGTGGATCTGTTTGGACCAATTACCCCTTCAAGCATAAATGGTAGAAAATACACATTGGTGGTAGTAGATGACTTCTCTAGGTTCACTTGGGTAGTATTTCTCCTTAATAAGAAGGAAACACAAGTCAAACTACCTGAACTTCTTAAGAGACTGTCAAATGAGAAAAGCCTTAGCATTATCAAGATAAGATCTGATAAAGGCACTGAGTTCATAAATCCATACATCAATGAGTATTGCACATCTAATGGTATAGCTCATGAAACCTCAGCAGCTAGAACTCCTCAGCAAAATGGAGTTGCAGAAAGAAGGAATAGAACTTTAAAGGAGGCTGCTAGAACTTTAATTGCTGATTCAAATTTACCTAAGAGATTTTGGGCTGAAGCCATAAACACAGCATGTCATACTCAAAATAGATGTTTAATCACCAAGGGGCAAGGCAAAACCCCCTATGAGCTCTGGAAAGGAAGAATACCTAAAGTGTCATATTTTCATATATTTGGTTGTAAATGTTTCATACACAACAATGGGAAAGAACAATTGAAAGCCTTTGATAGTAAAGCTGATGAGGGAGTTTTCCTTGGATATTCTCAAATCAGTAGAGCTTTTAGAGTCTATAACAAGAGAACCCTTATTGTGGAAGAAACACCTCATGTTGTGTTTGATGAGTCTATCTTTGAGATCAGGAATGATAGTTTGGAACCTGAAGAAATCACACAGAGGACAACCAGATTGAGTCTAAAAGACAAGGACACTGAATTCACAGATGTTGTCCAAGCCAATCTACCTGAACATATCACATTGGACAACTATCCTGAAGGCAATCTTCCTGAGACAAACCCTACTGATGGAAATGGTGAACTGAATGAGCCAATCCCAGTTCACATCCAGGTAACAACTACCAATGAAGAAGCAGTTCCTGCTGAGGTAGTTAATGGGTCAAATAATCAAGGGGGAACTCAAAATGTTGAAAATGCCAATGTCCCTGACATTGAGGACAACACCCCTGATTATGATCCTGAATTAGATCCTGCACTAAATTATCCTGAATTTTATGATCAAAATGACTCAACCTCAGTAGAGGAAGAGGACAACTCTACTGAAGGAATCAGAAAAAGAAGGACTTGGTTATATGACCATCCTACTGATCTGATACTTGGTGACCCAAGTATAGGAGTCAGAACCAGAAAGTTTCATGGTGAAAGTGCTATGTTCTGTTGCTTCTTGTCAGAACAGGAACCAAAAGACATTGATGAAGCTCTTCAGGATGCAAATTGGATCACAACAATGCAGGAAGAGCTCAACCAATTCACCAGAAATGAAGTATGGGAGCTGGCTGATAGACCTTCACATCAAGATGTTATTGGAACCAAATGGGTGTTCAAGAACAAAAAGAATGAAAATGATGTGATTGTCAGAAACAAAGCAAGACTAGTGGCAAAAGGTTACTGCCAGCATGAAGGCATTGACTATGATGAGACATTTGCACCTATGGCAAGGCTAGAAGCAATAAGGCTCTTCCTAGCCTATGCAGCTCACAAGAGGTTCAAAGTGTACCAAATGGATGTCAAGAGTGCCTTTCCGAATGGAGTCTTGAAAGAAGAGGTCTATGTGGAGCAACCACCAGGTTTTGAGATTGGAAACCAAGTATACAGACTGAAGAAGGCTCTATATGGACTCAAGCAAGCCCCTAGGGCTTGGTATGACACACTGTCACAATTCCTTTTGGATCATGGATTCACCAAGGGAACAGTGGACAGAACTCTCTTCAGAATCTCTGAAGGAGAGGACATCTTGCTTGTCCAAATTTATGTAGATGACATAATTTTTGGATCTCCTAATGAGAAGCTGTGTGAGAAATTCTCCAAGCTCATGCAAAGCAAGTTTGAGATGTCCATGATGGGGTTGATGAACTTCTTTTTGGGCTTACAAGTCAAGCAATCTAAAGAAGGAATCTTCATCAACCAAGTCAAGTACACAAGAGAGATGATTAAGAAATTTGGGTGTACATCAAGCAAGCCAGTGAGGATCCCAATGAATACTAATTGGAAGATGGATCCTGATGAAAGTGGTGTTCTAACCAACTCCACTGAGTATAGAGGAATCATTGGATCACTCCTCTATCTCACTGCCAGCAGGCCTGACATCACCTTTCCAGTAGGTGTATGTGCAAGGTTTCAAGCAAATCCTAAGAAAAGCCACCTTGAGGCTGCAAAGAGGATCTTGAGGTATCTCAAAGGCACTGAAAATCTAGGCCTTTGGTACCCTGCTGATGACAATATTGAGTTAACTGGCTACTCAGATGCTGATTATGGAGGATGCAGAATTGACAGAAAATCCACTTCAGGAACTTGTCAATTCTTAGGCAACAAACTCATATCTTGGTTCTCCAAGAAGCAAAACACAGTGGCTACCTCCACCACTGAAGCTGAATATGTTGCTGCTGGAAGTTGTTGTGCACAAATCCTTTGGCTGAGACAACAACTCAGAGACTACAAAGTCAACTCTACTGAAGTGCCAATATTCTGTGATAACAATAGTGCCATTGCTATATCACAAAATCCTGTCTTGCACACAAGATGCAAACATGTGGACATCAAGCATCACTTCATTAGAGATCATGTGGAGAAGAAAGACATTAAGTTAGTAAAGATCCACACAGATCATCAAAAAGCTGATATACTAACTAAGCCACTTGCAGAGGCAAGGTTCCTGGAATTATCAGCAGAGTTGGGACTTCTTGATCCAGGGAAGTTAGTCAAATAAGTTCAAAGAAGTTCATTCACGAAGGAGGAAAATAAACTCAAATTCAGCAGACTTGGTCAAGTCTACTGAAACTCAGAAAAGATGACCTTACTTCTTCAGGACACTTGTCTCTTGAAATTCAGGACACTTGTCCACAACCCTTCAGGACACTTGTCCATGTAGGGTCAGATAAGTTGTCTTGGCTATCAAACCAAATCTTGGTATGATAAGCACCTATTTTTGGTGATCAATACCTATTTCGAAATCTGTCCCATTGAAATACAGTTTTCACCTTTCTGGGATTTAATTTGTCTCCCACCCAAAAGGTCACTTTCCATGCATTAAATGCTAAGATTTAACTCTTGTTTGCATTAAACTTTTTGGGACATGATCTATCTCGAAAAAACCCCAGTCTTAAACAAACATTAAAAACCACCCACGTTTTGAATAAAACAGTTCTTTCACTGTTACATTGGTTTTTGACCATTGGATCAAAATGGACAACTCCCCTGAAATTAATCCTAGCCGTCCATTTTGGATTTCCATTTTTGCTCACCTTTGAATTGCAACAAGACTTCACCAACTCATTGACAAACATTCCTTTTAGAATATTCACAAGTCTTAAGATCCTCCACAAACACTTCTTCCCCAAGTATTCGAAACCCTAGCTCTAAATTTCTTCAAACTTTCTACATCTCTATCAAACTTTTCTCTGCAACTCTCAAATGGCCCCCAAAGTTAGACCAGAGATGCTCATTGATTTCTCCAACAAGGCTCTAGACCTTGATTTTGGCTACCTGAGCAACAAAAGCAACCTTCATTTTGAGCCCATAGTATCCTTTGAGAGTGAGGATCCTGAAATTACACCAACTCTAAGATGGCTGAGAAGAGCTGGTCTACAAAAATTCATGGAGGAAAGACCAAGTTCATGCTTGGAAGGTTACATGGCTGAATTCTTTGCCTTTCTCAAGTGGAGAGGTCAACCTGCAGATGGTGAGGTTTCCACAAGGTTGTCATATACTGCAGAAGGAGAGGAAGAAGAGAGATTTCATAGAGTGAAATTCTCTTCAGAAGATATTGAAGGAGCCTTTGGATTGCCTTATGAGGGAAGGAATCCAGAAGTTTATGGCACTGGCCATGAAGATGAAATAGCCCAAGAATGGCTATTGGTTCCAGGCCCCATTTCTTCAACTCAAAAGAAGAAGACTCTCAAGCCAAAATTTCTCAACCTCTTTGAGGTAGTTGCTAAGAGTCTCTTGAGCAACACTGGAAGCTTGGAGCAGGTCAGCCATCCAAGAATTAGAATCATGGCTGCTGTGATTGATGCTAGTGACAAGGGCATCAAATTTGATTGGAGAACCTTTATCATGTCTGAAATGATGAAGGAAAAGGCAAAATTCAAAGTGAAAGCTCACAACAAAGTTGTGCTAGAAGGGAAACTCAAGTATTGCACTAGGGCAAGCTTGTTAATTGAGAGATTCTCCCATTACTCTCAGATGCAAACATTTGCAAAGCCCCTTCCAGCCCAAAAGATCCTGTTCAGGAAGCTCAGCAAGAAAACTGAGCAAAGAAGGATGCTTATGGCCAAACCTGCTGAAGAACAGGTTGAAGAAAAACCTAAGATGAAGAAGAGAACAAAGGCCAGGGCTGTCAAGACAAGGAAAATGTCTCAATTATCTTCAGGAGAAGCCTCAGGAGCATCAGCTGAAGTTGATGAAGTGGCAGAAGAGGGAGTAAGTGTGCCTTCTGACCACTCAGAAGAATTGAGGTTGAAGTATAATGAGACAAGGCAGAAGAAGAAAGGAGATAAGAGGATCAGGGAAGTTGTCCCTGAGAAGGAAGGTGAAGGAAGTGGGAGCAGTAGGGCCAGCAAAAGAAGGGCCAAGCCTACTGAGAAAGTGTTGGAGCTGCAGGAAGAAAGGTCACTACAATCGGCTCAAAGAGAGAGCAGAGCTGAAAGCAGGACCAAATCTAGGTCAAGGACCAACTCATCTGGCTCTGGAACTCCAGAATCCAAGATCCCTGAAGGTCAACCTTTAGAGGCCAACATCCCTGAGTTTCAGAATCCTGAGCCCAACTCCCCTGAAACCCATGTTACCCCTTCCAACCAACCCATTACCCTTGTAGATCTCACTAAGAGATATTCTCCAGAAGGGAGTGTGCAAAGAAGTGGCATTGATGTGCTTGCAGATTTAGCAGTAGATGAGACAAGACTCCTGTCTCCCCTTGACTCATCCATGCTCAATTATTCAAAGCTCTTAGAACATGCACTCAATGAACCAACCCCCCTGAGTAAAGCCCCTTCAGACCCATTGCTCTCAAAAGCAACTGAAGCACCTTCTACTGCACCAAACCCTTCTGAAGCCAACATTCCTGAATTAAACCTCCCTGAAGCCACTCTAGGAGAACCCAGAGCCAACTCCCCTATAACCCAAAGTCCCCATTCAAGTGGAGATGAGGAGGAGTATACTTTTGAAAGTATGCTCAGAGGAGGAGCAAAAGCTACTGTGGACAGTTTGTATCCACAACTTGCTGAATTTCCAAGAATTCAGAAGACATTTCATGATCTAAGGATGCTTGTTGATGTAAAAGACAAGTCTATGATGGAGATATCACAAGTCATCCAAGATAAGGGTGCAAACTGGTGGCAAATAGAGGAGAACAGATTGCTACACTTTGCTGGAGTTTCAAAGACAAGATTTCTCATTGGTGAGGAAAGTTTTGCAAAGCTAGTAGCTGATAAAATTGAGGAGGAGAAAGAAAGGAAAGCTAAGGGAATCAAACACCCTGACAGTAGCTCAAATGATGATGATTCCCCTGATGATCCCTCAAATCCTTCAAACCCCAACCCTCCTGAAACCCCTCAAGCCAACCTCCCTGAATCTTCTCAACACAAGTCTTCTGTAGCAGATAGACTATCAAACCCTCCTAGAACCTATCATAGGAAAGGTTCTGTATCTTCAGAGGTGTTGACCAAGGGTGGTAACACAACCAAAGACACATCTGCCAATGAAGGTTCTTCTGAACCCAAGGCACAGCCTAAAGATGTTGAGGTTCCTATGCTAGAGGCTAGTTTGATTAAGGCCTATTCAGTGTCAGAAGAGTTGGACACTGATCAGCCCTTGATCATTCAGGATGACTCAGTGGCTGTTGATATAAGCACTATGATCTCCCCACAACTGCCATCTTTGAACCTTGTTAAAGGTGGAGATGTTGCAGGTTTAGGAGAAGGAGTTGAAAAGGAGAAGTTAGTGAAAAAATCAGAGGGAGTAGTAGATGAGAGAGATGTGGTGATCACTAGAATAGTGAGTGTACCACCAAATGAGGGTGATATAAGTAAGGAAGGGCAGGCTATTCTTGAAGTCAAATCTGAACTTCAGGAATCCCTTGATGAGAGGAGGCCTGTTCCTTTAAGTGAGGAAATTATCAAAGAAGGGAGAAAAGAAAAAGTTGAAAATGAGAAGAATGTTGCTAATGTATCAGAGTCTTATATAAAAGAAATTGAGGGTGATGAGTGTCTATTTCCTAACTTGTTTGATTTGTCAAATATTGCAGGTATTTCTCTTGACCAAATTTTTGCAGATGAGTTCTTAACAGATGCACCTATTCAAGTAGATTCAGGCTCAGCTCAAGCCCTACTTGGAATGCAATCAGAAAAGCTGGATTTCTTGGCTCATCAAGTTCAATCTGCTCATGCTGAAACTTCATGTAGAAATGAGGCTCACTGGCTCTGAAGATGTTGTGCTACCAACTCTGGAAGCAAGGATCAGTGGTGTGGAAACTGGCCTCCAAACCATTTCCACTGAAGTGCAAAATGCCAAATCCACTATGGAAGCCATCTCAGAGGAGGTCAAGAAAGAGCAAAAGTTGCTGAGAGACAATCATAATGCCAATGTCAAGGCTCTCAGGCTAACTGTCAAGCAAGCTCTTGGAAAGAAGACTGCATTACAAAAGAAAAGAGCTGAAGAGCAAAGGCTAGCTATGGTGAAAGCAGCCTCTGAAAAATTTTCCCAAGAGGTATTGGCCAACATTGCTGAAGGTGCAGTGGCCAACCTCACTGAGCTTCTCACAGCCCAACTAGATGCATCTCTGAAAGCAACCTTAGAAGAGGTTGTCCAACAAAAGATGAAGCCTGTTCTAGCTTTCCTTAGCTTGAGCAGTGATAGGATGCAGAATATACATGATGAAAATGTATATTTGTTGGAGGAGATGAAGTCCCTGAACCAGGCCCAATCCCTAATGGCCACAACTATGAGTGAGCTAAAACCCCAGTGTTTTGATGCTGCCAAAAAGGGGGAAAGGGAAAGAGCTAGAGCAAAAGGTGCCTTGGTGATTGGGAGCCAAATCAAAGGGAAAGACAAAGTTGCTGAAGGAAAAGGAAAAGAGCCTGCAGTGCTAAACTTGGAAGAATTGGATGAAGAAGAGCAGTTAGCACTTGCATTAAAGAATTCTATGGCCTCAGCACAAGAAGAAAGGATGAGATTACAACAAAGACCAAGTGGTGAGGTGTCTGGTTTGGACAAAGGTGATGAAGGTGTCCAAACTAGAGGAAAGATCAAGAGGGCAAAAGGAAAGAAAAGGCAAGTTGAGACATTCACTGACTTTCCTAACAGCCTTGATCTTCCACCTGAATTCAGAATTGATGAGGATGAGCCTACATCAAAGAAAGCCAAAACTGCTGAAGAACCCAAAACTGCTGAAAAAGACAAATCTTCTGAAATGGTCAACATTGCTGAAGGTACCAAAGCTACTGAAGATGTGGAAGTCCTATATGAAGAAGGCTTTGGACCTGGACCCAAGAAGACAAAGATTGTAGTATTGAATGATCCATCAAAGCTGTTTCATGAAGGGTATGGCAAAGACCCTGAAACACAACAGAAGCTGGCCATGATGAAGGCCCAAGAGAAAATGGATCTGTTAGAGGAAGCACAAAGAGCAAGAGACAAGAGAAGAGCTAACTTTCAGAAACCAAGAAGAAGGAGAGCAACTTACAGCAAGATGAAGCCTCAGCTTTTGGTCCCAATGGACACTAAATATCCACACTTGGATAAATGGGTGCCAATTCAGCTGAATGATACATTGGAAGAGGCTAAAAGGGAGTTTGTCTATGACTATTATGTCATTGATAGATGGAATGGAGGAGATGCAAACTCTGCCTTTACTGAGTTCATGCTGGAATACTACAAAGAGTTGTATCAACAACTACTTGCAGCTGCTGACATTGCAAGAATTGAACTCAATGCTCCCAAGCCTATCATCTACATGCCTCCAAAGCTTGATGGATGGATTGACCAAGCAAGGATTCTGAGGGAGTTCACAGAAACTCTGAAGCTGAACAAGATGACCCTTGGACCAAAAGGAACTAACCAGGAAGCCATGGAACTCAAGAGGAGAGTGTGGGCACAATATAGGATGGTGCCACCTCCTGAGGATGATTGTTGGGATATGAATATCCCTAGTTTAGTTTTGATAAACCAAATCAAACATGTAATAGGATAAGTTGTATTGTATAGACAACTTTATTATACATCTTGTAATAGATAGGACTCTGGTTAGAAGAGAAGACACGCAAATGCTCATGAAGAGAAGAGAAGACCAAGACCAGAAGTCTCCTGATAAGATGAGTTGAACTCATCTTATAGGATAAGAAGAGTAAGAGTAAGATGAGTAGAAGTCTTCTTACCAGCAGAGTAGAAGTCATCTTACAACCAGCTGAGTAAAGACAGTAGAGTAAAGACATCAGCTGAGAAGAAACAGCAACTGAGTAAAGACAGCAGAGTAAAGACAGCAGCTGAGAAGAAACAGCAGCTGAGTAAAGACAGCACAGTAAAGACAGCAGCTGAGAAGAGACAGCAGCTGAGTAAAGACAGCTGAGTAAAAACAGCTGAGTAAAGACAGCTGAGTAAAAGGCAGTTGAGTATAGACAGCAGCGGGGTAAAGACAGTAGCTGAATAAAAGACAGCAGAAGCCTAAAAGAAAGATCAGATGAGTACCCAATTAAAGGAAGGCCAATCAGAGTTGAAGTCAAGGATTGACAAGATACGCACAAGAAAGGGAAGTCAAAGATATGATTGAAATTACATGACAATGGTAATATTCAATAATATCATATCAAGAGATTGCCAATTCCTCAATTAGTGGAGTTTTGAATGCCATCATCCAACGGTAACATTCAAACTCAACACTATATAAATGAGTTCAGTTCTTACATCATTTGGAGTGAAGAGGTGTGATATGCAAAGGTCGAGCAAAGGTCATAAAGTCCAGAAATAAGAAGAGCTCAAGAAGATCATTAAAGAAGATTCAACACGCATCACCTCATCCCTAGTGAGTGAACTCATACCATCTAAGCCAGTGCAACCACTCATATATATCCATAGCTTAGAGAGAATTTCCCAATCCTAGCATGAGGCTAAAATAAATTGTAAGGGAAATTCTCACCTAGTTCATATACACAAAACCCACCTTCTACCATAAAAC
The DNA here is from genome assembly GCA_963675135.1 of Galeopsis tetrahit. Taxonomy (NCBI): domain Eukaryota; kingdom Viridiplantae; phylum Streptophyta; class Magnoliopsida; order Lamiales; family Lamiaceae; genus Galeopsis; species Galeopsis tetrahit. Next base: position 87,669,253 of record OY776120.1, read on the forward strand.
CTTAGAAGTCAAGTTGAGTGTTTATCACTGTAAAGAGTCCAAGTGCTTACAATAACTTGTGGAGACCGTAGCTGTTAGGACGGCTCAGATCTCAAAGTCCTACCCTTGGGACTATAAAGGTCAAGGCCCTTGTAATTTGTGGTAAATTAAAGGGATTAAACATCACGTTAGGACGTGAGAGTGGACGTAGGAACGTATATCCGAACCACTATAAATTAATGTGTTATTTACATTTCTGCACTTTACATTTCAAGTCTTTTCATACATATTTGTGCATAAACTGTTTTACACACTGTATTTATTAAATAGACGAGTATAATATTTATGGGCACACTCCAATTCCGCACTTAACTCCGATAAGTAATTAATCAGTCGACTAACTAGTCCTAGGCCCCTAGTGAAATCAGCGGACTAGTTACTTTGAAGAGTTAGTTTATTTTCCACACAATCAGCAGACATCAAGTCAGCTGATCTTACACTCGTCTCAGGGACCAACAAGTGGTATCAGAGCCGTGTGTTCAAAAGACCATTGCTTTGATTTTTTGATTTTCGAAAATCTGCACTTTTTCTGTTGTTTTCAGAATTTAGCGTGTGAGTACACTTTTTAAAGTGGAATTGATGTTTTGAATCGAACTCACTGCTTTGCAGTGATGTGTAATGCTTTTTGGCCAATTTCCATCGTTTGAGCCATCAAAAACACGTTTTTATGTTTTCAATGGTCACCTGAATAGATCCATATTTGAAAAACTGTTTTACATGCATTCTTTTTTCATAAAAATCATACTTGCATGTATTTGGATTATTGTGTGTTAAGAACAGGTCAACAACTAAGGGGGAACTTCAGCTCAGTTGAGTTCTAGCCCTATCTGGATTTACACGCGTATGAGCAAGAAGAGGAGATCAAGATGATCAAGTTGTTAGAAGACCTGAAGACAAGAAGAGATTAATTGGAAGTCGTCTGATTTGCAGCATATCAGCTGAAGAGTAGATAAGAAGACCTTTGTAATAGCTGATTAGGTGAGTCCGTGCTTGTAAAGTGCAATATTAATAAAACTCATCTTTTTAGCTTTTGGAGATAACATCTAGTTATCTCATCTGCTGACAACTTCTCATTGTCCTCATACAAAAGCCTTATGTTTTTACTTTTCTGCACTATTATATGGACTTTAGCACTGTCTGTTCTTTATTGCTTCAGTTAGTGTTAGATGATTTGATTATATCAAAAAGGGGGAAATTGTTGGGATATGAATATCCCTAGTTTAGTTTTGATAAACCAAATCAAACATGTAATAGGATAAGTTGTATTGTATAGACAACTTTATTATACATCTTGTAATAGATAGGAATCTGGTTAGAAGAGAAGACACGCAAATGCTCATGAAGAGAAGAGAAGACCAAGACCAGAAGCCTCCTGATAAGATTAGTTGAACTCATCTTATAGGATAAGAAGAGTAAGAGTAAGATGAGTAGAAGTCTTCTTACCAGCAGAGTAGAAGTCTTCTTACAAGCTGAGTAGAAGTCATCTTACAACCAGCTGAGTAAAGACAGCAGAGTAAAGACATCAGCTGAGAAGAAACAGCAGCTGAGTAAAGACAACAGAGTAAAGACAGCAGCTGAGAAGAAACAGCAGCTGAGTAAAGACAGCACAGTAAAGACAGCAGCTGAGAAGAGACAGCAGCTGAGTAAAGACAGCTGAGTAAAAACAGCTGAGTAAAGACAGCTGAGTAAAAGACAGCTGAGTATAGACAGCAGTGGGGTAAAGGCAGCAGCTGAATAAAAGACAGCAGAAGCCTAAAAGAAAGATCAGATGAGTACCCAATTAAAGGAAGGCCAATCAGAGTTGAAGTCAAGGATTGACAAGATACGCACAAGAAAGGGAAGTCAAAGATATGATTGAAATTACATGACAATGGTAATATTCAATCATATCATATCAAGAGATTCCCAATTCCTCAATTAGTGGAGTTTTGAATGCCATCATCCAACGGTAACATTCAAACTCAACACTATATAAATGAGTTCAGTTCTTACATCATTTGGAGTGAAGAGGTGTGATATGCAAAGGTCGAGCAAAGGTCATAAACTCCAGAAATAAGAAGAGCTCAAGAAGATCATTAAAGAAGATTCAACACGCATCACCTCATCCCCAGTGAGTGAACTCATACCATCTAAGCCAGTGCAACCACTCATATATATCCATAGCTTAGAGAGAATTTCCCAATCCTAGCATGAGGCTAAAACAAATTGTAAGGGAAATTCTCACCTAGTTCATATACACAAAACCCACCTTCTACCATAAAACCTTAGAAGTCAAGTTGAGTGTTTATCACTGTAAAGAGTCCAAGTGCTTACAATCACTTGTGGAGACCGTAGCTGTTAGGACGACTCAGATCTCAAAGTCCTACCCTTGGGACTATATAGGTCAAGGCCCTTGTAATTTGTGGTAAATTAAAGGGATTAAACATCACGTTAGGACGTGAGAGTGGACGTAGGAACGTATATTCGAACCACTATAAATTAATGTGTTATTTACATTTCTGCACTTTACATTTCAAGTCTTTTCATACATATTTGTGCATAAACTGTTTTACACACTGTATTTATTAAATAGACGAGTATAATATTTATGGGCACACTACAATTCCGCACTTAACTCCGATAAGTAATTAATTAGTCGACTAACTAGTCCTAGGCCCCTAGTGAAATCAGCGGACTAGTTACTTTGAAGAGTTAGTTTATTTTCCACACAATCAGCAGACATCAAGTCAGCTGATCTTACACTCGTCTCAGGGACCAACAATGATCTCTAAGAATGGCTAAGTCTTCTGACTCTTTCTGGATGAAAAATTATCTTACCTGAAGATATCTTTTGCTATGTGGTCAAATCTGCTGAAGTATTGGACAAACCTGCTGACATGTTGTTTCCTCTGATATGATTTAGATTGCTCTGATACAAGAATAGATGTGCTCTATTTTGATATCTGGAATATTTTGTATTAGCTCTGTTACTTGAAGAAGTTGCTTTGCTCTGATCTTATATTTAGAATGAATTTGTAGTAAAATGTTATCTTGAATTCATGCTCTGATAAGTTATCTTCAACTATCAACATGGCTGTAATGACTTTTTATGAATGATAGTTGAACCATCTTTGAATCAAGATACATTATTGCAAAAATCTCTCTATGCCTATCCTTGAAACCTACTTGCAACAAAAACAGTGAATACACTAACACATTGTCTTTTCAGGAATATTGACCTTAGTCATATCTTCTGAAGATATATGTAATAGGTGTAGACAAGTCACTTTTGCAAAGAATGTGTAGGTTTTGGCATCATCAAAAAGGGGGAAATTGTTGGGAATAAAATGATACATGTTTTGATTAAATACCAAAACCCCCTGAGACATGCCCGAGTCAAGATGATTGTGTTCAAAATGTGATAGAACACATAGCATAAGGCTAGATGAGAAGCTGATATGTTAGGCAACTCTTAGATGATTAGATGCACAAGTTGAGGGGGAACCTATGACTTCAAAGTGACCAAGATCAAGTCCCCTCAAAGCTCAAAGTCTGGAACAAACTCCAAGGACAAGAAAACTCCATGTGAAACCAAAGGCCTTGATCAGGAGAGTTGTCCAGAAGAGTTATCACTATGCAAGAAGAAGATTGCAAAGCTCAACAGGACAAGATTAATCAAATATTATGATCAGGAGAGTTGTCCAGAGAAGTCAACTCTATGTGAAAAGCCCTGATGCTAAAAGATCAAGTATGCTGATCAAGAGAGTTGTCCAGAAGAGTTGTCTCAGCAAGATTGAATCAGAACAGATGCTTTAAAGGTTGAAGGTCAACTATGCTGAAGAAGCTAGAGACAACTATACCCTAAAGAACTCCATTGAAACATGCTAAGATCAACTTGGAGTGAAAGAAAGGGAAAAAGCCAAGTCATCTGAAAAAGAGCAAGCCAACCTTGCTGATAAGCAAATCTGCTGATAGTGATAAGGAGAGTTGTCCACTTGACAAGGAATGTTGTCCTATCATTGGATCAACCTTCAGAAGCCATGTCCAAGTCCTAACAAGAAGTCAAACATTGGGAAAAATGCTGCAGAAAGAAGACAAAGTCTTACAAGCCGTTTATTACCCAAATAAGGACATGTCACTATCAAGAATCTGTCTTCCAGTTTGAAGAACTCAAGGAAGACATTTATAGCAATTTGGATTTGCCTCTCCAACGGGAAAATCTCCATTTTGTCTATAAATACAAGGAGTGTGAAGACCATTGAAGCACCTCAACCTTGACAAGAATATCCAACTATCCTACAAGTCAAAGTGCTTTCAAAGCTGTCAAAGACTATCTTAGTCTTCAAACACTTCTTCTAAGCTGAACCTAATTGTATATCCATACACAAGCTTAGAGAGATATCCTGTCCTTACACCTTGATCTTCATTGTAAAGGATATCTCATTAGTTGGAACCTTACTTCAATCCTTACCCCTTTCAAGTGAGAAAGTGAGAAGGTTGTAGTAGTAGAAGTGGTAGGAGCTGACTGTTGAGAGAAGAACAGTTCAGTTCTGAGTTGAGAAGAGGGTACTAGGACTCTAGACATCCTAGGGATCATCTCACCAAGGAGTGGTGTTATTGATCAAGTGCACCTTGGCACTATAAAACAAGCTAATTCCAAGAGTGAAGGAATTATCCTGTTAAATCAGGGAAAGTGGATGTAGGAGCTTGAGTCTCTGAACCACTATAAACTCTTGTGTTGATTTACCTTACAAAGTACTTACATTCATTCAACACTACACACAAAACTGATATTTCAAAAGACACATATTCAAAAACTGTGCAAAACTGATTTGGACAAGTTCCCTGAAACTTAACTGGACTGTCTTGGATTGTCAAAATGATTTCAGAAACATAAGGAGTCTAAACTTAAAGGGCCAACCACTATTCCGCACATATAACTCCCCTAGATAGTTACTCAACTGAGTACTCAATAGTACTTAGTAGTTTGTCTATCTTAGAAGAGTTAATCATCTTCAGCAGAGTTGTCCAAGACAACCTTGCTGAACTCTGGTTTGATCTAAGTTGAAAAGAATTGCATACAAGTGTATTCCCCCCCCCCATACACTTGTTATATACTCCTTTCAGGACCAACAGGGAGGTTCAGGGAGATTGGTCTGGGAGGGTTCAGAAGGGTTGTCTTGAGAAGGGTTTGAGGGATCATCATTCCCATCATCATTAGAGCTGCTATCAGGGTGCTTGATCCCTTTAGCCAGTCTCTCTCTTTCTTCATCAATCTTTACTGCTACTAGTTTGGCAAAAACATCCTCATCAGTGAGGAATCTTGTCTTAAGCACACCAGCAAAGTGTAGCAGTCTACTTTCCTCCACTTGCCACCAGTTAGCACCATTATCTTGGATGACTTGAGAGATCTCCATCATTGTTCTGTCCTTGACATCTACTAGCATTCTCAAGTCATGGAACATCTTCTGAATTCTAGGAAATTCAGCAAGTTGTGGGTACAAACTATCCACAGTGGCTCTAGCTCCACCTCTAAGCATACTTTCATAAGTATAGTCCTCCTCATTCTCATTAGATTGAGAACTTTGGGCTATAGGGGAGTTGGTTGTGGTTTCATTAAGTGCAACTTCAGGCAAGTTAAGTTCAGGAGGGTTGGCTTCAGAAGGGTTGGGCTCAATTGAAGGTACCTCAGTTGCTTTTAAGAGCAATGATTCTGAGGGGACTTTGCTCAGGGGGGGTGGCTCATGAAGTGCATGTTCTAAAAGTTTGGAATAATTTAGCATGGATGAGTCAAGAGGAGACATGAGCCTTGTCTCATCTACAACTAAGTCTGCAAGCACATCAATGCCACTTCTTTGCACACTCCCTTCTGGAGAATATCTCTTAGTAAGGTTGACAGGGGTGATAGGTTGGTTAGGAGGGGTAATATGGGTTTCAGGGGAGTTGGGGTCAGGATTTTGGGTTTCAGGGATGTTGGCTTCTAAGGGTTGGCCTTCAGGGATTTTGGACTCTGGGGTTCCAGAACCAGAAGAGTTGGTCCTGGACTTAGATTTTGTCCTGCTTTCAGCCCTGCTTTCCCTTAGAGCAATTTGAAGGGTCCTTTCTTCCTGAAGTTCCAACACCTTCTCAGTGGGCTTGGATCTCCTCTTGCTAGCCCTGCTGCTTCCACTTCCTTCCTCATCCTTCTCAGGGACAACTTCCCTGGGCCTCTTATCACCTTTCTTTTTCTGTCTTGTCTCATTGTACTTTAGTCTCAAATCTTCTGAGTGGTCAGTAGGCACATTCACTCCCTCTTCTGCCACTTCATCAACTTCAATTGAAGCTCCTTAGGCTTTTTCTGATAGTACTTGAGACATTTGCTTGGTCTTGACAGCCCTGGCCTTAGTCCTCTTCTTCAACTTGGGCTTTTCTTCAACCTTTTCAGCAGGTTTGGCCATTAACAACCTCCTTTGCTCAGTCTTCTTGCTTAGCTTGCCCTGGTGCAATACTTGAGCTTTCCCTCTAGAACCACCTTTTGAGTGTTCACTTTAAACTTAGCTTTCTCCTTCATCATCTCAGAAAGGATGAAGGTCCTCCAATCAAACTTGATGCCTTTGTCACTGGCATCAATCACTGCAGCCATGATTCTGATTCTTGGAGCACTTACTTGCTCTAAGCTGCCAGTGTTGCTCAAAATACTCTTTGCAACAACCTCAAACAAATTAAGGAACTTGGGCTTGAGGGTCCTTTTGTGTTGAGTAGATGAAATTGGTCCTGGAACAAGGAGCCAATCTTGTGCTATTTCTTCCTCATGGCCATTGCCATAGAATTCAGGATTCCTCCCTTCAGAAGGCAGTCCAAAAGCAGCATCTACATCTTCCTCAGAGAATTTCACTCTGTGAAATCTCTCTTCCTCTTCTCCTTCAGCCCTGTAGGAGAGCCTTGTGGTGACCTCACCATCTTCTGGCTTTCCTCTCCATTTTAAGAAGGCAAAGAACTCAGCCATGTAAGCTTCCAAACAAGAATCATGCTTCTCTTGCATAAACTTCTGTAGGCCTGCCCTTCTCAACCATCTCAAGGTTGGAGTAATTTCTGGATCTTTACTCTCAAAGGATAGAATAGGCTCAAAAATCAGATTGTTTTTGTGGCTTAGGTAGCCAAAATCAAGGTCCAAGTCATTGTTGGTGAAATCAACAATCATTTCAGTTCTTACTTTGGGAGCCATTGAAGAATAGTGAAAGATTTTGAGAGTGTTTGAGAGAGTAAGAAAAACTATGGTTTCAAAGAGTTTGAATGCGTGAGGAAGAATGAAGTGAGTATGGCTTCTTAAGACTTGTGCATATTCCAAAAGGAATGTATGTCAATGAGTAGGTGAAGTCTTAAGGTAATTCAACGGTTAACAAAGATGGAAATCCAAAATGGACGGCCAAGATGAAGTTCAGGGGAGTTGGCCAGTTTGATCCAATGGTAAAAAATTAATGGAACAGTGAGAACTGTTTTTGTTCAAAAACGTGGGTGGAGGTTTAATGTTTGTTTAAAGCTGGGGGGTTTTCAAGGTAGATCATGTCCCAAATGGTTTAATACAAACAAGAGTTAAATCTTGGCATTTAATGCATTGATGAAAGTGAATTTTTGGGTAGGGGACAAATTGAATCCTTGAAAAGGTGATATCTTGAAAAGGAATGAGACAGATTTTGAAATAGGCAATGATTACCCAAAATAGGTGCTTATCAAACCTAGATTTGGTTTGATAGCCAGGACAACTTATCTGACCCTACATGGACAAGTGTCCTGAAAAGATGTGGACAACTGTCCTGAATTTCAATGGACAAGTGTCCTGATAAAATGAGGTCATCTCTTCTGAATTTCAGTAGACTTGACCAAGTCTGCTGAGGTTTGAATTTAGTTCCCCCTTGATCAATTAACTCCTTTTGACTCATTTGTCCAACTTCCCTGGGTCAAGAAGACCCAACTCTGCTGATAGTTCCAGAAACCTTGCCTCTGCAAGTGGTTTTGTCAAAATATCAGCTTTTTGATGATCTGTGTGGATCTTTACCAACTTGATATCCTTCTTCTCCACATGGTCTCTAATGAAGTGATGCTTGATGTCCACATGCTTGCATCTGGTGTGCAATACAGGATTCTGTGATATTGCAATGGTACTGTTATTGTCACAGAATATATGCACTTCAGTAGAGTTGACATTGTATTCTCTTAATTGTTGTCTCAACCAAAGAATCTGAGCACAACAACTTCCACCAGCAACATATTCAGCTTTAGTGGTGGAGGTGGCCACAGTGTTCTGCTTCTTAGAGAACCAAGAAATGAGCTTGTTCCCTAAGAATTGACATGTCCCTGAGGTGGACTTTCTGTCAATTCTACATCCTCCATAATCAGCATCTGAGTAGCCAGTGAGCTCAATGTTGTCATCAGCAGGGTACCAAAGGCCTAGATTCTCAGTGCCTTTGAGATACCTCAAGATCCTCTTAGCAGCCTCTAGATGACTCTTCTTAGGATTTGCTTGGAATCTTGCACAAACACCTACTGCAAAGGTGATGTCAGGTCTGCTTGCTGTGAGGTAGAGGAGTGAGCCAATGATTCCTCTATACTCAATAGAGTTGGTTGGAACACCACTCTCATCAGGATCCATTTTCCAATTTGTGTTCATTGGAATCCTTACTGGCTTGCTGGTTGTACACCCAAATTTCTTGATCATTTCTCTGGTGTACTTAGCTTGGTTGATGAAAATTCCTTCCTTTGATTGCTTGACTTGTAAGCCCAAGAAGAAATTCATCAGAGCCATCATGGACATCTCAAACTTGCTTTGCATGAGCTTGGAGAACTTCTCACACAGCTTCTCATTGGGGGATCCAAATATGATGTCATCCACATATATTTGGACAAGCAAGATGTCCTCTCCTTCAGTGATTCTAAAGAGAGTTTTGTCCACAGTTCCTTTGGTAAATCCATGATCCAAGAGGAATTGTGACAGAGTATCATACCAGGCTCTTGGAGCCTGCTTGAGTCCATATAGAGCTTTCTTTAGTCTATAGACTTGGTTTCCAGCTTCAAAACCAGGTGGTTGCTCCACATAGACTTCTTCTTTCAAAACTCCATTCAAGAAGGCACTCTTGACATCCATTTGGTAAACTTTGAACCTCTTGTGGGCTGCATAGGCTAGGAAGAGCCTTATTGCCTCTAGCCTTGCCACAAGTGCAAAGGTCTCATCATAATTAGTGCCTTCTGATTGGCAGTAGCCTTTTGCCACTAATCTGGCCTTGTTTCTGATAATCACATCATTCTCATTCTTCTTATTCTTGAACACCCACTTGGTTCCAATAACATCTTGATGTGAAGGTCTATCCACCAACTCCCAAACATCATTTCTGGTGAATTGGTTCAGCTCTTCCTGCATTGTTGTGATCCAGTTAGCATCTTGAAGTGCTTCATCAATGTCTTTTTGGTTCCTGTTCTGATAGGAAACAACAAAACAAAGCACTTTCACCATGAAATCTTCTGGTTTTAACTCCTATACTTGGATCACCAAGTATCAGATTAGTAGGATGGTCAAACAACCAAGTCCTCCTTTTTCTGATCCCTTCAGTAGAGTTGTCCTCTACTAAAGTTGAGTCACCAGTGTTATAGAATTCAGGATAATTCAATGTAGGATCTAATTCAGGATCATATTCAGGGATGTTGTCCTCAATGTCAGGGACATTGGCATTTTCAACATTTAGGGTTTCCCTTTGAATATTTAATCCATTAACTACCTCAGCAGAGCCTGCTTCTTCATTGGTAGTTGTTACCTGAGTGTGAACTGGGATTGGGTCATTTAGTTCACCATTTCCTTCAATGGGGTTTGCTTCATGAATATTGCCTTCAGGATTGTTGTCCAGTGACACAATTTCAGGGAGATTGGCTTGGACAACATCTATGAATTAAGTGTCCTTGTCTTTTAGGCTTAATCTGGTTGTTCTTTGTGTAATTTCTTCAGTGTCCAGGTTGTTGTTCCTGATCTCAAAGATGGATTCATCAAACACAACATGAGGTGTTTCTTCCACAATTAGGGTTTTACAATTATACACCCTGAAAGCTCTACTGATTTGGGAATATCCAAGAAATATCCCCTCATCAGCTTTGCTGTCAAAAGCTTTTAATTGTTCTTTCCCATTATTGTGAATGAAACACTTACAACCAAATATGTGGAAATATGACACTTTAGGCAATCTTCCTTTCCAGAGTTCATAAGGGGTTTTGCCTTGACCCTTAGTGATCAAGCATCTGTTCTGAGTATAACATGCAGTGTTTATAGCTTCAGCCCAAAACCTCTTAGGTAGGTTAGAATCAGCAATTAAAGTTCTAGCAGCTTCCTTTAGAGTTCTATTCCTTCTTTCTGCAACTCCATTTTGTTGAGGAGTTCTAGCTGCTGAGGTTTCATGAGCTATTCCGTTTATTGTGCAATACTCATTGATATATGAGTTAATGAACTCAGTGCCTTTATCAGATCTTATTTTGATGATGTTGAGGCTCTTTTCATTTGACAATCTCTTCAATAGTTCAGGGAGTTTGACTTGAGTTTTCTTCTTATTAAGGAGAAATACTACCCATGTGAACCTAGAGAAGTCATCTACTACAACCAATGTGTATTTTCTACCATTTATGCTTGAAGGGGTAATTGGTCCAAATAAGTCCATATGTAAAAGTTCAAGTACCCTTTCAGTAGAGATGACTGGTTTTCCCTTGAATGAGGCTTTAATCTGTTTTCCTTCTTGACATGGTTTACATACATGTTCTTTAATGAAAACCTTATTAGGTAGTCCTTTTACCAATGCATTCCTAGAAAGTTTGTTCATTGATTTAAAGTTCAGGTGGTTTAGCCTTTTATGCCATAACCAGCTTTGTTCATTTGAGTTTTTAGCAATGAAACATGCAGCATCAGTAGACTTGTCCCAGTCAGCAAAATACACATTTCCTTTTCTAGTGCCAGTCAGTAAGGTTTGCTGAGTCTCATCTTTAATTAAGCATTTTCCACTTGAGAACTCAACATTAAAACCTTTATCACAAAACTGACTTATGCTTAGCAAGTTGTATTTGAGACCAGCCACATAAGATACATTGGATACCTTGATATTACCAATTATCAAGGTACCATAACCTTTTATTGTTGCTTGTGAGCTGTCTCCAAAGGTGACATTTGGGCCTTCTTTTTCAGTGAAATCTATGAGGAGTTCTTTGTTTCCAGTCATGTGCCTTGAGCATCCACTGTCAAGATACCATGCTGACTTTTTGCTCATACTCCTCATCTTCTGCTGGCCCTTAGGTACCTGCAATTAACAAGTTTTAGGTACCCTTTGAATTTTGGGTCCTGAGAGGTTAGCTGTGCCTTTAGGAACCCAAACTTGCCTAATTGCCCTGATTGATTCAAGGTGACTAAGTTGTTTTCCTTGTGCATCAACATACACTGTCTTTCCCTTGAATGCCTTTGGGAAAGTATGTGTGAAAGTGTTGACTCTGTAAGTTTCAGTAGAGTTGTCAAGTCTCCTGAACTTATGAGTTCTTTGTGCAGCTTGAAGAAATCTTTGAGGGAAGGCATTCTTATGACCATTACCCTTTGGCATGAAGGGTTTTGGTTATCTCATTTTATTTTGCCTTTGAGGATAGTTGTCCTTAGGTCTGTTCAGCTGAGGCTTCCTCAACAGAGTTGGCCTAGGCTGATCATACCTTGGATAACTCCTCTGAACATTGTTCAGGAGAGTTGCCCTTCCACTGGGTCTACTCTGCTGACCAACATTCCTCTTATGTTCAGGAGCCTTGACATTTTCCAAGGGTTTGGGCCTAGTCTCCTGAAGCACTTGAGTGGGCATTTCATTCATTTTGCCCTTCCCTTTGTTCAGTGGCTGAATTATTTCATTTTCAGCTTGTTGTGCCACTGATTTAACAAAGATTTTCTTAGTGTTACTTGTTGAAGCAACACTAAGACAAGGTGAAGATTCAAATGGATCAAAGCTTAATCCACTTCTTTGAGCCATAGGTCTTTGATAACTTTGAATTTCCTCTATTGCTCTAGAGGATTTGTTCAAAGCAGACATCTTTAATTTCAGGCTCTCTTCACTTGATTTTAGAATGTCATACTCATGTGAGAGGTTTTCAAATTTTGCTTGAAGAATTTTTAGTTCAAAGTCTTTTCTCTTCTGGGAGAGTAGTTGATCATCAATCTGTCTTTGTTGGTCAACTATCCTGAGATTTGCTTCCTCAAGCTCTCTCAGGACTTGTTGATACAACTCAGTAGATTTAATATCAACTACTGTCTCAACAGGTTTTGAAAGCTCAATTGAAAGCCTTTCATTTTCTCTCACATAGTTGTCATGAAATTCTTGCAATCTAGTGAAATCTTCCATCAACTTCCCAAAGGAAAGTTTCAAGTTGACTTCACTAGTGTTCTGTGATAAAAATGATGGTGAGCTAGAAGTGGAGGATACCTCATCATCCTCAATGGCCATGTTGCACACATCATCATCATCACTGTTTGAGAACAATCCATCAGAAGAGTTGAAGCTTCCAGCACTGTCAGATTCATCACCAGCCATTATGGCTTTTCTGTTGGTGAACTTCTTATCTCTTTTGGATTGCCTCTCTCTTCTTTCCTTAGAGCTGAGTTCAGGGCAGTCATACTGGAAGTGCCCTTTCTTCTTGCAGTTGTAGCATAGATCTTCATCATCATCCTTCTTGGATTCATCTCTTCTTTTGGATGATGAAGGTTCAGCTCTACTGGACCTTCTCCTATCAGAGTACTTGTCCTCTGATCTTTTCTCTTCAGGGTTTTTGTCCTCAGCCTGATCTTCAGGAGAGTGGTACCTTCTCCTGAATTTGTTGTTTTGGTATAATTTCTTGTATCTGCCAAACCTTGAGTTGAGTTTGTCAAACCTCATTGCCATGAGAGCCATTTCTTCCTTCATTTCAGCCTTAGAGACTGACTTTGATGATCTTGGAGTGGGTTGCATTTCAGGTTCAGCAGCTTTGTCTTTAAATGCCACTCCTTTGGTTGGTAGGGAAGGCTCTTTTGCTGGCTTTCTTCTGTTGAGGTCAAACTCATAAGCTTTGAGTTCTAAGAAGATTTGTTGCATGGGCATGGTGGAGAGATCCTTGGTGTTCTGCATCATTACAGCATATACATCCCACTTTTGAGTGAGACTTCTTAGGATTTTCAATCCAACTTCTCTCCTGGAGTACACCTTGCCTAAGGAGTTGATTTCATTCATCACATCAGTGAATCATCTTCATCTTTAGGGATCTCTTCCCTTATTTCAGCTCTTTGATCTTCAGTCATTCTGGGGTTGATTTGAGTGAACACATAGGGTCCTCTTGTAATCACTCTCAGCATGTCAGTATGAAGAGATGCAAGATGAGCTCTAATTCTGATTTTCCAGAAGTCATAGTTCTCAATTGAGAACATGGGCAGCTTGTGATGTGATATATGGTTGACTGGATTGGTGGCCATATTGTTGATTCCTTGAACAACATCATGAGGAACAGCATTGTTGTTGGCCATGACTCAAGAATAGAGTGTTAGTCAAATAATAGGACTTCAGATAGATCAGTTCAGTGACCACACCAAATATGTAATTTTGAAAATCAAGATGGATTTTCAGAAGTAGTGGTCCTTGAACCCCTGCTCTGATACCACTTGTTGGTCCATCAAGGAGTATATAACAAGTGTATGAGGGGAATACACTTGTATGCAATTTCTTTTTCAAAATAGATCAAGCCAGAAATCAGCAATGTTGTCTTGGACAACTCTGCTGAAGATGTATAACTTCTAAGAGATAACCAAGCTACTAAGTACTATTGAGTACTTAGTTGAATGACTATCTAAGTTAGTTATAAGTGCGGAATTAGTGGTTGGCCATTTAGTTTAAACTCCTTTAAGTTCTAAAATCACTTTAATCAAACAGTCCAGTTTTCAGGGAACTTGTCCAATTCAGTTTTTGCACAGTTTATAACATATGTCTTTGAAAGGTTCAGTTTTGTGTGCAGTGTTGAGTGTATGTAAAGTACTTGAAAGTAAATCAACACAATGGTTTATAGTGGTTCAGAGACTCAAGCTCCTACATCCACTTTCCCTGATTTAACAGGATAATTCCTTCACTCTTGGAATTAACTTGTTTTATAGTGCCAAGGTACACTTGATCAAGAACACCACTCCTTGGTGAATTGATCCCTAGGATGTCTTGAGTCCTAGTACCCTCTTCTCAACTCAGATCTGAACTGTTCTTCTCTCAACAGTCAGCTCCTACCACTTCTACTACTACAACCTTCTCACTTTCTCACTTGAAAGGGGTAAGGGTTGAAGTAATGGTTCCAACTAATGAGATATCCTTTACAATGAAGATCAGTGTATAAGGATAGGATATCTCTCTAAGCTTGTATGGAAATACAATGGGTTCAGCTTAGAATGAAGTGTATGAAGACTAAGATAGTCTCTTTGAAAGCTTGAGAGCACTTGTTAACTTGTAGGATAGTTGGCTTGGTAGTTGGTGCTTCAAATGGTCTTCACACTTCTGTATTTATAGACAAATTTGAGGATTTGCCCGTTGGAGAGGCTGTCCCAAATTGCTATAAATGTCTTCTTTGAGTTCTTCAACTTAGAAGACAGATTCTTGATAGTGACATGTCCTCATTTGGGTAATAAACGGCTGTTTGGATTTTGTCTTCATTCTGCAGCACTCTTCCCAATGTCTGACTTCAAGATTCACTTGGTTAAGCATGGACATGGCTTCTGAAAGTTGATCCAATGATAGGACAACATTCCTTATCAAATGGACAACTCTACTTATCACTATCAGTAGACTTTGCTTATCAGCATAGTTGGCTTGCTCTTTTCAGATAACTTGGCTCTTTCCCTTTGCTTCTTTTGCATGTATTCTTAGCATGCTTCTTTGAAGATTCTTAGGGTGTAGTTGTCTTGATCTCTTCAGCATAGTTGGTCTTTGTCTTTCAGAAGACTTGTTTTGGTTGAATTTTGCTGAGACAACTCTTCTGATCAGCATACTTGTCCTTTAGTGGACTTGGCAAATATTCCAGAATTTGAGCCTTGAGGGGACTTGTTCTTGATAGACTTCAAAGCATATGTTCCCCCTCAAATTGTGCATCTAAAAACTAAGAGCTGCCAAACATTTCAGCTTCTCATCTAGCCTTATGCTATATGTTCTAACATTCTTAGAACATAATCAATTTTTGACTAGGCATGTCTCAGGGGGTTTTGGTATTGAATCAAAACATATCTCATTTTATTCACAACAGCCCTCTTTATTAACACGAACCAGACAAGGTGGGGCATGGTGATGCGAAACAGTGATGGACAAATTGTGCGCTGAAAGTCGATGACCAGACCGGGCCAAGTCGAGGTAGCAACTGGAGAAGCTATGGGAATCTTCGAAGCCCTATCTTGGTTAAAAACTCTAACCATGGACGACTGCATCATAGAAGGCGGCGGAAAAATAGTAATTGACGCCATTAACTCCTCTTTCAATTCCACCTTTGGTGATTTTATAGCCGCATGAAGAGCCTTAAAGGCTTCTTTCTCGAATGTTACGATATCCTTCTCTCGGAGGGGTGCTAATAAACTGGCGCACACCCTAGCTAGGGAATCTAATTTTTTTGGCAACTGTAATAATTGGGTAGTCCCCCAAACATATTATAAATGCAATCCCCCCAAATTATCTAAACTACCCATTTTCTTCAAACATCCATTTGAATAAATGCACCCATACCCCATAAAACCCTAATTTCATTTCCTCCATCTTCATCTTCTCCCACGCCGTCCCGTCATCGCACCCCTTTTTTTTTTAATTCCTGCTCACATCCCCATGTCAGGAATCCCTTTGGAGTAGACCCGACGACCGCCGCCCACGAGGCCACCCTTTCCTTTTTTTTTTCCGTTTTTTCACACAAGCCACAACGCCGCCCCTCCTCCCCCACCCAACGCCGCCACCGCCCTTCCCCGCCACTACCTCATCCCCTGCCGCCTCACTCCCTCCTCGTTTCTTCACGTTTTTCAGGTAGGTTTTCTTTCGATTTTTTAAATTATATTTATCATTTTTGACACGAAATTGTCGACCATAAAAATTATGGTCGACAAATTGTTGTCGAAAATTTCTTGTCGAAAATTCTGATTTTTTAAAAAAATTTTGTCAATAAAATGTTGTCGACAAGGGTGTTTTTCGTTGACAAATTATAGTCGACTATATACTACATGGCCGATAAACCAATGTCGATCGACACTGGTTTGTCGAAAAAATCTAAGTTTGTTTTTTTTTAATTTTTAGAATATTTTTTTGGATGGTTGGCGCCGAAAGAGGTGGTGGTGGCTATCGAAGGTGATGATGTCGGCGGCTAGTTGCCGGAGGGGCGACTGTAAAATTAGGGTTAGGGTTTTGATGGGAGTGTATGTATATATTATATTTTATTAAAAGGGTAAATATGATATTTTACATGCTTATTAAATTAGTAAATGGGAGGGGAGAGTGTATCTAATATAGTTGGAGGGGCAAATAACCCACACCTAATTTCGGGTGCCTTGAAACTTCTAAAATTTAGTTTAGACCTTTTGTCATTTATTGACGTTGGAAATGCCACGATTATATGCACACACTGACTTATTGAGTACACCCACCAAGATTTTTTTTGTAAATTAGTTACATGTGAAATGTCAGTTCTACCCCTCAACTAAAATTAAATAAATTTCTCGTGATTAATACACCTACCCCCATTTCACCATTTCATGTCAACATCGTCTCCACCATCACCACCGTGCCAAAATCGCCCCCACCATCACCACCATGCCATTTTGACATGAGAATAAATGCAAAAAAAATCCAAACAATCTTATTCCAAAAAATAATACAAAAATTGAAATGCCCCTACGCAAGTAGATTGTAATGAATACATTTCGAAAAAATCGAAAAATGTCATAAATCTCGAAAACAATACAAAAATCAAAATATACCCGAATTTCGTTAAAAAAATTAGAATAAATATGGAAAATCGAAAGAAGCAACAAAATCGAAAAAAAAAACCTGAACACTACAGATCTTTGATTTTTCATTTTTTCAGATATAAAAAACTTATTTGAAAATCAAGAGATGATGGACGGGTGCGAACGGTCGACGTGAACGGAGTAGGGAAGAGGGGGCACGAACGACCTTCTTCATCGTCGACAGTCGCGGTCGCGTCGCTTGGAGGAGGGGCGATGATGGTCGCGTCGCTTGGGTGCAAGGCTTGGACGCGTGTGAGTGGCGGCTGCGACGGGGGCGATAGTGAGCGCTCAGGCTTGAGGGAGGTGGCAGCTACGACTGGTGTTTGAATTTTTTATTTTATTTTTTACAGTCGAGCAACGGCAACGTGGGGAGGGAGGTCGGCTACCGACGCTGATTGGGAGAGGGGAGAGAAGGGAAGAATGAGTAAAAATTAGGGTTTTTAAAAAATGAGGTGGGTGTTCACCATTTTTTTGAACGGAAAAAACGACCTTATATTAACGGAGTACCAGTGGTACTCAGAAAGTTACATCCAAGAGTTACATAAGGATCGGGGTTGTTAGATTAAAAAACAACCTTTACACAATAACCTTCCTTACATACATACTATTTTGGGGTTCTTGCACCAGTCCTGGAAGGAGAGGGCTGAGTTGCAGCTTTGTTTGTGATATATGGGGCTCCACACCTTTGTTCTAATTTCATCAAATAGCTTCTCAGGTTGACTCTCTTCCTTTACAAAATTTTTGTTTTTCCTAGATTTCCATAAATACCACACCACACAGCACCAAAGACACTCCAAGATGAATTTCTTTCTCTTACCACCAAGTGTACCACAATGTTGATGAAAATGGGATGATGGTTTGATGTGTAAAGCCAGAGGGGAATTCAACCATGAGTAGAAAAGGTTCCACACTTTATTTGAGTAGCAGCAATCGAAGAAAATATGCCTAACCGTGTTAGAATATTAGTATATTAGTCAAAGCACCATATAATCTCCATTCAATTACATTTATGTATTGCCTAATTAAGGGGCTTAGTTAGTGATTAGATTAGCAAGCATCATTGTTAGATTAGCAAATATCGTGGATAGTGATGCTATAAATATGGATTGTAAATATTGTGAATAATCAACAAAACAGTTTCTTTCATGGTATCACGAGATTAAGGAATTCTTACCGATCTTTTCTTTTCTCTTCCGCTGCTTCATCTCTAAATATCGCCCAACCTCTGATTCATCTCCGACGAACAATGGCATCCTCCAAATCCTCTTTTCACCCAACTCTTGTTGTTTCCAATATAAAAAATCACATTACCATTATTCTCAAATTGGAGAATGTTCAATATGGTACATGGGCAGAACTCTTTAAAGTTCACGCTAAGTCGCATCAAATTCTTCACCACATCATCTCTCCAGAAAAAGGCAAGGAGAAGGTGCCTACCACAGATGATGAGATTGAGTTATGGGCAACTCTCGATGCTACAGTTCTTGGGTGGATTTACGCCACAATCTCCACCAATCTCCTCCACACCATTCTCGAACCAGATTGTACGACCATGGATGCCTGGAAAAGACTGCGTGACATATTCCAGGATAATAAAAATTCTCATGTCGTCACTCTTGAACAGGATTTTTCGCGCACGAACATGGAGGATTTCCCCACGGCATCTGCTTATTGCCAACGACTCAAGGAACTATCTGATCAACTCAAAAATGTTGGAGCACCAGTCACTAATGAACGCTTGGTTCTACAATTAGTGGCAGGCCTTGCTGACGCATATAATGGAGTCGCGACGTTGATCCGTAAAAGCAATCCTCTACCTCCCTTCTATCAAGCTCAGTCCATGGTCATTCTTGAAGAGGCTGGATTGCGTAAGAAGGCTTCATGTATGAGTGCAGCCATGGTTGCTTGTCAGAATACTGAGTTGGAGAATTTTTCTGATAAATCCTCCAACGCTCATAACCATGGTGGAAAGGGCCTGAATCGAATTAAAGGGAAACCCCGTGGTAGCAATTCTGGCGGTCAACATGGTGGAAAAGGCGGCGGCCGCAACAGTGGACCAAACTCTAGCGGTCGCAATGGTGGATCGTGGACGCATCCTCCTTGGAACGGCTCGAGTGCACAATAACAGTGGGGATGGAACTAGCCTTGGGCTATTCCACCTTCCCCATATCCTTCAGTTCCACCCAATTGGACAAGGCCTCATTTTAAGCCGGCAAGGTCGCAATCTGGTATTCTTGGATCCAAGCCTCACCAGGCCTACTCAGCAGCAGCTGATCCAACTTCTCTGACGGATATCGAGGCTGCAATGCATACTCTTGGCCTTAATCCGCCCGACGCAGATTGGTTCATGGACACCGGTGCAACATTCCACATGACATCTACATCAGGTAATCTCACGTCCTATTTTAATTCGAGCAATAATAGTGGAATTCTTGTCGGTAATGGCCATTCGATTCCTGTTCGTGGTGTCGGACATACACAATTATCCCCTCCTTACCCCCATTGGCTTTAAAAAATGTCCTTCATGCCCCACATATCATAAAAAATCTTATGTCCGTTAGAAAATTCACAAGTGATAACTCTGTTACTGTTGAATTTGATCTATTTGGATTTTCTGTGAAGGATTTCCTGACAGGGACGCGTCTAATGAGATGTGAGAGTCGGGGCCAACTGTATCCTATCACCACTACAAATTCCAGTCTAGCCGTCCAATCCACATTTGGTGCCATTTCTCCAACTATTTGGCATAACCGTTTAGGACATCCAGAGGCTTCTATTTTAAATTCTCTTCGGCAAAATAAATTAATCAAGTGTGATCACAGTCCTGATCATAAAATTTGTCATGCTTGTTCTCTAGGAAAACATATTAAGTTACCATTTTTGCCTCCGTTTCATCTACTTTGATGCCATTTGATATAATTCATAGTAACCTATGGACATCTCCTGTTTTAAGTTCTTCAGGCCATCGTTATTATCTGCTTTTATTGGATGATTATTCTAATTTTAATGGACATTCCCTTTGTCTAAAAAATCTGATGTTTATTCCACATTTTTGGCTTTTAGAACGTTTATCCGTACTCAATTTGAATAGGACATAAAAAAATACAATGTGATAATGGGAGGGAATTTGATAATAAACCTTTTTGGGACTTTTTTCAAAATAATGGTTTATCGTTTCGCTTTTCTTGTCCTTATACATCCTCTCAAGATGGGAATGCCGAGCACAAAACCTGAACCATTAACAACATTGTGCGTACATTACTTGCCTATTCGTCACTACCAACTTCATTTTGGCAACACGCATTACAGATGGCAACATATCTACTTAACATCCTTCCTAGCAAAAAATTAGCCTACCATTCTCCTCTAAAAATTCTATATAAAAAAGACCCAACTTACACTCACCTCCGAGTGTTTGGTTGTTTGTGTTACCCTCTCTTTCCGTCAACCACCATAAATAAACTTCAACCGCGTTCAACTCCGTGTGAATTTTTTGGATAACCGTCGAATCATTGTGGTTACAAATGTTATGATATTTTATCTTGTAAAATCATCATTTGTCGTCATATTTTATTTGATGAAACTCAGTTCCCATTTCAAATTCAAAATCAGCCCCTGCTCATTCTTTTGATTTTCTGGATTCAGATCCTACTCCATATGGTGGTGTTTGGTTTGGGATTGATTTGGATTGGATTTGGATTGTGGTGGATTGGATTGGGATTTGGGTAATCCATGAATAGTAATTGTGTGTAAGTTGTGTTTGGTTAAGGATTGAGAAGTAGGGGTAGATTTAACTTTATGTCACATCAAAAGTGATGTTATAATATTTTATTATTGTTAATAGTGAAAAAAAAGTAGGAGAGAGAAGAAAATAGGAAAGAGAATGAATGATTAGATAGTATAAAAATAGGTGTATATGTGTATTATAAAGGTGGATTGGTATTTGGATTGAGATGGATTGAGAGAGATTGGATTGGGATTAGGCCAATCCAAATCCGGATTGGCCAATCCCAAAACAAACACCGCCTATATGATTGCCCATTGGACGCAGCCACTCCAATCCCCTCCTGCCCAATCTTCAGTGGCTAACTCACCAGCCACTTCGTCTCTTGGGGATCAATCCCCAAGCCCTCTTTCCAGCCCAACACTCCCCTCACAACCCACGAGTTCCCATCAGCGGCTTCCTACCGTAAATTCCCAGCCAACTCCTCTTCCATAAACATGCCCTGTTACACGTAGCCAACACAGAATTTTTTAACCGAAAACTCAGTTTAATCTCCATGTACACACTACAAAATCACCCCTTCCCCGTAATCCCGTGTCGGCTCTTGATGACCCGAATTGGAAGATGGCTATGACTGATGAATTTAATGCTCTTATTAATAATAAGACGTGGGAGTTGGTGCCCCGTCCAGCTGGTGTTAATATAATTCGTTCTATGTGGATTTTCACTCATAAAGAAAAATATGATGGTTCTTTTGAGAGGCATAAAGCCCGTCTTGTCTGTGATGGAAAAAACGCAACAGGTTGGCGTGGATTGTGGGGAGACATTTAGTCCAGTTATCAAACCTGCGACTATACAGACTGTGCTTAGTTTGTCCCTCTCTAAGGCATGGCCCATTCACCAGTTGGACGTGAAAAATGCATTTTTGCATGGAGAGCTTAAAGATACAATTTACATGCATCAGCCCTTGGGTTTTCGGAATCGAAATTTACCAAATCATGTATGTTTGTTGAAAAAGTCCTTGTACGGGTTGAAACAAGCTCCGCGGGCTTGGTACAAAACATTTGCTGACTTTGTTTCTTCCCTTGGATTCTCTCACAGCAAGTCAGATCACTCTTTATTTATTTACTGGCGCGGTAATGATATGGCTTACATTCTGTTATATGTGGATGATATAATTTTGACTGCCTCCTCTGATACTCTCCGCAAGTATATTATCTCTATGCTTAGTTCAACATTTGCTATGAAGGATTTGGGCCCGTTGAACTATTTTATAGGTATTGCTGTCGTCCGTCACAAGGGTGGTCTATTTCTTTCGCAACGCAAGTATGCTGCTGAAATTGTTGAAAGAGCCGGAATGTCGTCATGTAAACCTTCTTTGACTCCGGTTGACACCAAACCTAAGCTCGGCGCCAATGCGAGTCAGCCTTACACTGATCCGTCTCACTATAGAAGTCTTGTCGGGGCTCTTCAATATGTTACATTTACTCGGCCTGATATATTATATGCAGTACAACAAATGTGTTTATTCATGCATGATCCTCGAGAAGAACACATGCATGCGCTCAAACGCATTGTGAGATACATCCACGGGACTCTCGATCATGGCCTTCATCTTTATCCTTCTTCGACATCCACTCTCATATCATACACCGATGTTGATTGGGGTGGTGTCCGGATACACGACGATCCACTTCAGGTTATTGTGTATTTCTTGGTGATAATTTGGTCTCATGGTCAGCCAAACGACAAGCTACGTTATCACGTTCCAGTGCCGAGGCTGAATATATGGGAGTTGCCAATGTCTTTTCAGAGTCATGTTGGTTGAGAAATTTGTTGTTAGAATTGCGTTGCCCAATTCAGAAAGCAACTTTGGTTTATTGTGATAACATAAGCGCTATTTATCTATCTAAAAATCCTGTGCAGCATCAGCGCACCAAGCATATAGAGATGGATATTCACTTTGTTCGGGAGAAAGTTACACGTGGCCAAGTATGTGTTCTTCACGTCCCATCCCGTTATCAAATAGCCGACATTTTCACGAAAGGTCTTTCTCTGATTTTATTTGAAGAGTTTCGAGACAGTCTCAATATACGTAAACCTCCCGTTTTGACTGTGGGGGAGTGTTAAAATATTAGTATATTAGTCAACGCACCACATAATCTCCATTCAATTACATTTATGTATTGCCTAATTAAGGGGCTTAGTTAGTGATTAGATTAGCAAGCATCATGGTTAGATTAGCAAATATCGTGGATAGTGATGCTATAAATATGGATTTTAAGTATTGTGAATAATCAACAAAATAGTTTCTTTCAAACCGTTTCCTCGCCAGTTCCACAGAGTCCACACGAGAGATCATCTCCATCGTTGAGCACACCCATTTTCTTCAGATTGACTCGGGTAGGGAGCCTTTCACGGAGGATCTTGCAGGCATGCCCTGTGAATTTTGAGGGAGTCAATCTATTTCAGGTCTTCGTCAAGATTCTGGGTTGGTTCACTTGTTGCCTGACCTTTATAAGCTGAATTTGTTGTATATCTGCCATCCTTTGAAAGTTTCCAGCTCTAGGAATCGAACTGGTGTTCGTGCAACTTATTAAGAATCCAAAAGATACAACATTTATTGTAATAAAATTTCTTCCCAAAAGAATAGCTCTCTTCTCCAATTTAGACACCACTTCCAGCTACCCAACATCCTAACTCACTAACTTTAGCCTCTCTATTAGTGTAGATAGAAAATAATATAGGAAAGGATTCACACAGTTTTGATTCACCTATCCAATGAACATTCCAGAAATATGTAAGAGATCCGTTCCCCAATTTTTTATGCAAGCTAGACTCAAACCATTGATATTTCGAATTTGAAAAAAAATAAATCAAAGACATCTCTCCACCACCCCGACATATAGTTTCTATTGACACTAACCAAAGAGTCCCCGAATGAAGAAACGCCATATTTCGAGTCGACTATCCTTACCCAAAAGGAATTGGGTTCAACCCGAATACGCCAAGCCCATTTTCCAAGGAGTGATTTGTTAAATGTCTCCAATTTTTTAACACCTAGTCTGCCATCAGTTTTGGTTTTGCAGATGTCATTCTAAGATACCCAAGGTATCTTCGATGTATTCTCAGACCCGCCCCCCCCTCCCCCAAAAGAAAGTCACGTTGAAGCTTGATAAGATCTCTCAAGGGTTTTTTCGGAGTATGATTAAAGGAGAGATAATAGATGGGTAACGAGTTGATGACCGCATTGAGGAGGATAATCCTTCCTCCAAAAGATATGTGTTGATCCTTCCATGGTAGTAGTCTGTTTCTTACTTTGTGTGCCACACACACTCCCACGCTGCTGCACCATGGTGTTTTATTCCAACTCGAATACCAAGAAAATTCACAAGGGAGGATCGAACATTACATTCCAGAAAAGATGCCATATCTTGCACGAGGTCATCGTCCATGTTTATGCCAAAGAGGCTGCATTTAGAGTAGTTAATCTTGAGGCTTGAGATACTCTCGAAGTTAGCAAGAATGCACTTGAGGGCCCAAATGTTCCTTGTTGATGCATTGCCTACCAAGACGGCATCATCGACGTATTGCAAGTGAGAGATAGGGACATTTTTCAAGCCAACTGAAGCACGTTCGAATAAACCAGCTGCCGATGCCCTATTAATCAGAATACTTAAACCTTCTGCTACAATTATAGAGGGGAAGAGAGGGTCCTCTTGTCTCAACCCACGCTCTAGTTTGAATTCTTTGGTGGGACTACCATTAAGGAGGACGGAGGCCAAGGCCGAGGTGATGCATTCCATTATCCATTTGCGCCAAATTTGATTAAATCCCATACTACTCATCATGTCATTTAGAAAAGGCCAGCTGACCGAATCAAAAGCCTTCACAAAGTCGATTTTGAAAAGTAGCCTTCCCAGCTTCTTCTTCTTGGCCTCATCAATTAACTAAATCTAGAATATGTCTACCTTGTATGAAGGCAGTCTGATTTTCAGAAATCACGTTTCCCACAATGCTTGAGAGCCTTCAGGCTAGCACCTTGGCAATTATTTTATATCCACTATTGATCATCGAAATAGGCCGGAAGTCCCCGATGTTGGAAGCATTATGTTTTTTGGGGATTAGGGCAATAAAAGAGGGGTTAAAGCTGCTTGACAAATCTGCCGTTTGCGTGGAATTCAGAAAACAACTGGTGGAAATCGTCTTTCAATAGATTCCAGCACTCTTTGATAAAGGAGAAGGTGAATCCGCCCGGACCCGGCTTTTAGCCGATTCACAGCTCCAATCAGCGTCTCGAATTTCCTGCTCGGAGAATGGTTCAATGAGCATAGAGTTATCTGCTGCACTTACATTTTTTAGGAGCAAAATCGAGATGGATAAGCGTTCCAGCTGCAGTCCTGGCCTGGAAATGCCTCTTGAAGTGCACAAAAATAGCCTCATTGATCTCTTGAGGGGTGGACAGCCATGCCCCGTCAATACAGATGCTTGCTAGGTCGTTGCTTTTCCTTCGAGAGTTAATACATCTATGGAAAAAACTGGTGTTAGCGTCACCCTCTTTGATCCATTTGTTGTTTGCCTTTTAGCAAAGAAAACTATGCCTCATGCCACAATCCTGGAATATTACTCCGTAGATCAGCCTCTTCATGATCAAGGCTAAAGGTTTCATCAAGAATATCCAGTTCGAAAAGTTTGTGCTTGTTAAGCTCGATTTTTTGGTCTATGTTACCAAAATTCATCCTACTCCAGTCTCGTAGGCAGGCTTTTACCTACTTCAATTTTTCTTTGACAATAAAACTGCCTCTTCACCGGGTATGTCTGCCCTAAGCCAATGGGTGTCCTCAATAAGTCCGTGTGTGTATAAACGTGGCCCGTTGGAAAGTATAAGAATATGTTATCTAAACTTAACCAAATTTTGGCATTGGCAGATCCTGTTTCTTAAAAAAACCACATTTTAGGGATAGCTCAACCCAACAAAACAAAACAGAAATAGAAAATAGCTGCTGAAAGATCCAAAAACACATTTAATGATGTATTTTTCTACAATTACAAGTTTCAAAGAGCAGAATGGCAGGTGTCGAAAAAAAAAAAAAGAGCAGAATGGCAATACTAGGCAGGCAACGTACAGAAACCCAAATGAGAAACATACCCTAGCTTCAGGGGAGGCTCTTGCAGTTGCTCTGATGTGAATTGAGAGTCAAGTCTTTCAATTGGACCGTAGAAATACTGAGTTTCTTCTCTGTTGGGTTTGAAAGATTTTTTGTCGAAATTGTTGAGGAATTCCTAGGATATATATATAGATTTTGGGTGGACAACTAGATGAGGGTGAAGAATTTATGGGGTGCATGAGGCATTGCCGTGCATAAGGAATTTTGATTTTAAATGCGTGGTGATGGAAATGGATGCGAAAATTGTCTTTAATTCGATACAAGCTAGTCATGAGCTCCTCAGATTTGGTAATTTATGTTGCCTTATAAACAAACTGTTTTAAGATCCTTCTTTCCCTATTTGTTTGATTTGTCGTAATGACAACATGTTGACACGTTGTCTTGTTAGAGCTTCTCAAACTCTCTCCACCCTGATCGATTTTTCTAAATTTGTCGATGAATTTCTTGATAACTATTGTTCTTGTTCATATATTGGTTTCAATTTTCAAAAGAGAAAACATTTTGTATTTTTTTTTTGTATAACGTTGATATTTTTTTATTAAATGTGCAAAACACAATTAATATAATATTTAAATGTTTTCTCTTTTAGAAAATTTTGATCTAAACAGAGGTTTAGATATCGAGCTAGGTTTAACGTATATCTTATTATATAAAAATAACCTTAATTGCAGTTAAAATCAGGACTTTTAATAGTATATCAATATACTGAACCTAAAAGATATTCACTAGTCCTTTTAAGCAAATTTTCAATAAATTTAGGGCAGAGAAGTATCACGTGGTAACACTGAACCTAAAAGATATACCAAGTAAACTAGCATATATATAACTAGAAGCTCAAATTAAGCGTAAGCAACAATTTCCAGACATAATAATTAAATAGTTCAAAGAGGAGGATATCGAGTACAACAACAACAAATGGTACTAATATGTGTTTGGCATAAAAGAAATATCCAAAACCAAATCAAAATACAACAACAACAACAAAATGGCAATAAAACAACAAAATGGATCGATATACTCTAAATGAGGACAAGTTTCATGAGAAATAAATCACAACTTCAGGGGAGGCTCTAGGAAGTGACACAAACCTTTTAAAAAGATTTAGCAGTTGGTCTGATGTAAACTTAAACCGAAGTTTTTTAATGTCTCCATCCAGCCCCATGTCATAGCTTTCTTCCCTGGTTGGTTTGGCCAATGTTTGGGTACAAATCACAAGTTCCTCTAAACTTGCAGCACTTCTAAGAAGAAACGCTACAATCTCGATTATATAGGGCTCATTCACATACCCGTTTATCGTAATTGTTTTTAGGCTGGGAAAGAAAGCCTCCTGTGACTCCCAGAAGTTGTCCATATCAAGCTCATATGCCTCAATCCACTCTGCCACTGTTTCCTACAAGATCACACAAATAAAATTTGATCACTTTTTGGATCCTGTATATATTGTTTTTAACTGAAGCATTAGTTCTATACCTTGAAAAGCCATCGAGCCTTGAAACTCCTTGGGAAAGTATTCATGGTCAAAGTCTCCAGAGATTGACAATTCCTCAAAAGCAAAGAAAGTCCTGGATGGTGCCATTTTACCATGCCAAGTTTCAATACTAAGTTCTTGCACTCAAATGATGGGCAACGCACATTCCTCAAGTTCCATATGGTGAACACCTGATTAATAATTAAAAACATGAAGAAATTAGTGATTAATTATGCAGCAAATCTGAATGAAAACCTAATTAATTAACTTACGAGAATGGTGAATAAGCATGGCCTGAAAGTATTGCACTGGCTAACTTTCTTCAGAAGCCGACCAACGCCATGTTGTTTCCGCGTACAGCTAAATTCACTATGAAAAATGGAAACATCAGTCATAGATGCAGTGTGCAGTAAAAACGCGCGTTGTAACCGCCCACTTATACTTAATGATAACACATGAGGACATGATATCTTTACAGCCCAGCTTTCGTCAGAGGTTAGGGTAAGCATGAGTTTCTTCAAATTTGGATTTTCGCACACCAATTTCTTTAAACCGTAACAGTCGATAAGTGATAAATCCTCGAGCAAAGGACAGCCAATTAAGATCCTTTCGAAGACGTCGTCGTTTAATGTAACTTCATTTAGCGACAAGGTTTTCAAGGACTTCAAATTAGTTGTCCTGCAGAGCAAAATCTTAACGGCCGACAACTTGAGATGTACTAAGTGGTCACTACTCAGAACATCAGGCAGATCGTAGCATTGGTTGAGATGTATAATTTCGTTGCCATCGCATAAATCAAGTTCCAAAACTTTTACTTCTTTGCTTAAGGCATAACGAATCAACTTCTCAAAGTGATCTCATACACCTTTCTCCCATGCCGCGTCATCCTCATTATCATCATAACGCCTCCTGTCTTTCAACAGAGTGAAGAAAAAATCAAATTTGAAAATGAATTTATCGAGAATGGAGCTCTCAAGACGATTGAGGAGGTGGCGAATGAATTTCCTGAAGTTGAGACTATGTTCATCTTGGCCGGGGTCAAGATCCTCAAAATAACGGTACACACATTTGCCAAAATCAAGAACTGGAACCTGACGCCACAGGTTACCAAACCTTCGAAGATGGGCCGTTTTAATGGCATCCTTGATGGGCAGAAAGGAGAGAATGTGCACAAGAATCTCGTCGGGTAAGCCACTAAAGAAGTCCTTGCAGCTCTCATCACAAGTCTTTGCCTCTTTGGAAACGATATTGCTTACATCCATGATATAGAGTAACCAAAATGGATCAGCTGATATTCCTGAATCTAGTAAAAATATTAAACATAAGTACAAGCATTAATAACACATATCCATCATTAGTAAAACATCAAGCTAGCTATAGCTACTTAATCAACTCTTAATTCATTAAAGTAAAATTAGGGTTTGCACTGAAATTCTCACCAAATCCCTATTTTAGTGCACGCACTTCCCCACACATACAATTACATGAATTACTACTGATTAGATTAATTATATATTATTATTATTAAATGGATTAGAGCTAGATATGATTAAATAGGATCTTCCTCTAGGAGGGGATACAGATCCGTTTAAATATTGCTAGCTAGGATAGGGTTTCGAATTGGATCCCCTTCAGTACATGACCTGACCGTCAAGGGAGGAGGAGGATCGATAGATCTCACACAACACTCGCTCGGGTATGTGTGAGATCCATGGATGAGCTAGCTAGAGAAGATTAATTAGGCCTCAGGAATTAAAGCACTGAAATTCTCACCAAATCCCTATTTTAGTGTACGCACTTAATTCCACACATAGAATAACTAATGATTAAAATAAATATATATTAATATTAAATGGATTAGAGCTAGATATGTTTAAATATTGCTACTTAATTAGCTAGGTTGGTTGGATAGGGTTTCCAGATCCAGGAATTGGATCCCCTTCTTCCGTACATGTACAGAAGGAGCACGGTTAGATCTCACACACTGATATTGTGTAAAATCCAACGGTTCCCTCCTGTACATATACAAGAGGGGATAGATTATAGGGTTTCAATCTCAGTAGCTTGATTAGGACTAAGGAATTCTTTCTCTTGCAATAGCTAGATTAGACAGGATTAATGAATGAATGTAGCAAAATTAAAGCACGTACCGGCGGTAAGATCACAGATCGATCAGTTGGAGAATTGGGTCTCCTTCAATTCTTCTTCTCTGAATTAAAACGGCGGAGTAAATGGGAAACTCAAAGTAATTAGGGTTTTCACTGAAATTCTCACAAATCCCGATTTTTGCGCTCTCAAGTCTACGCACTCCCAAATGAACTTACGACCCTTTCGATATATATACGCATACAAGTTTTTATATGATTATATTAATTATATATTAATATTAAATGGAATTAATTTGGAGATCGAATATATATGTTTAATTGCTACTTAGGCTACATTTTTAAACTCTATTAATATTTTTTTTAATTCTCCTTTTTTAAAATAAAAATCTGTGTGGGTACGTAATTGTTTTCGGTAAAAGTGTTTTTCTCCCATCATATAAAGATTGCAAACACTATTTTTAGTAGATTCAACTCACTAAAAATATTGTTGAACTAGGTTCAAAGCCGCATCATTGCGGACTAGCAAATCGGGGGCGGCCTATATTATATTATTTAAGGCATTGGTCTTGGCGAATAAATGCCCAGTCGCAAATCTTAAATTTATAAAAAAAAATTGTTGAACTAGGTTCAAAGCTGCGTCATTGCGGACTAGAAAATCAGGGGCTGCCTATATTAATTAAGGCATTGGCCTTTGCGAATAAATGCCCAGCCGCAAATCCTAAATTTATAAAAAAAATGTTCAATTAGGTTCAAAGCCGCGTCATTGCGGACTAGCAAATCAGGGGCATCCTATATTTTTTTAAGGCATTGCCTTTCCGAATAAATGCCCAGCCGCGAATCCTAAATTTATAAAATAAAAAATGTTGAACTAGGTTCAAAGTTATGTCATTGCGGATTAACAAATCAGGGGCGGCTATATATTATTTAAGGCATTGGCCTTTGCGAAAGAATGCCCAGCCGCTGCGAATCCTAAATTTATAAAAAAAAAAAATGTTGAGCTAGATTCAAACTCACACCGACAGACCGTCAAGTGAACATGGGACCTTGGGGCACTAAGTGAGGGGCACTCGTCACTCTGGCAAATTCTTCTTTAGTTTATTAGTTCAATATAAATTGTATATGCATGCATGTATGCATAATTGACCCATTTTTTAAAAAATCATTTAATAAATTTCTTTCATATTTATATATATATATATTTTTTTTGATTAAATTAACTACTTCCATATATATATATATAATATATATAAATAAATTGATTAAATTAACTTTTAAAAATTGAAAATGTAATTCTTTTAAATTCCCAGCCACCTTTGTGAATAAATGCCCAGCCGCAAATCCTAAATTTATAAAGAAATATGTTGAACTAGGTTCAAAGTCGCGTCATTGCAGACTAGCAACTCAGGGGCGGCCTATATTATTTAAGGCATTAGCCTCTGCAAATAAATGCCCAGCCACCGTTGAGAAAATTTTTTTAAATGCAAAAATGGTAATATATTAACGACTACCACGGGTACTCAACAGGGTCAATCAGAGTTACAATTATAAAATGACGTGAAGAATAATCTAAGCATAACCAAACCTATCACTTAGAGCTTCTTACAACAAAGTCTAGGGTTGCAACACCAATCCTGAAATGAATAAGGGTTAACACCACTAAAATGTAAGGAAAAAAGACTCCATACTTTAGCTTGAGTCTCCTAAAAAATCTTATCCGGGGTAACATTCTCACCTTTGAAGATTCTACAATTTCTAGATTTCCATAGAACCAATAGAGTACCGGACCAGGTGAACTCCAAGACATGTTTCCTTCTCTTGCAGCCCAAGATGCTAATCCTAAATGTCCAGCCGCAAATCCTAAATTTATATATAAAAAAAATGTTGAACTAGGTTCAAAGTTGCATCACTGTGGACTAGCAAATCAGTCGCAAAACTATATTATTTATGGCACTGGCCATTGCGAATAAATTCCCAGCCACCTTTACGACCCAGTCGCAAATCCCAAATTTACAAATTAATTCCACACATATATACACATAGAATTACTAATGATGAAATTAAATATATATTAATATTAAATGGATTAGAGCTAGATATGTTTAAATATTGCTACTTAATTAGCTAGGTTGGATAGGGTTTCCAGATCCAGAAATTCATGTGCAGAAGGAGCACAGTTAGATCTCACACAATGATATTGTGTGTGTATGTATAAGATCCAACGGTTCCCTCCTGTACATATACAGGAGGGGATCCAATTCCCCACATCCATGGATGAGCTAGAAAAGATATTATAGGGTTTCAATCTCAGTAGCTTGATTATAACTAAGGAATTCTTTCTCTTTGAAACGCTTAAGCTAAGCGTTTCCAAAACACCGAACAATTAGCGAGAATCGTAGAACAATTGAGGAGAGAAAAGATAGAAATTGGAGGGAGAAATTTGTACCAGATTTGAGAAGTGAGAAAATATCCAAAACTGAAGTGATGGTTAGGAGCGGGTCAAATATATACCCGTCCTAAAAGCGGTTACAAAGTTGCGAGTGCGACTACAAACAAAAAATGCGTTTTATTCAATTAAATGAAATACTCAATACACCCAGTAATATGCACCCCTCGGATACACCCATGCAACTTATTCGCACCTTCGTTCTTCATCTTCCTCATTCGTAACATTCCTGCAATAGATTAGACAATGTAGCAAAATTAAAGCACGTACCAGCGGTAAGATCACAGATCGACCAGTTGGAGAATTGGGTCTCCTTCAATTCTTCTTCTCTTAATTAAAACGGCGGAGTAAATAAAAGTTAGGGTTTTCACTGAAATTCTCACAAATCCCGATTTTTTCGCACTCCCAAATGAAGTTACGACCTTTTAATTTATACAGGGGTACAAGTTTTTAAATGATTAGATTAATTATATATTAATATTAAATGGAATTAATTTTGAGATTGAATATATATGTTTAATTGCTACTTAGGCTACATTTTTAAACTCTATTAATATTTTTTTAAAATTTTCTTCTTCTTCTTTTTTTTTTTTTAAAAAAAAATATGTGTGAGTAATTTATATAAAAAAAAAATGTTAAACTAGGTTCAAAGCTGCATCATTGCGGACTAGCAAATCAGTGGCAGCCTATATTATTTAAGGCATTGGCCTTTGCGAATAAATTCCCAGCCACCTTTGCGGATAAATGCCCAGCCGCAAATCCTAAATTTATAAAAAAAAAATGTTGAACTAGGTTCAAAGCCGCGTCATTGCGGACTAGAAAATCAGGGGCGGCCTATATTAATTAAGGCATTGGCCTTTGCGAATAAATGCCCAACCGCAAATCCTAAATTTATAAAGAAAAATGTTGAACTAGGTTCAAAGTCGCGTCATTGCAAACTAGCAAATCAGGGGCGACCTATATTATTTAAGGCATTGGCCTCTGCAAATAAATGCCCAGCCACCGTTGAGAATAATGTTTTTTTTAAATGCAAAAATGGTTATATATTAACTAGTACCAGGGGTACTCAACAGGGTCAATCAGAGTTACAATTATAATATGACGTGAAGAATAATCTAAGCATAACCAAACCTATCACTTAGAGCTTCTTACAACAAAGTCTAGGGTTGCAACACCAATCCTGAAATGAATAAGGGTTAACACCACTAAAATGTAAGGAAAAAAGACTCCATACTTTAGCTCGAACTCCTCAAAAATCTTATCCGGGGTAACATTCTCACCTTTGAAGATTCTACAATTTCTAGATTTCCATAGAACCAATAGAGTACCGGACCAGATGCACTCCAAGACATGTTTCCTTCTCTTGCAGCCCAAGATGCTAATCCTAAAAGTCCAGCCGCAAATCCTAAAAAAAAATGTTGAACTAGGTTCGAAGCTGCATCATTGCGGACTAGCAAATCAGCGGCAACTTATATTATTTATGGCATTGGCCATTGCGAATTAATTCCCAGCCACCTTTACGAATAAATGTCCATTCGCAAATCCAAGATTTATAAAAGAAAATGTTGAACTAGGTTCAAAGTCGCGTCATTGCGGACTAGCAAATCAGGGGATACCTATATTATTTAAGACATTGGCCTTTGCGAATAAATGCCCAGACACAAATCCTAAATTTATAAAAAAAATAATGTTGAACTAAGTTCAAAGCCGAGTCATTGCGGACTAGCAAATCAGGGGCGGCCTATATTTTTTATGGCATTGGCCTTTGTGAATAAATGCCCAGCCACATTTGTGAATAAATGCCGAACCGCAAATCCTAAATTTATAAAAAATAATAAAAAAAATGTTGAACTAGGTTCAAAGTCACGTCATTGCCAACTATCAAATCAGTGGCGGCCTTATTATTTAAGGCAGTGGCCTTTGCGAATAAATGCCAAGCCACCTTTGTGAATGAATTCCCAGCCGCTGCAAATCCTAAATTTATAAAAAAAATGTTCAGCTAGATTCGAACTCACGCCGACAGACCGTCAAGTGAACATGATATATGGGACCTTGGGGCACTAAGTGGGAGCACTCGTCACTCTGGCAAATTCTTCTTTCGTTTATTACTTCAATATAAATTGTATATAGATGTATGCATATTTGACCCATTTTAAAAAAAAAACATTTAATAAATTTCTTTCATATATGTATATTGATTAACTTAACTTTTAAAAATTGTAAATGTAATACTTTTAAATTTATAAATAATGGATTGTAATTTCCGTAGTCATCTCATCGGTAAGAATGGTCCTATATACACATACATCACCGCTAATTATGCACTAATCATGCTAATCAACACTACACAAAATGCTTTGATTAGAGACCAAAATTTTGAGACCGACATAAATCAGTCTCAAATAGAGACGGATTTGAGACCAATCCGAAAAAAAATCGAGTTTTGAGACTGTTTTCAATTTGGTATTAAATATTATGTTTTCAGACCGCTTAGCCACCAAATTTCAGTCTCTAACCCGAAATTAAAATTATGATTTTGAATTTTGTTTAGAGATCGACAATTCAATCTTTAATTGGTATCAAAATTCTGAATCCTTAAATTTTTAATTGAGTACCAATTTTGACCGCTAGTTTAGAGACGATTTTCAGTTCGGTCTTTAATATTATATTTTTCAGACCGCTTATCCACCGAATTTCAGTCTCTAAACCGAAATTAAAATTCTGATTTTGAAATTTAATTGGAGACCGAAAATTTAGTTTTTAATTGGTATAAAAAAATTTGAATCCTAAAATTTTAATTAACCATCAATTTTGTCCGCCCATTTTAAAACTGTTTTGAGAATTCTGTGTCTAAACCCCATAATATAAAATGTGTCCACTTTCCTTTCAGTCTTAGATGCACAAATATCTCTCTCTCAAAACAAAACTTTTCAATCGACGTATCTCCTCTTAATAAACGGTACGACGAGCCACCGTCCTAATGAATATTAGTCGTTGCCGCCGTCGCCCTTAAGGTTTTCAACTTAACGAGTCGCCGCCAAGCATTTTAGTCATCGCCGCCGTGAAGACCTTGCTGGAAATACTCTGCCGCGACCTCTCTCGTGTACTGAACTCCTCCGCCTCTAGTTGGGTCGCCAATCTTATATTTTTCATCTTTTTGCAAAAATTAAGGAACTCGCTCCCCATCTTATATTTTTTCACAGGAACAACTCTCCTACATATGGATTGTCAATATATATATATATATATATATATATATATATATAGAGAGAGAAAGAGAGAGAGAAATGATATGGAGCCCATTAATAGCCTACTTAAGCCAAATGATGACGTGGCATTATCCAAGTAATCATATTAACTTATTTAATTAATCTAAAATATGAAAAATATATAATTACACATATATCTCAACCTCTACCCATAAAATTAGAAATAAAATATTTAAAGATTTTTAAAAACTAATTTTAACGTGTTTTAGTATTACATAATTATTAAATATCACACGTTTAATTTATTTATTCTACTTTACATTAAAAAAAAATTTCATTTATATATATATATTTTTTTAATAATAGTTTAAAAAATAATGACTACATTAATTTATTTAATTCTAAACCCTAAACCCTAAAATCTTAAATCCTAAAACCCTAAAACCCTAAACCCTAAAACCTTAAACCCCTAAACCCTAAAACCCTAGAATCTTAAACCCTAAACCCTAAAACCCTAAAACCTTAAACCCTAAAACCCTAAAATTAATGATCCTAAAATTAATGATTTAAGATTTAGAGGATTAGAGTTTTTGGGTAAAATGTAGTCATTATTTTTTATAATTTTAATTTTTTATTATTAAAAAAATTACATAAATGAATGAATGATTTTTTTTTTTGAAGTAGAGTATAATAAAATTAAGCATGTAATATTTAATAATTATGTACTAATAATAAAATTCATTAAAAAAATAATTTTTAAAAAATCTTAGAATATTTTATTTTCTAATTTTATGGATAGAGGTTGAGATTAATTATATATTTTTCATATTTTAGAATAATTAAATAAGTTAGTATAATGACTCTGTTTCCTAACAGATTTAATTGAAATTACATTAGTAGGAATAAAAGCTTGTGTTTCAATGACGGGCCGGTCAAGCTCCCTGGGCCTGTCTGGTCTTGGATAATGCCAAATAATTATTTGGCTCCATAAAGAATCCATTATAATTAGTTGTGACATTATTATTTAGATGTGATGAAATAATGATATGTTAGAGAATACCTTTCGATTTGGGCTAAGGAATCCAATTTGATTTGAGTAGCACTCAACTCAACAGTGTAACCCCAAATAATGGTTGCGTAATTGTCATGTTCACCGACATAATGCCACTTTTCAATTTTTTCCACTTTAATTGATTATATATTAAAATTCACATTAATCAAGTTGTCATTTAGACTACACTATGACCAAATTCAACATAATTTTTCGCATATTAATTAGTTTATGAAGTGTTCGTTGATAATTTTATTTTCATATAGTTAACTTAATTTGTCACCCTCCCAAATTCAACATAAATTTTAGATCTTTTTACAATTAGCAATGCTTCTTTATTTGTAATAACTCATTTTCTAAATAGATAATATAAATTATATTTATACTAACTCATTTTCGAAATGAATGATAGATTTTTTTTGATCTAAAAACTTTGGAGAACTTTTTAAACAACCTTATGCAAAATTATTTAAGTATTTTATAAATATATTTAGAAACTTTCAAAAATTATTAAATGGCACGTTAGGAATAAGGAGGACATTTGATACGTATTAAAATGTACGGCTTTAAAAGTCAGTAAATATATATAGAAGATATATTTGATTTTTACTATTTATTAATTAAATATAAGAGTAAATAAACTAATATAACTCAATTCACTCGTACATTCTACAACCCTATTCTCGATTCTTAGTCTCATATGGTTACTGCTTGGCTGATATAATAATTATTGATTCTTATATATTTTAATTTACATTTAATGCACAGAAAATACTCCTCATGGAATGTATGTTAGAGTATTAGGCCTAAAACACCTGAAATCCAAATTGATGAACACTTAACATAAAATTGACGCAATTCAGGGCTCATTGGGTAAATTAAGGTTGTATTTGGGTAAATTAAGGTGTGTACTTTTATATATATATATATATTATTATTAAATAGTAAATAATATTTATTCTTTGAATATAGCAATATTTATCTTATATTTTTACAATTAATTCAATGTTTTTATCAATTAATATATGTGGAAATGATTATTTTATTTGAGAAATTTATTTTGTACTTCTTAAATTAACGTTGATTTTGAAAATTTATTATTTATAACACATAAAATAAAGAAATTAATTACATATGTATATAATTGTTTTTAAAATTTACACAAGACAATTACTTGTCAAAGTGGCGGGTGCCTATTTCTGGGCACCCATCCACCAGGGATCAATTCCCACCAAGGCTAAAATAAAATGGCCAATTAAATAAAGAGGGGGTGTGGATTGGGGGTAAATAAAGGTGGGTGCGGGTATAAATAAAGAGGGGGGTGTGGGTTGGGGGTAAATAAAGGTACCAAGGCTAAAATAAAATGGCCAATTAAATAAAGAGGGGGTGTGGGTTGGGGGTAAATAAAGGTGTGGGTTGGGGGATGTGGGTGTAAATCAAAATAAGGGACAAAATTTAAATTAAGACCGTTTAGTGACCGAAAAAATGGTCCCTAACTTTAAGACCGCTTTGAGACTGTTTTAGGGCCCAAAAATAGTTCGGGCCGACTCACGTTTAGGGACCATTTTAAGACCAAATTGTAGGTCTCTTATTTAGAGACTGACCTAAGACCGCTTTGAGACTGTTTTAGGGCCCAAAAATAGTTCGGGCCGACTCACGTTTAGGGACCATTTTAAGACCAAATTGTAGGTCTCTTATTTAGAGACTGACCGAAAATCGGTCCCTAATTTGAGACTGTGTCATAAATCCGGTCTCTGAATATTAGGGACCAATGAAATAAGGACCCCCATAAATCGGTCCCAAATCAGTCTCTAACGTGTGTTGAGACTGCCTTTACGGTCTCAAAATCAGTCTCTAATCGAGGCGTTTTTTGTAGTGCAAATCACTATCTATAAATACAACAATTCTCTAAAGATGTTAACACATATATATTTATTACTCCCCCGCAAGCGAAATGGGCGGTGGACCGACTTGATGTTGAACTGGATTTCCAGTGAGATAGATGGCACTAACATTGTCACAATAAACCAAGGTAGTCGTAGATGTTGGACAAAGTAACTCAAGGAGAAGATTCTGAAGCCAGCAAGTATTTGAAACGACACTAGCAATGCCCTGATACTCCACTTCAGAGCTAGAGCGAGATAACATGTTTTGCCTCTTTGAAGACCATGAGAAGATTATCACCCAAAAATGCATTATATCCAGATGTGGAGCGGCGTGTGTTGGGATATGAATATCCTTAGTTTAGTTTTGATAAACCAAATCAAACATGTAATAGGATAAGTTGTATTGTATAGATAACTTTATTATACATCTTGTAATAGATAGGACTCTGGTTAGAAGAGAAGACTTGTCAAATGCTCAAGAAGAGAAGAGAAGACCAAGACCAGAAGTCTCCTGATAAGATGAGTTGAACTCATCTTACAGGATAAGAAAAGTAAAGACAGCAGAGTAAAGACAGCAGCTGAGAAGAAACAGCAGCTGTGTAAAGACAGCTGAGTAAAGACAGCAGAGTAAAGACAGCAGCTGAGAAGAAACAGCAGCTGTGTAAAGACAGCTGAGTAAAGACAACAGAGTAGAAGTCTTCTTACCAGCAGAGTGAAGTCTTCTTACCAGCAGAGTAGAAGTCTTCTTACAAGCAGAGTAGAAGTTTTCTTACCAGCAGAGTAGAAGTCTTCTTACACAATTAAAGGAAGACCAATCACAGCTGAAATCAAGGATTGACAAGATATGTGCACAAGAAAGGAAAGTCAAAGATATGATTGAAATTACATGACAATGGTAATATTCAATCATATCAAATCAAGAGATTGTCAATTCCTCTATTAGTGGAGATTTGAATTGCTATCATCCAACGGTAACACTCAAACATCAACACTATATAAATGAGCTCATACATCATTGGGAGGAGAGAAGAGGTGTGAGATGCAGAGGTCGAGCAAAGTGCTTAAAGTCCAGAAATAAGAAGAGCTCAAGAAGATCATTCATGAAGATTCAACACGCATCACCTCATCCCCAGTGAGTGAACTCATACCATCTAAGCCAGTTTAACCACTCATATATATCCATAGCTTAGAGAGAATTTCCCAATCCTAGCATGAGGCTAAAACAGATTGTAAGGGAAATTCTCACCTAGTTCATATACACAAAACCCACCTTCTTCCATAAAACCCTAAAAGTCAAGTTGAGTGTTCGTCACTGTAAAGAGTCCAAGTGCTCTATAATCACTTGTGGAGTGCAAGTGCAAGTACTTACAATCACTTGTGGGGAAGTGCAAGTGCTTACAATCACTTGTGGAGACCGTAGCTGTTAGGACGGCTCAGATCTCAAAGTCCTACCCTTGGGACTATAAAGGTCAAGACCCTTGTAATTTGTGGTAAATTAAAGGGATTAAACATCACGTTAGGACGTGAGAGTGGACGTAGGAACGTATATCCGAACCACTATAAATTAATGTGTTATTTACATTTCTGCACTTTACATTTCAAGTCTTTACATACATATTTGTGCATAAAATGTTTTACACACTGTATTTATTAAATAGACGAGTATAATATTTATGGGCACACTACAATTCTGCACTTAACTCCGATAAGTAATTAATCAGTCGACTAACTAGTCCTAGGCCCCTAGTGAAATCAGCGGACTAGTTACTTTGAAGAGTTAGTTTATTTTCCACACAATCAGCAGACATCAAGTCAGCTGATCTTACACTCGTCTCAGGGACCAACAGCGTGTGCCATGGAGGAGGCTCGTCCAGACGTTGGTGTATGCCCCGGTATCGACCATCATGCGGTGGACGATGGTTCCCATGATCTTCATGGTGACAGCCAAAGCATCGTTATTTGGCTGTACCACTCCATTGAGGTCGTTGTCGGTGAGAAGGACTTGGTGAGAGATGGGTTTATCTACAGCCGCGGTGACGCACACCTGGTGCTCATTGTTCAGTGCTCGCATCTCGCTCTATTGTCGACGAACAGACAGAGTCGTTCCGGATTGAGTTCCCCCTAGGGGGCCTTCTATGACATTGTAGTGGCCGCCCATAAAGTCGATGTCGCCAGGGGGACCATTCGGCATTTGGGGTGTCATTTTCTGGGAGTTGATTTGCTGACGCAAGTCCTCATCGTCGTCGCGATGCTTCTTACCCCGCTGGTCGCCATTACCCTCCTTGACTCTGATAAACTGGGTGAGCTTGCCCTCCATGTACAGCTTATACAAATTTTTCATTAAGTCCCGGCACCCATTGGTCCGGTGGCCGATAGAGTTGTGGTAATCACAGAACTTGCTAGGGTTCAGGTTGTTCTCGTTCGTATGCATCGCCCTTGCCAGGGGGAGATTATTCTTCCCCTTGATTGCATCGAAGATGGCCCTAGGTTCGACGGTGAAGGCCTTTCTTAGATGGGTGATTTCTGGCGCCTCCTCAAAAGGCTTGAAATTTGCCGGTTTAGCGTTGTTTCCTTGGTTTACTGCCGTTTTTGGCTGGGACGGCTCCCCAGTTGTAAAGTTTTTCTTTGGTGGCCATACCTTTTTTACCGCCTCAGGCTACTCATTAGCCTTTGCGGCGTCCATGATCTCCTCTGTTGGGATATGAATCCTAGACAAGTTCTAAATGATGAAAAGATGAGATGAAGTTTTGATAAGCCAAAAATAGTTTGAATATTTTCTAAGTGTTGACTAATCTAGTCTAGTTAAGTTGAAGTCATCTTGAACAGATCAGTAGAGTTCACATGAAAAGAAAAGTATTGTTTATATTTAAAAGATAAGTACGATGTATAAGTACTTCATATCTGTTCGTATATGTTTACATTGATTAGTTTGTTGTTGAGCTATAATTGTTGTATAGAGCTCATGATATTTCTATGTAATAGATAGATTTGTTGTATAGATTTATAAGTTGACTAAGCTTGTGTTATAAAAGCTTAATGTAATGTAATAGTCTTGTTAGGTTAGATGATAGGACTAGATTAGTTCTATTAGAAGTCTACTGCACAAGAAGAGAAGACCAGTCTACTACTCAAGACAGGTGGACTACAAGACAAGTGCATCTACTAGACTACACAAGACAGGTTAACATGAAATTAGTTACAAATACGCGTGAAAGATAAGGATGGAGAAGTTAGTTATGGAATAACTAATTCGTAACAAGAAACGCGTGTATGGATAAGAAGATTCAGTTAAAGTCAGTTTTCAAGAAAGGTTGGTTACAACTACCTGAGTTCTTGAAGTTCGAAGTCTATAAATACTTGAAGGAGTTTATCAATTGAAGACTACTGATTACTAAGATACTGATACGACTACTGAAATATTGATACTGCAAGCATTATTGAAGATTCAAGTGAAGAAATTTCTCTCAGAGATTGAAGTTCAGAAAGTGAAGCGACACAAGTCAAGTGAAGATCAAAGAAGGCTACTACTGAACGAAGAGAAGTTTTATTTTCGTTTACTGTTTCAAGTTGCTAGATACTTGTAAATCGCTAGTAAGATCGAAGATATATCTGGAGATATAATCGAGAAGATCTAAGTCTTATTTCTTGGGACTTAAAGCCACAAGAACATATTACTCCATTGGACGAGTTAATAAGAATTTCACAACTGGGTTTGTGAGAGTGGATGTAGACAAGTTGTCGAACCACTATAAAATCGTTGTGTGTTGATTTACTTTACTGTTTTGATTGTTTAAATTGCTTAATTGTTTTAACTACTTAACTGAACTTGACTAGTTGAGTATAGAACAGAGTTCTCGAATCTAAGTTGAGTATAATCTTGAATTGGGCTCATTGTTAATTTCATATTCCGCATATTGTACTTTGATATTTTGAAAGATTTTTGAAAAGTCTATTCACCCCCCTCTAGACATTTTCACTAGCTTACTCGTTATTAACTCAACTTGGGACCAACAAGTGGTATCAGAGCAGTAGTTTACGAACTGCTGTTTCTTGATAACCGATTTTAAGACTTAGGGTGAAATCTTGGTCTTTGATTGTTCTTATATACGTGTTCTTGATCAAATATTCTTGTTATATCCGTTTCGTGCTCCTGTTCTTGACTTATCTGTTATTCTTGATCATAACTCTACTTAGCACTTATTTCTTGAAATCATGTCTCTTGAGATCAGCGCTAACAAGTTACCTAAGTTCCAGGTTCAAGACTATGACTATTGGAAGCTAAGGATGGAAGCCATCTTCAGTTCCACTCACGACTTAATGATCTCTGTCATCACTAAAGGTCCGATAGTGACCATGATCCCAAACACTGCTGCCCTCGACGCAAATCAACCCGTGGGTACACTCGTCAAGAAACCAAGGTCAGAACTAACCTCAGAAGAAATGAGACAGAATAATTTGGATAGCTTGGCCAAGAATTACATCTTACACACTCTTCCTAATGAGTATCTGGGAAAAGTGTTAAAATGTAAAACTGCCAAAGAAATGTGGGATCGCTTAGCTATCATTTGTGAAGGGACATCCCTAATCAAAGAAAGCAAGCTTTCCACTGCAGTCCAAAGATTCGAATCATTTCATATGAAAGCTGGTGAAACAATAGACCAGTTGGATACTCGTTTTACTAAAATCATGAATGACTTGGAAGTCCTTGGTAAATCTTATACTCCACGAGAAATCAATCTTAGGATTCTCAA
This sequence comes from Galeopsis tetrahit, assembly GCA_963675135.1. NCBI lineage: Eukaryota > Viridiplantae > Streptophyta > Magnoliopsida > Lamiales > Lamiaceae > Galeopsis > Galeopsis tetrahit. The sequence goes on from OY776120.1 coordinate 87,712,093, forward strand.
AAGCCTTGATAGTCGATGGAAAATGGTAAAAATGCTTGTTAAGAATACCCAAGATATAGACGTATGGACAGCAGAAACTATGTTTCAAACTCTAAAGGCCCATGAGTTTGATCTAGACGAAGACGAACCCATAGTAAGCAGTGACAGAGAACATGCTGTGTCCAAGAACATTGCTTTTAAGGCTAGTTCGTCTAAGGTAGACAGGTCTAAAACTAAGACAAGGTCTGCTTCTGTGAAAGACGAGTTAGATACTGATCTTAGTCTAAAGGATCAGGTAAGCCTCATGGTTAGAAAGTTTGATAGGCTGAATAAACGTTTCGGAAGATATAAGAAGTTCTATAGAGAGCATAGAGGGTCTTCTTCTAAGAACTCGTCTGAGACCAGACGAGACCGAAACTCGTCCGAAAGGAGAGACGAAGTCTCGAAAGGTAACAGACAAGATAGAGAGTCTGATGGTAGGAAGATTACTCGTTCTGATAGACGTGATAAACGAAGGAACAACTCTCCTATTAAAAAGGCTACTAATGATATCTTGTGCTATAACTGTGAGAAGCCAGGTCACTACATATATGAATGTCCAGACCTGAGTACCGATGATCGAGAAGAACGCAAAGCACAAAGGGAAAGAAGATACAACCGTGGTAAGAAGGCAATGATGGCCAATGATGACTCTGACTCTGACTCAGACGAGTTGCCATCACCCTCATCTAGCTACCCGTCTGAACCAGATCACGATGAAGCTATCATAGTAGACGATGGTCTGAGCTTCATGGCTAAAATCGACCAAGAGGTATCATCTGCCACATCCTTTCAATCTTGTGATGAATCAGAATCTGATGAAAGTGACACTGCCAGTAGCAAAGTAGGGAGTAGTCTTCAGCACTCTACTAGTGCAGTTGAAGACGACCTCCTACTTGCCAACAAGGCATTCATTGAAATCAGTGACGAAAACATCATTTTAAGACAAGAAATCATTGATCTTAAGGAAGCCCAGTCTAAAGTAGATCCTAATATAACAGTCCTAAATGAACGCTTACAAGAAGAGTTGAGTCAACTCAAAGAGAAGTGTACATTGACAGACAAGTTGTATCAAGACCTACTTAAGACACATGCTACTGAGAAACATGAATTCAATATTTTACAAAACAAGTTCAAAAAGCTTGAAGAACGTAATAAGTTCTTAGAAACCGAGGTTGTCACTCTAGACCTTAAACTTACTGACCTGGTTAACTCATCTAAGGTTAACCTTGAACTGTCAGATAGGTATAGGGCTCCTGCTGACAAGACAGGCATAGGTGCTGAGACATCAAGCTCGTCTACTCTAGTTCCTAAGAACCCTACTATTTTCATCTCAAGCTCTTTGACTAATGATAAAGGAAAAGAACCAATGATATACGATATTGATACTCCATCTAAAGGTACTGTACCAAAACAAGCTCGAGTTAACATTCCAACTACCAAAGAAGGTAAAAAGAAAGTTAACAACAAGCCTGTTCCGTTTAAGACAAGTCAACAAAGGACTAGGAATCGTGGACGACCAAATCAGGTCAGATACGAGGATTGGTATCCTGAGGAGACTAGTACTAGACAAGTACAGACTAGACGACAAGAGTCTAGACCTCCTTTCATAAGGCAGTCTCAACTCTACTCGTCTAGACCTAGACAGGAAGATCCAAAATATCGTACACAAGCTGTTCTATATCCTCCACCTTTGTCATATGATATCAAAGGAGAAGAAAGACCTAAACATGCCTATAAACCGTATGGACCTAATGCATACAAACCTTACTCTGACTATCATAGACAAGTGCCTGCTCAAGTAGAGATTAAGTCAAAAGGCTATCTCCAAAGAGTAGACCCGAACTCAACTGATAGGCCAGATAGGGACAACAAGGTCTTATTTTGCAACAAATATGGTCGAAAGCTTAGAAGGTCAAACTTGTTCAGGACTCCAATGTACATCTGGATTCCATTGAACTCGACTAACCCCCAAGGACCCCAATAAACAAGGAGGGTACCTAAATTATGAAATATCATCTATTGCAGGGTCGACTCGATCTATACAAGAAGGGTGGCTCAACTGGAGAAACTTGGTACATAGACAGTGGCTGTTCGCACCACATGACTGGTACCAAGACTCTCTTATCAAGCTACCATGAGCAAGAAGGACCAAAAGTGATATTTGGTGATAGCTCCACTGCTGTTACCAAAGGATTTGGTTACATTCGGAATGGAGACATAGAGATTCAAGATGTTTCTTATGTTGAAGGCTTGAAATACAATTTACTCTCTGTTTCACAATTTTGTGATCGTGGATACAAGGTGCAGTTCAAGAGTCGCAAATGCGAAATCATTGACAAAAGGACACACACAGTCCTACTGGTCGGCATAAGACAAGGAAGTGTGTACATAGTGAACTGGAACAGTTGTCCGATGGATACCTGTCTACTTACTAAGAATCCTAAAGAACTTGGCTGGCTCTGGCATAGACGCCTCTGTCATCTAAACTTTAAGGTTATTAATAAGATAGCCAGAGACTACCTTGTGGAAGGAATTCCCAATGAAGTCTACTATAAGTCACATGTATGCACGTCCTGTCAAAAAGGTAAACAGGTAAAGGGTTCTTTTAAATCTATTCCATCCCTCTCAACAAGTAGAGTTCTTGAACTTCTACATATGGACTTACATGGCCCAATAACTCCTCCAACTTTGAACGGCAGAAGGTACACACTTGTTGTGGTAGACGACTATTCTAAGTTCACTTGGGTAGTCTTCTTACACAAGAAGAGTGATACACAAACACTTTTGCCTGATCTGTTGAAGAAGTTACAGGTTGAGAAGAATCAATCAATTGTCAAGATCCGTAGTGACAAGGGTACTGAATTCATTAACTGCTATATTAAAGAATTTTGCTCTAAGCGTGGCATCCAGCACCTTACTAGTGCAGCAAGGACACCACAACAAAATGGAGTAGCAGAGAGAAGGAACAGAACTCTTAAGGAGGCCTGCAGGACCATGCTGTCAGAGTATAATACGCCTCAGAAGTTTTGGGCAGAAGCTATCAATACTGCATGCCACTCACAAAACAGAAGTGCTATCAATAAAGCACTAGGTAAGACACCCTATGAGGTGTGGAAAGGTAGAAAACCCAGAGTTTCATATTTTCATATATTTGGATGTAAAGCACTAGGTAAGACACCCTAAAGCACTAGGTAAGACACCCTAAAGCAGACGAGGGGATATTCTTAGGATACTCCTCGACTAGCAAAGCATTTAGAGTATTCAACTACTCAACCCTGTGTGTGGAAGAAACACCACATGTGGTTTTCGAAGAATCTCAACAGGACACGTCTGCCAACAAGATCAGTGAGAAAGTTACTGAGCTAACTATCGAATCTGACAAAGACTCAGAGATATATGAATCCGTTCAAGCATACAATCCATTCATGAAAGCTTTCGAGTCAGATGACCAGATGAAGGTAAGTACTCAAGGTAACTCAACTAGACCAGTTGACATAACTAAACTAGTCGACTCGTCTACTCCTATTAAATCTTTTGATGATAATGATGTTGACATGCATGATGCTGTACATGATATAGATGATAGTACTATTGTTAAGAATAGAAATACATGGAAATCAGCGCATAATACTGAAAATATTATTGGTGACTCTACTGTTGGTGTGAAGACTAGACGACAACTCTTTGAGTCGCAAGAACAATCTAGTCCATCTCTGTTTTGCTGGTGTTGTTTTCTCTCATCTATCGAGCCTAAAACCATTAATGAGGCATTGGCTGATAGTAATTGGATCATCGCTATGCAAGACGAGTTGAATCAGTTTGTTCGAAACGACGTCTGGGAACTTGTCGATAGGCCTAAACATCATAATGTAGTTGGCACTCGATGGATTTTCAAAAACAAGAAAGATGAGAATGATGTAGTCGTTAGGAATAAGGCTAGACTGGTTGCCCAAGGCTACTCACAAGCTGAAGGCATAGATTATGATGAAACATATGCTCATGTTGCTAGACTAGAAGCCATTCGACTGTTCCTTGCATATGCTGCTCACATGAAGTTTACTGTATATCAAATGGATGTTAAAAGTGCATTTCTTAACGGTATTCTTGCGGAAGAAGTGTATGTTGAACAACCCCCAGGTTTCGAAGTCAAAGGTAACCAGGTATACAAACTAAAGAAAGCCTTATATGGACTAAAGCAAGCTCCAAGAGCCTGGTACGATACTCTTTCTCAATTTCTATTAGAAAATGGTTTTACTAAAGGCAAGGTCGATAGAACCTTGTTCAGAAGACAAGAAGGGAAAGACATATTACTTGTCCAAATTTACGTAGATGACATCATTTTTGGGTCACCTAACAAAAAGCTGAGTGAAAGTTTCTCAACACTCATGCAAAGTAAATTTGAGATGTCCATGATGGGTGAAATGAATTACTTTCTTGGTCTTCAAGTAAAACAGACCCCTGAAGGGATTTTCATAAATCAAGCAAAGTATACTAGAAATCTTCTAGACAAGTATGGTATTAAGACATGCAAGTCTGCTGGCGTACCTATGCTACCTACATACAGAATGGACCCAGACGAACAAGGTAAGTGTGCTGATCAAACATATTATCGTGGTCTAATTGGTTCATTACTGTACTTGACTGCTAGTAGACCTGATATTGCATTTTCTGTTGGTGTATGTGCTCGTTTTCAAGCTAATCCAAAAGAGAGTCATATGGAAACCACTAAAAGTATATTGAAATATTTGAAAGGAACTATCAATCGTGGTATATGGTATCCTTCAAATGATGATTTATCTCTAAGTGGCTACTCTGATTCTGATTTTGGTGGCTGTAGAATAGATAGGAAATCTACATCTGGTTCTTGTCAATTCTTAGGCACAAAACTCATTTCATGGTTTTCGAAAAAGCAGACTAGTGTTGCTACCTCTACTACCGAAGCCGAGTACATGGCTGCTGGTAGTTGTTGTAGTCAACTACTCTGGCTCATGCAACAGCTTAGAGATTACAACATATATGAATCAAATGTTCCTATTTTCTGTGATAGTAATAGTGCAATTGCCATTACACAAAATCCTGTATTACACACACGTTGTAAGCATGTTGATGTGAAACATCATTTCATACGAGATCATGTAGAAAAGAAGGATATTCGCATGGAAAAGATTCATACTGATTTTCAAAGAGCTGACATTTTCACAAAACCATTAGCTGAGGCACGGTTTCGTGAGTTATGCATTAGTTTAGGGCTAATTGATTTAGACCCTACTTGCCTATAGCTGTGTACTAACCAGACAGGTACATCAAACGAAATATGGAGACAAGATCACTAGACTAGAGCACTCGACTACTCACGCAACAGACAGGTATACAAGGCTAGAATAGATGACCTGACAACCCGATGAGGAAGCTGGTAAAGCTGAGGGTAATACTAAGGGAATAAACAATTAAGGGGGAATCTATGATTTCTTAAATATCCTTATGTTGACTCTTATGTTAGTCAATAGTCATCTTGTTCGAAACCTTGATCATTGCTTTAGATTGATATTCATCTTATTTATTGTTACTCTACATGTACCATCGATTACACGTTGAATATGATAAGATAGGCACATGAAGTCCTTCGATGTTCAGAATAGACATGCACAGGCGAAGGGGGAACTCGTCTTGTGTGATTAAGCCAACTCGTCCGGTGAAGCTTAAGTCTACTCGTCTGTTCTGGATGGACTCGAACAGACTAGCTAAGTGTTCTTTTGATTCTACAATGCTAAGTGTTTAATCAGAACGGATTAAGGATGTTATAGTAATTAGGTATTGATAAAATTTGAAAACCCTTGAATTAGATTTATACACTCTCATTTGATGTGGTGAATACATCCAGTTCTCACTCATCTACACTAGGACAGATGAGTTCACTCCTCTATTCTAACTAAGAAGGGGCAGATTTCAAAGTTTACAATATCAAAATACATAATACTCTTGGTTCCGTAACCGAATACCAAAGGTCTAACCGTTTTGATCAAAACCCCAAATTCTCACACGACTTAGTCACAATTTTTCTAACTCCCTTTCTCGCAAGAAGATTTTCTTCTCCCTATTCTCAAGCAATCTATTTACTGATCTTTTTGAGATGCCTATTCGATCTATCTTCGATCTAAGAACCAACATGCAGGTCACATTCGACCTAGGCCGATACATCTCTGATAACAAAGTGAATGTTGAACCATCTGTGTTCTTCAAAGGCGATCACTCAGATGGCAATGCCGAGATTCTGACTAAATGCACTCGATGTGGGCTCAAACCTTATCTAGAAGCATTTCCTCAAGTGGTCTTGGAGGAGGAGGTGCTAGAATTCTATGCCAACGTCATCAGACAAGGCGATATACTTGAGTCTTTCATTGGTGAAGATCGTGTGCAAATCACTCGAGATGAGATGTTCAAACACCTGAAGCTGCCCATCGGAACAATTGACGTTGATAATTATGCTCTTGGGCAAGAAATTCGATACTTGAGCATTTTCTGTGGCAAGAAGCTGAAGCAGAAACCAGATGGCAAGTATGCTCCAGTCAAGAAGGGGGACCTTCTTAAAAAATATCGCACATTATTGGATATTGCCAGCAAAATTCTGTTAAGCTCGACGGGTTCTCATGACTCTGTGACCTTTATGAAGGCAAGGGTTATGGCTGTAATTTTTGATGGTATTACTGAATGTAATTGGTTCAAGCTAATTGCAGATCGAATCATGTATTTTGAGAGAAGTGTTCGAGTAGATGACAATACTCGGAATTGGGTGGTGTCTACTGCCGTTGGATATGGTAATAAGTTGAGTATCCTACTCCCTCTCCTAATGCCAAACAAGACGAAATGGAGTAAAGGAAAGCCATTCCATCCTTTGAAATTTTACTTGAAGAAGGAGGCAGTGAGGAAACAAGTTGCTGTTAGGCCAGCTGCATCTAGGCAAGCCAGAATTGACCCCATGGAAGCTTTGCCTTATGCTGGTGCGTCTAGTTCTTCAGAAGATGAGTCTGCTGAAGACAAGTCAATGGAAGCTGCACAAGACTCATCTAGTGTAGAAGACTCTGAGGTGACTCAGTCGGAAGAGGAGAAAGAGCCAAGTTCTCAAATTCCCGAGTTATATACGCTAGTGAGAGTTGGAACTCATCCTCCTCCAGAAGAGTCAAGTTCGAAGGTTAGTACTTCCTCTCAAGATGTTTCTATTCCCATTCTTCCCTCTTCTGTTCGAACCAAGGCAAGATCACATCGATCTAGGCCTAGACCTATTCCCTCAACCTCACAAGTGCTGCCAGCATATCCGCTGAGGGTCAGCCTACCCGAAAACACTCCCAAATTAGATACAACTGATACTCCGACAGTTGTCACACCAAACCAAGACACGTCAAAGCCCCAAGAAACCACAGACCAAAGTTTATCCTTACCCTCAACAGAATATGTTGAACCCTTTATCTCATCTACTTCAGATCAGACGACAGTTGCCACTGCAACAACTGAGTTAGAGACCCCATCTACTCAGACCCCGACTGAAGCTAGATTCGAATCCTTGGTCTAGTATCCCATGTGTCTAAGAGAGAAGCGAATCCGTTCGAAGATGAGCAAAAATTTGAAGAAGCAGCTCTCATCTGTCGAAGTCGACTACTCTTCAGAACAGTTTGAGAAATTGGTTAGAATATGCACTTGGGTGGCCTTGAAGAAGTCGGGTACAGACGATCTCTTCGAAGTCATTTTAGGGAAAGGTGGCATTTCTAATTTCATGGATTGGGAAATGGAGCAGAAGGAGAATAGTGGTGTTTGTGACCACTCAGAGCTTTTCCCAAATCATGCTATCACTGCTCTTGCCAAAAGATTACTTGGTATTTCTGACGACTTGATGAGTTCAGAATTCCAGTTTGATGTGGGTGTTCAGGTTCCAGAATTTGATATTGTGCAAGATAGTGTGATGTTTGAAGCTGATCAAGCTGAGTTGATCCAATCTACTGATCCAGTCATAGATTTAGACAATGTCTCAGATCAGTTGAGAGGCATTGTGTTCAAATTTCAGATGGACCATGCTGATAGTCCACGGTCAGATTTCAAGTTTATTAATCGATATTCTGATTTTCTACTTCCCATTGAGTTATGTGGATACATGGAGAGGTTGCATGCTTTATTGAAGAAGGACGTGGCTACTGCTGAAAGGAAGACTCGTGAAGCAAGGTTAGCTATTATTCCTTACTCTCCCCAACTAAATTTAAGAGCTATTGCTGGAAGTGTGCTTCCAGAGGTTGAACTAGTCGAAGACGAGGTCTTGACTACTGCTTCAGAAGATCAGTTGGTGAAAGTTTTGACAACTCCAGTAGATGAAGTCATGATTGATGTTACTCATGGTGAGGTTGGACAGTCGTCTCAAGCTATCCCAGCCGCCTCAATAGATGAGTTGAAATAAGAATTACAGGCTGTCATCAAATCGTCAATTGATGAGTTTCTTAAGTCTGAATTGAAGAAAACTCTGGTTGAACAAAACAGTGTCCTTGTGACAAGTTCAAAAGATATGATCATGAATGCAGTCAATCAAATTGATGATGAATACAGACAACATATGTTTGAACAGCTTGAAGGATTTCTCCAAGATCAGGTTGAATACTCAGAGAAGAGTTCAGTCGATTTTGCTCGTGTTCTAGCTACTGAATCCAGGAAATTGGAAAGAGTCTATAGAGCGAGAATCGAAGTGGCTGATGTTCAGAGGAAAGAAGCCTATGATCAGTTAGCACAAGCAAGGGATATTATTCGTGCTATGACTGAAGAAAACCGGAAGCTCCGTCTGACTGCAACACATTTTAAGAATGAGTTGAATTTATCTACTCAGAAGCTAGAGTTGGTGGCGACCAGACTTGATAAGATGAGTCAGGAAGGTTCTCATCAAAGGCAGATTGAAAAAGCTACAAACCTTATGAAGCAAGCTATGATGGAAGAAATGACTCGTTTCACTTCTCTTTTCTCTCTCAAGGCATCGGATGAAGCCAAAAAGGGGGAAGAGACAAGAAGTCGAGTTGACCGAGTTGAATTTGTTGCTGAAAGTAAGAAAGATAAGAAAGATACATCTAGTGCTGAACCAGAGGCTAAAGATGCTGCTGAAGCCATGCAAGATCTTAAGAGGCCTAAGAGAGGCAAAGGCAGGTTGGTTAAGACTGCTGAACTTAACCAAGCCAGGGCTGAAGCAGATGAGTTGAAGAAGAAGGAGAAGGGCAAGGCTATTGCATCTCCAGAAGCTGAAGTTCAGACAAGAATAGTATCGAAAAGGAAGTCTATTCATATTGAAGAACCTACTCCTGAGTCAACTGTTATGAAGAAGCAAAAGATTGATGAACCAAGTGATGAAGCTCATTATGCTAAGAAGAAGAAAATTGAGAAGCACATTGAAAGTTTGTTGAAGCAGAAGTCTGATGAAGATCAAATAGAAGACAAGCTCATTGACCACTTCATTGACAAAGAACATCGTCAAGAATGGATGAAAGTGAAAAGGCAATGGGAACTAGATCACTGGATTATCAGGAAGTTTGGAGATTCTGATAACTCTGACGATCTCTATGCTATATTTGATAAATTCATGGAAGGACAGCATAGGATGCTATGGAATTTGATCATAAGGATCTCTGCTAGTGCGAATTTTAATATTCTTGTTCCTGGTTTTCCAAAATGGAAGTGTCCCATGACTAGTTCTGGTAAAAGGGCTGATGTTAACCAGATCAAGAAGTATGAAGATGAGCTACTGGACAACGAGAAGATTGAAGACAAAGAACATATCAAGGATATTCATACTAGACTACTAAATGCTTTCTGTGTTCCAGATTCAGAAAGAGGTAACTTTTCAGTATAGTTTAGTTTTGTTCTGATTTTATTATTTTTGAAAGATGTGTAATATCTACTGATTCATATTTGAATGAATGAAAAATTAAGTACTATTTGGTGTTAAAAACAAGATAACTACTTAACTAGTCTACTAATGAGAAAAGATTCAAGTAGTTTTGGCTTCATCAAAAAGGGGGAAATTGTTGGGATATGAATCCTAGACAAGTTCTAAATGATGAAAAGATGAGATGAAGTTTTGATAAGCCAAAAATAGTTTGAATATTTTCTAAGTGTTGACTAATCTAGTCTAGTTAAGTTGAAGTCATCTTGAACAGATCAGTAGAGTTCACATGAAAAGAAAAGTATTGTTTATATTTAAAAGATAAGTACGATGTATAAGTACTTCATATCTGTTCGTATATGTTTACATTGATTAGTTTGTTGTTGAGATATAATTGTTGTATAGAGCTCATGATATTTCTATGTAATAGATAGATTTGTTGTATAGATTTATAAGTTGACTAAGCTTGTGTTATAAAAGCTTAATGTAATGTAATAGTCTTGTTAGGTTAGATGATAGGACTAGATTAGTTCTATTAGAAGTCTACTGCACAAGAAGAGAAGACCAGTCTACTACTCAAGACAGGTGGACTACAAGACAAGTGCATCTACTAGACTACACAAGACAGGTTAACATGAAATTAGTTACAAATACGCGTGAAAGATAAGGATGGAGAAGTTAGTTATGGAATAACTAATTCGTAACAAGAAACGCGTGTATGGATAAGAAGATTCAGTTAAAGTCAGTTTTCAAGAAAGGTTGGTTACAACTACCTGAGTTCTTGAAGTTCGAAGTCTATAAATACTTGAAGGAGTTTATCAATTGAAGACTACTGATTACTAAGATACTGATACGACTACTGAAATATTGATACTGCAAGCATTATTGAAGATTCAAGTGAAGAAATTTCTCTCAGAGATTGAAGTTCAGAAAGTGAAGCGACACAAGTCAAGTGAAGATCAAAGAAGGCTACTACTGAACGAAGAGAAGTTTTATTTTCGTTTACTGTTTCAAGTTGCTAGATACTTGTAAATCGCTAGTAAGATCGAAGATATATCTGGAGATATAATCGAGAAGATCTAAGTCTTATTTCTTGGGACTTAAAGCCACAAGAACATATTACTCCATTGGACGAGTTAATAAGAATTTCACAACTGGGTTTGTGAGAGTGGATGTAGACAAGTTGTCGAACCACTATAAAATCGTTGTGTGTTGATTTACTTTACTGTTTTGATTGTTTAAATTGCTTAATTGTTTTAACTACTTAACTGAACTTAACTAGTTGAGTATAGAACAGAGTTCTCGAATCTAAGTTGAGTATAATCTTGAATTGGGCTCATTGTTAATTTCATATTCCGCATATTGTACTTTGATATTTCGAAAGATTTTTGAAAAGTCTATTCACCCCCCTCTAGACATTTTCACTAGCTTACTCGTTATTAACTCAACTTGGGACCAACATCCTTCATCTGGATGATGTTCCCGGCCCGATTGCGGAAATCGTTATAAGATTTTGGGAAAAGTGTATGCATATATGGCTTCCCATAGGCGAGAGCCTATTCTCAGACTAGAAACTGTGGAGATCAGTTTGGTCTCATCGTTCACCGCCTCTCAATCGATGACTATTCTGTCAAATCGTTCGATGAAGTCTTTCCCTGATTCGGTCAGGTTCTGGCGGACGTTTGCCAAATGGTGGGGGCGATCATAAGCCTTTGATTTTCCCTTATCTCGGGCACATCGGTCTAAATCGGTCACTAAGAACGACATTTGCTCATCCTCGCCATTGTGGTGGGCATGGGCTTTCGCCTTTCGAGCTTTCTCTTGGGCCTGTTATTTGGCATTTTCCAGTTCCAGGGCCTCATTCTTCATCCTCTTTTCGTTGAGGTAGTCGGTGAAATCTCTCAAGTACTAGGGATCGTTCAAGATGGTCCCTAAGTTGATATTCGCTGCCGGATTGACCGGAGCTACCGGCGGTGGTGGATCGTTCACTCCGGGAGGTGGAACTCCGTCTTGATTTGAATGGTGAGACATTCTTGAAAGTGATTTTCTGGGAACCGATTACAAGATATAAAAGAACCTAAACTTTCGAAGCTAAAAACACAAGATTCGAGTTCTTTCGCAGAAGAACGTGTTAATACAACTACGAAACTTGAAAAATAACAACAAAATGAGTGTTTAACAGATTTTCTTGGAGATCAAACTCCAAAATATGCCTAGAATACAACAAATATTCAAGAACAAACGATGATCGGGAAAGGAATTCCTAGTCGTACAAAGTACGTAAAATCACAAATATATGTAATAAAATACGTAGATGATGCTTTAAAAGGTATTTCTACCGATTAAAACCTGTAAAAACTGAGTTTAGACGTCGATCGTTCGATGATCGGTCGAAACTCGATGAAGAACACGTAAAAGGACCCCTCCTTCTAGCGCCAAATATTGTACATGCTTTTGAATGGATGATCTGGATGTGGACTTCGTAAGCACTAAACAATCATATAATATTATCGGGGTTATTACGTGGATTCAAGTATTAAAATAGGTGATCCTGTGATGAAGAAATGAAGAACAAAGATGAAGATATAGTGTAGCTTCTTGGAGAAGCTTGGGAGCTGTGATAGTTTTGTATTGATGCCTCGATCTTTGTGTAATGAATAAACCTAATGTTACATTTGTGCCTTGATGGGCTTATATAGTAGGTTTTTTGGCTGCCAACCCTTTACACGTGGCGGGCTTACATTGGCCTTGAGATCCCATCAGAACAGGTGATGTGACGCTGCATTTAATGCTTCTTGGAGGTCGTTTCGATGTTAAACCGCCTCTCTGGTGGTCGTCCTCGCCTTCAACGAGGAGCTGGGCCACGGTGCATGGTCGTCGGAGAACTGATCGTCCGGCCATCGCCATGAATTATGGTCGTGCTCGCCCATTCTCCAATGACTATATTTACTTGTCTTTTCTAGACAATTCTTCACGTGCTCGCTGATAGCTCCAGAGCGAGCACACATTTACATTTTCTTATTATAATGTTGACTAGTCGTCGCATGACTTAGTTGACTAGTCGTCGCCGCGCAAGCTGATGACTAGGATTGACTTGTCAAAGATTGACTTCTTTGACCTGGTGTAACAGGGCTTTCTGGATGTGGGCTTCTCAAGCACATGAAAACAAACATACAAATCTTTAATGGACTTTATGTGGATTAAATACAGTAAAATGTGATGAATCGTGATGAACAAATGAAGAAACTTATGAAGAACACAAACATGCTTCTTGGGGAAGTCTTAAAGATCACTGATATCGATTGGAGAGAGTGTATTGGACTTTTTGTATTGATTTCTTGACCCCTTTACAATTAGCCCAAATGAGGCTTATATAGTACATTTTCGGTTATGATCTTTACGGCTGTGATCCCTGATTGATGGGACAGCCGCTCTAAAGCGTGATGAGAACGGAACAAATAAAAATTCTACGACTAAATCTATGCTCGTAAAAGTATATATGCTTGTCCTCGTCATATGAACGAGGTGAACATTAATATATCTAGACATTTAATCTAAGAAAAAACTGATCATCCTTTTAGACCAGGACTTCCTGGTCGCTGCTCGTCCCGGGTCATGCCTTCTCGCCATGGATCTAAAACTTTGGAAATTCTCCCAACTTAATGTTCAACCTTGCCAATGCTCGACTTAAAGTTGACTAGTCATCGTGCGAATATTGTTGATTAGTCGTTGCCATATGGATTGATGACATGGAAAAGGACTTTTCAAAGGCTGACTTTTAAAGTGTATAACATTTGCCACCTGGTCGTTTTTCTTATTCTCGCTAAAAAGACGAGCAATTAGCACTTGATATGTTCGCTCTCGTCTTTAAACCGTATTCACTAGATGTGAAAGGTCGCCTCGTTTCGAGAGTTTCCTCACCTTATCGAGGTACTTTAGTGACGTCCGAGCGCGACGTGATGTCAGCCTCGTAGGGTGACTCCCAATTTGAACTCGCGCATGCGGCGCGTGTGATTCGGTTGTAAATTGCATAAAATTTCATGTGTTTTAGTGATAAAATTTGAGGGTTTTTTCATACATTTTCATACTAATTTGAGGGTTTCTCTCATTGTAATCAGCATCCGAAAAACATAGTGAAATACCTGGCTTGGCATCGCCCCCAGACGTAGTCGCAAGACGAACTGGGTAAACAAATCACGTGTTATTTTCTCTTTCGTTATCATGAGCGTGTGTTTATTTCCTAACAACTGGTATCTAGAGCTTCGGGTTCGGAGGGAGCAGTCACGATGAGCGACGAGAAGATTTCAATCAAGCAGTTTGACGGATCGAATTTCGGGTTCTGGAAGATGCAGATCGAGGATTACCTTTATGGGAAAGATTTGTATGTGCCCCTAGAGGAGAAGGAGAAACCCGAAAAGATGGAACATAAGGAGTGGAATCTGTTGAACAGAAAGGCGATGAGTGCGATACGTTTATCGCTGTCCATGAACGTAGCCTACCACACGACTAAAGCCAAGTCCGCAAGGGAGATGCTACAGATCTTGGAGGAGATGTATCAGAAGCCCACAACGGCGAACAAGGTTCACCTGATCAGACGGTTGTTCAACCTCAGGATGTCGGAGAGCACACCCGTGCAACAACACCTGAACGAGTTCAACATGATCATTGGGCAGTTGTGTTCTATCGAGATCGAATTCAGTGATGAGGTACTTGCTTTAGTTTTGTTATCTTCTTTGCCTAACAGTTTGGCTGCAACAGTAACTGTAGTTAGCGCTTCATCCGCGAAAGATAAACTGAAGCTTGACGAAGTGAGGGATCTAATGATTAGCGAGGAGGTTCGCAGGAAAGATTCTGGATCCACTTCAGGGTCAACGCTGAAAATGGAGGAAAGGGGCAGATCGAAGAGTAGGCAGAATCGTGGCAGATCAAAGTCTATAGGAAAGAGTCAATCCAAGAAAGATAAAGACTCGATCCAGTTGTGGAATTGTGATGAGTTTGGTCACTACAACAACCAATGTTCAGCACCCAAGAAAAATAAGAAGGGACTAAACGAGAAGAAGACAGCAAACGCAACCACAGATGATATTGGAGACGCGTTGGTCTTAAGTGTCAGTAGTCTGCTAGAATCATGGGTGTTGGATTCTGGAGCATCACTCCACTCTTGCAGTGATGCTAAAATAATGGAGAACTATGTGTCTGGCGAATTCAGACAAGTCTACCTTGCTGATGATGAGCCCCTGAAAATCGTCGGAAAAGGAAATGTCCGGATAACCACACCAAACGGATCGATGTTGAAGCTGAATGGTGTGAGGCACATTCCAGGATTGAAAAGAAACTTGCTTTCAATCGGGCAACTTGATGTAGAAGGATACTCAATGACTTTCGGCAGCAACAGTTGGAAGATCAGTAAAGGAGCCATGATAGTAGCTCGGGGGAAGAAGGAAGGTACGTTGTATACTACATCTAACCCCAAGGATTGTATTGACCTTGTGGGAGCTACGACCAACGTTGATTTGTGGCACTGTCGGTTGGGTCACATGAGCGAGAAAGGGATGAAGGTAATGTGTTCGAAAGGGAGACTTCCAGGGCTGAAATTTGTTGAAGTTGGCCTATGCGAGGACTGCGTTTTCGGGAAACAAAGAAGGGTGAGTTTCTCGAGAGGTGGTAGAGCATTGAAGGCAGAAAAACTAGAGCTGGTGCATAGCGATCTATGGGGACCAGCGCCCGTGAAGTCCCTTGGTGGTTCGGAGTATTACATGACCTTCATCGATGACTCCACTCGAAAGGTATGGGTTTATTTTTTGAAAAATAAAACGGATGCTTTTGATACCTTCAGGAAGTGGAAAGCTCTTGTAGAGAATGAAACAGGGCTGAAAGTAAAGTGTCTTCGTTCTGACAATGGAGGTGAATATGAACTCCGTGAGTTCAAGGAATATTGTGCTGAGAATGGGATTCGCATGGAGAAGACTGTGAGAGGAACTCCCCAGCAGAATGGAGTGGCAGAACGAATGAACAGAACGTTGAATGAGCGAGCAAGATGCATGAGGTTGAAGAGTGGGCTGCCTAAGACGTTTTGGGCAGATGCAGTAAATACAGCAGCATACCTGATTAACAGAGGTCCATCAGTTCCGTTGGAGAACAGAGTACCCGAGGAAGCATGGACGGGAAAAGAGGAAAATATGTCTTACTTGCGTGTCTTTGGCTGTGTTGCTTATGCTCATGTTAGCTCTGTTGATAGAAGTAAATTAGATGTTAAATCTGTTAAGTGTACGTTCATTGGTTATGGTGGTGATGAGTTCGGTTATAGACTCTGGGATGAGAATAACTGAAAGATTATTCGCAGTAGAGATGTAGTTTTCAATGAACAGGTTATGTACAAGAACAGATTGGAGGCATAAGATTCTAACAAAACTAATACCCAAGAGGTCGAGTTAGACATCTCAAACTCGAGTGGGAGTAAGGAGAGTCAAAATGAAGAAGAGGTTCTTATTGAAGAACCAAGGACCCCACCACCACCGGAGAATTCGCTGCAAAGACCCGTTAGAGAGCGACGTGCACCTAATAGGTATTCGCCCTCTAACTACTACTTGTTACTTACTAATAGTGGTGAACCTGAATGCTATGTAGAGGCAGAGCAGGGTGCAGATAGACGGAAGTGGAGAGTTGCTATGGATGATGAGTTAGCATCTCTCCTGTTGAACGGCACTTGGGAACTTGTTGAGCTCCCAAAGGGCAAGAAGGTCTTGCATTGCAAGTGGGTCTACCGAATCAAGAATGAAGCTGATGGTAGCAAACGTTACAAAGCCCGGCTGGTTGTCAAAGGGTTTGAGCAGCGACATGGTATTGATTATACTGATGTCTTTACTCCTGTTGTTAAACTGACCACTGTTAGAATGGCGTTGAGTATGGTAGCTGCAGAAAACTTGTTGTTGCATCAGATGGATGTGAAAACAGCATTCCTCCACGGTGACTTGGTGGAGGAGTTGTACATGACACATCCTGAGGGGTTCGTAGAGAAAGGAAAGGAGAAACGTGTATGCAAGTTAAAGAAGAGCTTGTATGGCCTGAAACAAGCTCTAAAGCAGTGGTACATGAAGTTTGACAGCTTCATGATGGAGATCGACTACCAGAGATGCCACGCAGATCATTGTTGCTACTATAAGAGGTTTGACAAAAGGTTTCTTATTCTCTTGCTATATGTTGATGACATGTTGATCATAGGAGCTGATGCAAGAGAAGTGAATAAGTTGAAGAGGCAATTGTCCGAACGGTTCTCAATGAAGGATCTCGGAGAAGCCAAACAAATTTTGGGTATGAGAATTAAACGTGATAAGGCGACAGGAAGTGTGTATCTTTCGCAGGCGAGTTACATTCAGAAGGTCCTGGAAAGATTCAACATGTCAGAGTCGAAGCCCGTGAGTATTCCATTGGGCAGTCAGTTCAAGCTTTCAAGAAGGGAGTCCCCCAAGAGCAAGGAGGAGTGTGCTCAGATGATGAATGTTCCGTATGCCTCAGTGATTGGTAGCATCATATATGCCATGGTGTGTACGAGGCCAGACATTGCTCATGCAGTGGGAGTAGTAAGCCGGTTTATGAGTGATCCGGGCAAGCAACATTGGGAAGCAGTCAAGTGGGTCCTGCGATACTTGAGAGGTACCACAGACAAGGCCTTGTGTTTCAAAGGCAAGAGTATGGAGCTGGTGGGTTATGTGGATGCAGACTTGGAATCAAACGATCTTGATGGGAGAAGAAGTACAACCGGGTATGTCTTTACTTATGGTGGTACTGCTATATCTTGGACTTCTAAGTTACAGAAGGTTGTTGCACTGTCCACTACTGAGGCAGAATATGTAGCTGTGACAGAGGCAAGTAAGGAGATGGTGTGGTTGCAGAATTTCTTGGGAGAACTTGGAAAGGAGCATGAGAATAACACTCTTTTCAGTGATAGTCAAAGTGCTATATTTCTTGCAAAGAATCCGGCGTTCCACTCAAGGACAAAGCATGTTGGGTTGAAGTACCACTACATTCGTCACCTTTTAGAGAAGAAGATCTTGCAGCTTGTGAAGATTCTTGGAAGTGAGAATCTAGTAGACATGTTTACTAAGGTAGTGACCTTAGAGAAGTTGAAGCTATGTATAGCTTCAATTGGCGTTGGAACTTGAAGATAAGGCTTGGCGATGCCAGGCGGATACGGGAGGAGAATCAAGAAGATATGATTACATGGAGAATTCAGTCTCCAAGTGGGAGATTGTTGGAGTGTGGAGCCTGAATTGATCCTAACGGGCTTGGAGTGTAGGACAAGTTTGATCCTAACGGGCCTAGAGTGGGGATCAAGTCTTTTCCTAATAGGTTTAGGGTTAATTATGGTAAGTTTGTTCCTAATGGCTTAGAGTAGGGAACAAGTCTTTTCCTAATAAGCTTAGGGTTAATTATGGCAAGTTTTCTATTATAAATAAATGTTCTCTCATTGTAATCAGCATCCGAAAAACATAGTGAAATACCTGGCTTGGCATCGCCCCCAGACGTAGTCGCAAGACGAACTGGGTAAACAAATCGCGTGTTATTTTCTCTTTCGTTATCATGAGCTTGTGTTTATTTCCTAACATTTTTTGATTAGTTCACCCATCGAAGGTTTTGGTCGGGCAGAACTGTAGGTCCCTAAGTTGAGTTAATATCGAGGGAAGCTAAAGAAAATGTCTAGAGGGGGGTGAATAGACTTTTCTAAAATCTTTCGATATATCAGAATTACAATTTGCGGAATACGAAATTAACAATGAGCCCAATTAAAGTTTATACTCAACTTAATTCGAGAACTCTGTTCTATACTCAACTAGTCAAGTTCAGTTAAGTAGTTAAAACAATTAAGCAATTTAAACAATCAAAACAGTAAAGTAAATCAACACACAACGATTTTATAGTGGTTCGACAACTTGTCTACATCCACTCTCACAAACTCAGTTGTGATGTTTCCACTAAACTCTTCCAATCGAGTACAAGTGTATGTTCCTGTCTTTAAAGTCCCAAGAAGAAGACTTAGATCTTCTCGATAACACTACCAAGTGCCTCTTCGATCTTACTAGCGATTTACAAGTATCTAGCAACTTGAAACAACAAAAGAAAATAAAACTTCTCTTTGTTCAGTAGTAGCCTTCTTTGATCTTCACTTGACTTGTGTAGCTTCACTTTCTGAACTTCAATCTCTGAGAGTAATTTCTTCACTTGAATCTTCAATAATTCTTGCAGTATCAATATTTCAGTAGTTGTATCAGTATCTCAGTAATCAGTAGTCTTCAAATGATAAACTCCTTCAAGTATTTATAGACTTTGAACTTCAAGAACTCAGGTAGTTGTAACCAACCTTTCTTTATAACTGATTTCAACTGAAACTTCTTATCCATACACGCGTTTCTTGTTACGAATCAGTTATTCCATAACTAACTTCTCCATCCTTATTTTTTCACGCGTATTTGTAACCAACTTCATGTTAACTTGTCTTGTGTAGTCTAGTAGATGCACTTGTCTTGTAGTCCACCTGTCTTGAGTAGTAGACTGGTCTTCTCTTCTTGTGCAGTAGACTTCTAATAGAACTAATCTAGTCCTATCATCTAACCTAACAAGACTATTACATTACATTAAGCTTTTATAACACAAGCTTAGTCAACTTATAAATCTATACAACACATCTATCTATTACATAGAAATATCATGAGCTCTATACAACATTTAACTAGCTCAGTAACAATCTTAAACAAATACTGTAAACACATATGAAGTACTTATAAACTGTACTTATCTTTTCATGTGAACTTATGTGAACTCTACTGATTTTGTACAAGATGACTTAGCTCAACTAGACTAGATCAGTCAATACTTAGAAAATATTCATACTACTTTTGGCTTTATCAAAACTTCATCTTTTATTCATCATTTAGGACTTGTTCTAGGATTCATATCCCAACAAGAACCACCCGGGTGGGTCACTTAGGCTCGGGCATGCCCTGTGCCATCAAAACTTTCGTATTTTAGCCGGGTAAAACCAATCACCCGGCCACGCCTTGCTCGCTCTGTTTCGTTCGTATTTTGGCCGGGTGGCATGCCCGGGTGGTACCACCCGACCGAGTGAAATGAAATTCGGGGGTTTTGGCCCATTTTCTCCACTTTTGAGGGACCCAAGTGCAAATTTCGTCCAAGACCTTCTTACCCACTATAAATAGATTCAATTTGAGGTTTAGAAGGGGTCTTCCTCCTTTTACAAGCAATTCCACACACACAAACACATAGTAGTAGATTTTCTTATAGTTTTAGTTGAATTTCTCATTAGATTAGCTAGAATATGTGTTTTTTCTTCGAATCAAGCTACGATTATCATCGGACATCGTCTATTACATCGGTTTGTAACTACATTTTCATGATCAAGGTGATATTACTCTACTTTGCAATTCAATTTGCTATTTTACTATGAGTTTGATGTTATTTGTTGTTGTAGCCATGGGATTCTCTTCTAAAACCGTGGACTAAACTCTTATTGCCTTGGGTGTGAATGTTTTGATGGGTGTTTAGTGTAATTATGGATTAATTGCATAATTAGCTTAGGATTTGGGGTTTTATGTTTCTATTGTTGTTATTTCCATGATTCAATTGATTAATTCACCCTATTAGCTAGCATTGTTGGTTGTGTCAACTACAACGACCGTATTGGGTTGCATGATTAAGAGTGTGGGTGTGAGCTTGGATTAATTGATTAGAATTCACATAGTAATTGACTACACCGACGGGGGGTTGATTGCTTAGATCGACAACACTAGACAATAATCGATCAGAGGCCGTCTATTAGATTAGTGAAAGGGCATCTCATAAGCATTAGTAACCGTGTTGAACGTGTTTATGAGACACTATCTTAGGAGCTTATGGTATTTGGTTAGATCCTATAATTGCTAATCAATGCACGTGTTCACCTAAGTCTCACGAGGGATTGGTCTACACATAAGAGTGATAGCCTTTAGCTTAATATAATCCAAAACCATAGTTTAATTCATGCAAATGGTTCGTTAACTCATTGAATTACCCACAAAACAGAAACACTCGAGGCAATACCCTTCTCTTGCACTTTCTATCGAAAGTTAGATAGTTCGTTATTTCTTTTATTATATTTTTGTTATCTTAGTTTGTTGGGATATGGTTTATATTAATAAAATAAAATTTGATTTTCATTAGATACCAAAACCCTAAGTAAAACCCCAAGTATGATGATTTACCAAGTCTAGATTTTCAGGTTAGAAAATTAAGCTCATATATGTTAGGGAGCTTTAAATTTTCTTAGATAGATTATTCTTTGAATCTATGACAAATGACCTGAAAATCACAACGCACATGAAGACAAGTAGCATTGAAAACAAGAAGCTGAAGTGTTATGGAAAAGTGGCAAGGGCTCATGAAGACAAGTATGCTGAATAACAAAAAGTCAAGTATGATGGATTTGAATACTCATATACTTTGGACTTGGCACTCTTATGGTCAAATACGATGAATGACGAGGCATTTTACCCAGTACGAGGCCGTTAGCGGAAAGGACGGAATTATTCCAAATCAACCAATAAATTGATGCCACCTGTCACTGTGCATAACAAATTCTGATAATGGAATGCAAAATGCAGAATGGACGTGAATGCATGTACTATTTTCATGTAGGCCCCTACACAATTTAAAAGTTTAAATTTATGGATAAGTTTGTTATCTCCACCAACGGATAGTTTTGCTTCATCTATAAATAGGCCACATCTTGAATTATTTCAAGATTACGGGACATACAAGCCATACACATTCTAGCAATATTTCAGCATTCAAAAGCATTCAAAACACTCGAGAGATAAAAGTTTTTAAGCGTATTCATTTGTTAGTGTTATCTTTAGTCCCCACTAGGCAAGCTTATTGTTTATTATCCAGAGCCTAGAAAGTGATATCCTAGCCTTTACACTTGTTCTTAAACTGTAAAGGATATCACACTTAGTTGGTACAAGAACAAAACCCTACTTTCACCTTGAGAGATAGTTTGAGAGTATTGTTGAGTTCGTAGAAGTGTTGAGAGTATTGCAACGAGAGAAGGTTGTAAGAAATCAAGAGAAGAAGAGAAGAAGAAGTAGAGTGCACCTTGGCACTGTAAAAACAAGTTAATTCCAAAGAGATTAAGGAATTATCCTATTAAATTAGAAGAGTGGACGTAGGATGTTGGTCCCTGAACGAGTAGTGAATGGGATTAAAGTCTAGAGGGGAGGGGTGAATAGACTTTAAAACAAGTCTAGAGGGGAGGGGTGAATAGACTTTAAAACTTTTTCAAACAGAGTTGGGAACCTCTTCTGATTGCTATGTCAACTGGACTGCAAGTCTGCTGGTCCAGATGACTATAGTGATCTGACTGAAGAAGTTATATGCGGAAATATGGTGGCCCTGGTTTAGACTCGTTCTTGTTACTTGTTTTACTTTGTGAAATTACTCAGCTGATGCTGGTTTGAAAGTTATGGCCCTTTTTGAAGAGTGTTGAAATCACAGTATGCACTATATAAAAATGAATGTAAAAGCAGAAATGTAAAGTGCAGAAAGTAAATAACACCGGATTTATAGTGGTTCGGATATACGATCCTACGTCCACTCTCACGTCCTAACGTGATGTTTAATCCCTTTAATTTCCACAAATTACAAGGGTCTTGTCCTTTATAGTCCCAAGGTTAGGACTTTGAGATCTGAGCCGTCCTAACAGCTGCGGTCTCCACAAGTGATTGTAAGCACTTGCACTTTGGGGGGGTTTCAAAAACTTAAACCTTTCGGTGAGGGTTTGGGGTTTTTGAGATGTATCCAACTAATGGTTCAAGCTTATAATTTGCTTAACCACTATGCCTAAAACAATTGATATACAATATGAACAAGTTTCAGGTTCTTAAGGGTTGGATAAGAAGTACTTAAGAGCTATGGATAATCTAATGGATTTCAGGCTCTTTGAGAATTCTTAGAACAGTGTGAATTTTTGCTTGATGGCTTGCTTAGCTTGTGTATTCTCTCTTGTGTACTTCTGTGTTCAACTTCTTGTATTTATAATGGAGATTGAGTGCAACTAGCCGTTGGAGTTGACTAGCCGTTTGAGCAATCTTCCCATAATAGCTTGATTCCTTGATTCCAGCCGCTTGATTGCTTCAATCCTGGGATCATGTCAATCTTCTAAATAAGGTAGGTCTTCGTTTGAATTGCAAGATGACTTGGGAATCAGCCGAGTCCTGAAAGAGCACATAGTCTTCTGATCTGTACTACTAGTCTTCTGACTGCTCTTCTGGCCTTAGGTCTTCTGTCTTCTGGTATCAGACGAGTACTACTCTTCTGATCTGGAAATTCTTTGTAATGCTTTAGGCCATCTTTAATCTGGGACTCCATCAGATAAGTAGGTATACAAGCACCTTAACATATCTGGTCTTCAAGGATCTTCTAGTCTTCATGTCTTCTACTCTTCTTATCTTGAGGATAGGCATGTAAGCCATGACTGTGCTGATCAGCTGCTATCAATACAGTTGATTACACAAGACTAGTCTAAGCTGTTCTATACAAGTCAGCTGATCCTATTACATTTATAAACTCTAAGTGTTTTGGCCATCAAAACTATTCTAACATCAAATGGGGCTTAGGGTGAATTTATATCCCAACAATTTCCCCCTTTTTGATGAAGCCAAAACTATATATATGATAAATGCTCTTACTAAGGTAAGATAGGAGTTTATAAACTTCATAAAAACTGAAGTATCTGATGAAGACAATGAGAGTTTGTCTTGAAAGCAAAGAGAACTAAACTTGAATATATATAACTTTTACAGATTACAAGTAATAGTTTCTTAAGGCTTTGAAAGTGGTCTTCATCAGGTCTTCTGATCTTCAGATGCGGAAGGCAAGGTACAGACGAGATCGAACTTCTTCCATGTGCTGCAGGTCTGTAACATTCTCCTCTTCATAGATCTTCTCTAGGATCTTTTTGACTTCAATGGAGTCAGTTCTTCCAGAATCCAGTTTGGGAGGATCCCATTTGGGTTCTTCAGGAGTTAAGATTCTGCAGTTATCAAGTTCTTTGGCTGTCTTGACTACTTCTTTCCAGAACTCTGGATCTTCAATGTTCATGAATTGATTGAACTGGAAGAATTCATCTTCATAGGTTGGGAGAGGGCCAAATTTTCTTACAATGTGGTGTTGAATTTGCCATTTCTTCTTCAGAGGGTACCACCTTGGTAGCTCATCTTGAAGGGCTAGATAGTCCACATAGTTGCTATCAAACACCAGAACTTTATCTTTCTGTGCCAGAGCATTTTCTTTCAGTGCTTTCTCCTTGAGAGCTTTCCTGAGTTTGGCTATCTTCCTGTCAAATTTGGCTTTGACTGCCTTCGCATCTTTTAGCTTCTTTTGTTTAAGCTCTTGAGCTTCAAGCTCTTTTCTTTTCTTCAACTCTAAAACCTCTTTCTCTTCTGCAGTGGGCTCTGCTGGAGTTGACTTCTGAGCTTGCTTATCTGTTAGCTCATCTGCCTTCCTTTTCTTAGTCATTCTTTTCTCGGAAACTTGTTCTGTAGAGGCAGTGATCTGCAGACTTTTGGCAGTTGCTTGAGTGGGAGCTTGGATGTCTTCTTGAGCAATTTCTTTGCCTTTGCCTTTCTTGCTCTTGACTTTGCTTGATAAATCACCCAAGGTTTCATTCAACTCATCTTGAGATACTACCATTACAGCTTGCTGTGCAGTAGTCTTCTCTAGAGCTTTTATCAATACATCTTCCCCCTTTTTGGCTTCAGCAAGTGCAGCCGCAAAAGGCTTCATGGCATTCAGAATCTCCACTCTAAGAGTTTGTTGAAGAGCCATGGCGTTGACTTTGCCAATATGAGTCAGATGTGTGATGCTATGTTCTAGAATCTGAGCATTAGAGTTGGAGGAGGAGGCAGCTTCTAGTTTAGTTGTAATTGCCTCCAGTTTTGTTGCTGTCTCCTGCAGCTGAATCTGAAGTTTTTCATTCTCTGCTGTAGCTGATTGGAGAAGAGCTCGACCTTCAGTAGCTCTTGCTTCAGCATCTTCAATTCTTTGCTTGTAGGTGTTTTCCATGCGGTTGACCTCATTGGTGTAGAGATCAGCAAACCTGGTGGAATGTTCACCTGCCATCATCAGAATGCTGGTCAGATACTCACTTATCTGATCGTGAAGAGATTCTCCAAACTTGTCCTCAATGTCAATGATCTGGTTTTGAAGACGAGTTCTCTGCTCCTTGACTGCCTTTTCAACATATCTTCCAAGCTGTAGGCCTAAACCCTTTTCAAAGTGTAGGTCTATAGCAGTCTTGACCTGGGAGCATATGTCTGCCGTATAGTCAGCTGTTGGAGTAGAAGTTGAGGCTGTACCTTGAGGCTTTGGATGGACTGTTAGGGCTTTGCCTCTTTCTTCAGCTGAAAGGTACTCTTCATTGAGAAATGTGGTAGTGGCCTTAACCAGGTGAGACATGATGGTGTCTCCTTTGTCAATGAAGTGAGGTAGAGTATCCTTAGGCATGAAGTGATCAGGAATAGTGATTACTTCTCTTTCAATCTCGGTTCTCTCAGCTGGTTCAGCTGAGTCTTCTGCAGGAACTGACGCAGCTGAGTCATTCACTTTTGCTGTGCCAGCTGCCTGATGATCTGATATGTCTTCTGGGATAGAGGTATCAGTAGGTTGAATACCTAGAATTCTGTGGCATACTGCTGTAAAGGCGGCCTCGGGCAGCAGTTGAGTAAAAGATGTGACTTGAGCAACTTCTTTTTGCTCCATTTCCCAGTCGAGGAAATTAGCTTTTCCTCCCATTCCTTCCATGACTTCAATGAGGTCATCCACATCATCTCTCCTGAGTTCAATCCAGGTGCAGATTCTGAGAATTTGTTCGAACTGAACTGATTCTTCATTAATACCAGGAATAGTAGACTTGAGCAGATTTGCTATCTTCATCCTCATTATCTTCTCCCTTGTGCACATAGGATAGTGTACCATGCTGGATTGAGGTTGAGAGGTACCAGCTTGAGCAAGGTCTGCTGGTGCCATGTCTTCTGGAACAGAAGAAATAATGATGGTAGGAGTTTGAGTATGTGGGGTAGTTTCCTCTGCTGTGTGAGTATCAGCAGGGATTTGGGAAGTGATATGTTCTTGATCTTTAGGCGTCTGTTCATCAGCAGGGGTTTGGGTCTGCTGGTCTGGTATGGTGTCTTCATGAAGGTCAGTAGAAGTTTGAACACGTGGATCTTGAACATCAGCAGGGTTAGGCAATAGGGTTTCTGGGGTTGAGGTAGGTGGAGCTTGTTCCTCTGCTGTGTGAGTATCAGCAGGGATTTGGATATCAGTGTTTGAGTGGTCAGATGAGGTGGAGTCATCAGAAGGGTTGAAGGATGCAATCGGGGCTATTAACATGGGAGTAGGAAGCCTCGATTTCTTGGACTTTTTGTTTGAAGAAGAATTATTCTTCTTTCTCTTCTGACCCTTTGACAAATTAGAAGGAGTAAAAGAGGGAGAGGGTTTAGAGGTACCTGCCTTCTTCAAGGGAGAGGCAGTGGGAGTAGCATCTGAATCAGATGGGGAGATGAGCCCAGATCTGATTAGATATCGTCTTTGTGCTAAGGTCTGATTGTCATCATCATCATCATCCTCAGCAACCTTCTTCTGAGCCTCTTCTTTGGTTGGCTCCTCTTCTTCTTCAGCAGAGTCATGATCAGACTCTTGGGCTGCCTTCTCAGCCAACAGCTTCCTCTTCTCTTCTTTTAACCTTTCTGCCTCAGCAAGAGCTTCCTTTCTCAAATAATATTTGGAGATGTGAAAGGTCTTATGAGGTCCCATCTTGTACTTCTTTGGGAGAATATCTGGAAGGATGATGCTCAGCTTGTTGACAAAGCTGACTGTGGCTGCTACCTTCCATACCTTTGATTGTAAGTCCAAAGTGACTTTCTTTGCCTCAAGAGCAATTCTTTCTAAGAATAGTCCTTGCCAGTCTCCATCGATCTGATCCCAGATTGCAGCCATTACTCGAACCTTTAAAGTAGTAACAGCATCATGACTGAATGTGTTACCAAGTAACATCTTCCCTGCAATATCCAACAAGGTTTGGAATTTTGGTTCAAGTTGGGATTTCTTTAGTCCAGTTGCATCAGTAGCCTTGATTCGTCCACCAGTAAACATCTCCATATACTCCTTTTCTTTATTCATGATGTAGTTGGAGATATTTATTTTCCCCCTTGAAAGGCCAAACAATTCCTGAAGAATTTCCCTTGTAACCTTGACTTTGTGTCCGTTCATGACACTTTCAACATGAGAACCCTTCATCACGGCGTTTGCATAGAATGTCAGAACGTCTTGTTCATAGACATTAGTTGGAGCTGCTTCCAAAAAGTCCCTGAGTTTAAGATTGACGCACCGAAGCAATATCTCCTTGTTCTCATCTGTGTGTTTGCCTTTGAAAAACAGAGCATTCTCCGTAAAAATCTTCCCTTCCTTGGACCACTTTGCAGCATCCAAGGTGCCAGTGTTCTTGGTCTTCTCGTCGTAAATTTCAATGATTGCCATAGTAGAGTCTGAGTGTTAGGGTTTGAAGGCTTGAAAGAGATTTGCAGAACGAGAGAGAGTAATGTGAGTAATTGAGTAATAAGAGTGGCAGGGATTAGGGATGTGAATATATATATACTCCAGAGAATTTGATCTAACGGTCAGATTTGCGTTTGAATTTGGAGTAGAGCCCAAGATTTCCTTCTTTGATTTCTTAAATTTGCCGGCTGGGTATGCCATTTGGCAATTGTTGATTTGCTGGCAATATGATACTTGAGTATTAATGACATCATTACCAAAAATAGCCGTTGAGACTAATTTATGGTAAGAATTGACCATCAAGGCCGTTTTCTATAAGAAAATTGCATTCCTTATATAAGCCAATTTGTTTAATTACATTCAGGAATAAATCTAGAATGAATTACATGATCAATACTAGTCATTATACTCTAAATATGTGTGATTTGATCAGCAGAGTGAGGTCTTCTGAGTTCTTCAAGATGTCTGCTGATTGTCTTTGAAAAGTCTTCTGGTCAGCTGAGTTGGTCTTCTGATCAGCTGAGTAGAGGAAACTGTGTTTGCTCTCATGATCCAACCTGGATGGATCCTTCCAGCTTTATTGTGAGTGATGATCCAACCTGGTTTGATGGATCTTTCAGCTCCTTCTTCAAATCAAGTGGAGCTAGTCTAGACGTAGTCCCACTGATTTAAATGTTCCTCACCATCGGATGTTCCTCATCATCAGATGGGATGTAGCATCTAATGTGCTCTTGTTGAATTTCTTCGCTTCTCTAGAAGGGGAAGGAAGGTTGAGGGGTGCTTCAATGGAGTTGAAGAGAGGGCCATGGACTCAGCCTTCATGTTCTGTTTAGACACAGTAGCTTTTGATAACAAGCTCTCCATGTAGAACTTCCTTCTGGAGAAGAAGCTCTGCTTGTTTGCTACTTTGTCCTCTGCATCTCTTCCTCCTTTAGCTTTCAACAAGAACGTCTCTTCTTCCTTTAGCTTTCATGAACATACTCATGTTGAGTAAGCCATGGATCTGCATCATCTTCATCTTCTGGACAAATCTTCATCTCCTTCACCCAAGATTTTGGTTGAAGAATGATCTCCATTCCATCTCTTCTTTCAATTGTCTCCATACCTGAAATAAGAAAAGTGTTAGGTGTTTTGTGTTCTTAGGTGTTCTCATAACTTCTCCTTTTATAGAGGTAGAAATGAGGTAGTGGAGAGAAGGATGACAAAACTATAGGGGTGATAGGTCTGAATTTCTGAAAAGTGATTCTTTAAGATCAGCAGTGAGTTTCTTGATCCAAGGGTTCACATTTAAGGATATTCAGACTTTATCTAATGGAATGCAGAAATTATGAATTTTGACCATGAGTTATTTGAAATCCGTACTGTGCATGCATACTGTTGAGTCGGTGAGGATGGTGTATTAATCCAGCCAAGTATGACTCACTTAGTATACTGTATTTATGTATATGAATAAAGTATTTTATGAAGAATAGTTTATTAATATACATAGTTATACATTGCTTAGAGTAGGAAGATCAAATAGCTTTGTTCAAGTCTGATATATATATGTATATGTATATTATGCAATGCAGATTTTAGAGTATTTCATCAAGGATTCTTAAGGTATCATTGATTCCCCCTTGATTAGATAACTCTAAGTTTTCCCTCAGCTCTATTTGTCTTCATTGGGAAAGAACTTACCTGAAGATGAGGGTGTCTATTCACCTCATCTGATTCTCCTAGTCTGCTGCACTTGGGTCAGCTGAGGTTTTCAGCTGTTTTCTCCTTCTTCATGTGCTTGGGTCCAGGAGTCCTAAGCTGTAACATAAGGTCTTGAACCTGTCTTCAGCTAGGGGCTTAGTCAAGATGTCTGCTCTTTGGATATCTGTGTGAATTTTCTCCATCTTGATGTCCTTCTTTTCAAGGTGATCTCTTATGAAGTGGTGTCTAATGTCGACATGCTTGCACCTTGTGTGGAGGACTGGATTTTGAGTAATGGCAATGGCGCTGCTGCTATCACAATAAATAGGGACTTCTCTTGCCTCTACATTGTAATCCTTGAGTTGTTGAACTAGCCAGAGCAGCTGACTACAACAACTACCAGCTGCCATGTATTCTGCTTCAGTGGTGGAGGTTGCAACTGAGGTTTGCTTCTTAGAGAACCATGATATCAGCTTGTTTCCTAGAAATTGACAGGTTCCTGATGTGGACTTCCTATCAATTCTGCATCCTCCAAAGTCTGAGTCAGAATAGCCACTCAATTCTAGATTGTCATCAGCAGAGTACCATAGACCTAGGTTGACTGATCCTTTTAGGTACTTGAGAATCTTCCTTGCTGCTTCTAGATGACTTTGCTTTGGGTTTGCTTGAAACCTAGCACATACTCCTACAGCAAATGTTATGTCTGGTCTGCTGGCTGTAAGATATAGTAAAGATCCAATCAGTGCTCTATATTCAGCTTGATCAACTGCCTGTCCAGACTCATCTGGTTCCATTTTGAAAGATGTCATCATTGGAATCCTTGCAGTCTTGCTTTGTAGGGCTTTGAATCTTTCTAGCAGACTCTTGGTATACTTGGACTGGTTGATGAAGATCCCTTCTGGACTCTGCTTGACTTGAAGTCCTAGGAAATAATTCATCTCACCCATCATGCTCATTTCGAATTTTCCTTGCATAAGTTCAGAGAACTTTTTGCACATTTCTTGATTGGGTGATCCAAATATGATGTCATCTACATATATTTGTACCATTAAAATGTCTTCTCCTTCTTGTATTCTGAAGAGAGTTCTATCAACTTTGCCTTTTGTATATCCATTGTCAAGTAGGAATTGTGACAATGTGTCATACCAAGCTCTAGGGGCTTGTTTTAGACCATAGAGAGCCTTCTTCAGTCGATATACTTGATCACCTTTTTCAAATCCTGGAGGCTGCTCTACATATACTTCTTCTATCAGAATACCATTTAGAAAAGCACTCTTGACATCCATTTGATATACCTTGAAGCCCATATATGATGCATAAGCTAGAAATAGTCGAATGGCCTCTAATCTGGCTACTGGTGCAAAAGTTTCATCATAGTCAATCCCTTCAGATTGTGAGTATCCTTTTGCAACTAGTCTTGCCTTATTTCTAGTTATCACATCATTTTCGTCCTTCTTGTTCTTGAATACCCACTTTGTTCCTACTACATTGTGGTTTTCAGGACGATCTACCAATTCCCAGACTTCATTTCTTTCGAATTGGTTTAGTTCTTCTTGCATAGCAGTGATCCAATTGCTATCTGTCATTGCTTCTTCTATGTCAGCTGGTTCAATGTTGGACAGGAAAGCACACCAGCAGAACATAGATGATTGAGAATTCTGATTCAGTTGTCTTCTGGTCTTGACACCTGATTCTGCTCCTCCTAAGATGAGGTTTGATGGATGATTGTTCCTCCATGTATGCCTCACTGGAGTATCTGCATTGGATGAGTTTGGATCCTCATTTGATCTAGTGCCATCAGGAGGGTTGACTTGATTAGTTCGATCATCTTCTGTATCTTGAGTGTCAAAGAGATCATTCCCCCTGGCATTTGGAATTGATGCATCTTGATTCTGGTCAGCTTGCCCTGCTAGAGTTTGAGATCTAGTGACAGGTCTATGAGGCTTATCTTCCTCTGGTTCTTCAGGGAATGGTTCATTGACTTCAATAAATTCATCAGACCTCTTCTTGATCACTAGTTTCTTCATCTGTTCTGTAGCTGAGGTTGTTTCTACTGCATTCTTTTCACAAGATTCATCAAAAACAACATGAGGTGTTTCTTCCACAAGAAGGGTTCGTTTGTTGAGTACTCTAAATGCTTTGCTAGTTGAGGAGTATCCTAAGAATATCCCCTCATCTGCTTTGGCATCAAAAGCATTCAACTTACTCTTCCCATTGTTGTGAATGAAACACTTACAACCAAATATATGAAAGTAAGATACTCTAGGTTTTCTTCCTTTCCACAGTTCATATGGGGTTTTCTCATGTATTTTATGAATACCTGACCTGTTTTGAGTGTGACAAGCTGTGTTGATGGCTTCTGCCCATAGCTTCTTGGGAGTAGAGAATTCAGCAAGGAGTGTTCTGGCAGCTTCTTTGAGTGTTCTGACTCTTCTTTCAGCTACACCATTCTGTTGTGGTGTTCTTGCTGCACTTGTCTCGTGCTGAATACCATTAGAAGTACAATAGGCAATTATATAAGAGTTAATGAATTCAGTGCCTTTGTCACTTCTAATTTTCACGATTGGTTCTCCTTTCTCTACTTGGATCCTCTTCAATAATTCAGGTAGCTTCTGCTGTGTTTCACTCTTCTTGTATAGGAAGATAACCCAAGTAAACTTGGAATAATCATCTACAACAATAAGAGTGTACTTCCTTCCTGTTAGAGTGGTTGGAGTGATTGGTCCAAAGAGATCCATGTGAAGCAATTCAAGAACTCTGCTGGTTGATGCTGTCTTCTTGGTCTTGAAGGAGACCTTTGTTTGCTTTCCTTGTTGACATGCATCACAAACCTGATCTTTACAGTAGAGTTCATTAGGCAGACCATCAACTAAGGATTCCCTTGCTAACTTGTTCATAGTCTTAAAGTTCAGATGGCTAAGACGTTTGTGCCATAGCCAGCTGACATCTTTAGGGCTCTTCACAAGCAGGCATGTATCCTTAGGACAGCTGTTCCAATTTGCAAGATACATACTTCCCTTTCTAGATCCTGTTAGAAGGTTTTGTTTTGTTCTTTTATCACTTATGAGACATTCATCTTTAGAGAATTTAACTGAATAACCAGTGTCACAAAAGTGAGAAACAGATAATAGATTAAACTTAAGACCTTCTACATATGATACATCATGTACCTCAATGTCACCATTTTTAAGGGTGCCATATCCTTTTGTGTTACCGTGCGCGTTATCACCAAAGAAAACTTTTGGACCTTTCTTTTCTATGTAGTTGGTCAGCAGGGTTTTGGTTCCTGTCATGTGAGTTGAGCATCCACTATCTATGTACCAAGTTTCTCCTGCTAGACCTCCTCTTTTGTATAGGTCCTTCCTTTCCTGCAAGAAAAGTTAAGTTTTAGGTACCCATTTTGTTTTGGGTCCTTGGGTGTTAGTACTACCCTTGGGAACCCACATATACATTGGTCGTTTAAACAACCTTGAACATTTGAGTTGTTTCCCTCGGGCATCACAGAACCAAATCTTACCAGTCAGCACCTTGGACTGATCTGATTTGTTCTTGGTGTCAGCTAAGTAGTAGTCAAATGGTTTCCCTTTATAGGAGTGTACATACATGATCTTTTGACTAGTTACATTCGGCCTGGGTGCATTAGCTGGTCGATGCACACGATTATATGGACCATACTCTTCTGTTCTCACAATATCATAAGAGATAGGGGGTGCAAAGAGAACAGATTTGTTTGAAGAAGATTTCTTCTTCTTGGCTGGAGTAGCATACAGCTGAGACTGTCTCAGCCGAGATGGTCTAGGCTGTTTGCTGTTCCTCTGTACAGGCTTGGGGTTAGCTTGTCCTTTACCATTTTTGGTTTTGGGATAGTTAGCCTTAGCTGGTACAGATGCCTTTTGGTTCATATTTAGTTCATTGTGTTTAGAACACTCACCCTGTTCATGTATCTGAGTAGTGCACTGGTTAGGTGTACTACCCCCAGCTGGAGAGGATGTTGATGGATTAAGTTCATAACCTAAACCCATCTTATTGCCACTTGATCTATAATATTCAGAGATACTTTCAATAGTAGTCGAAGCTTTATTGAATTCTGATATTTTTCGATCTAGGCATTCCTTCTCCTTTTCTAAGAGCTTATGTGTTTGGAAGAGATCATCGAACTTAGACTGAAGTATACGAAATTCTTTGGTTTCTAAGGCTTGAGTTTCTAACATCCCCTCATACAACTGAGTTGTTGTGGTATTTTCTTCCTTAAGAAGTTCCACTTCTTTGGTCAACCTTTCATTCATGGTGACTAACTCAGGGGTGTTATCAAACTTTACCTTTTTCAACCTAGCAATTTCTTTCCTTAAGTCCTTATTCTCCTCTTCCACTTCTATAAAGGCTCTAGTGGCAATATCCAGATCACCTTTTACCTTTCTTAAAGATTGATAATAGGTGTCTTCTGATTCGCCTTCAGATGAGTTTATGTCATCTGTTTGTGAGAAAATAGGTGAATGGAAAGTAGTAGTATAAGAGTTTACCTCATTTTCTCCTATGGCCATCATAGCTAGATCGTCTGAATCATCTGAAAAGATTTGATCGTCTGGTGATGTAGGAAGTTCATCACTTTGATATTCAGATTCTTCAGTCACCATTGCCTTTTTGTCTGAGGTTCTTCTTGGCCTTCTTTCTTTCTTGTCATCCAAATCCAGCTCAGGACATTCATAGACATAGTGTCCTGGTTTGCCACAGTTGAAGCAAGATCCAGGTTTCTGATTTGAGTTGCCTCTCCTTGGAGGAGTGGCATCTCTTCTTCTAGATCCTCGGCTGTCAGATGACTCCACATCCTTTCTAGGATGTCTTTCTGGTGTTCTTTCTCTGGAACCTCTGAAGGGTGAACTTGCTCTTCTATCTTTGTAGTTTCTATAGAATTTTCTATATTTACTGTTGAGGGTGTTCATCCTTTCAAATCTCTTGATCATAAGTGCCATTTGCTCTTTTAGGCTCATGTCTGATCCTTCACAGTCTTCTGTTTTCAGAGAGGTCTTGCCAGATGAGGTGCTTGCAGCTTTTGTATTGGCTGCCTTGAAGGCTACAGTCTTGGAGGTAGATGGGGTTGCAGTTGGCTCATCACTTCCTGAGTTCTCTTCTCTTTCAAGATCATATTCATGGGCTTTCAGGTTCTGAAATAGAGTTTGGGCAGACCACTTCTTGATATCTTGAGTATCTTTGATGATGGTCTTCTTGAGTCTCCATTTCTTGGTTAGAGAATCTAAGATCTTTAGATTTTTCTCTCTATTTGTGTATTTCTTGCCCAGAGATTCTATCTCATTGATGATCTTGGTAAATCTGTTGTCTAACTGATCAATAGACTCTTCTGGTTGCATCTTGAAGTGTTCAAACTTCTTGACTGCTGTAGACAACTTGGACTCTTTGATCAGCTCAGTTCCTTCACAGAGAAGTGCCAATGCCTCCCACATCTCTCTGGCTGACTCACAATGGATTACCTTTGCAATGTACTCATTTGGAAGAGTTTGCATTATGTAGTCTTGAGCAATGCTATCAAGGTTTGATTGCTTCATCTCTTCTGGTGTGAGATCCTTCATGGGCTTGGGAACCAGTTCTCCAACTGGGACTTCTGGATCACCATTTGCAGTGTTGACTGTCATGATGGTGATCAGGCCTTCTGTGATTACAGACCACATCTTGTAGTGGACTGATGTGAGATTCTTCCTCATCCTGATCTTCCAGTAATCATAATCCTCCACTGAAAACTTAGGCAACTTACGCATATTAGCACTCATGCTGTATGAGTTTTCAAAAACAAGTTTTCAAAAAGATCTGTTCAAGAGGACTACAGAAAGACTCCCTCAAGTCTAACAAAGACTCAGAGGTATATGAATCCGTTCAAGCTTACAATCCATTTATAAAAGCTCTCGAGTCAGACGACCAGAAGAAGGTGAGTGCTCAAGGTAACTCTACTAGACCAATTGACATACCTAAACTAGTTGACTCGTCTACTCCTATTAAATCTTCTGATGATAATGATGTTGACATGCATGATGCTGTACATGATATAGATGATAGTATTTTTGTTAAGAATAGAAATACATGGAAATCAGCGCATAATGCTGAAAATATTATTGGTGACTCTACTGTTGGTGTTAAGACTAGAAGACAACTCTTTGAGTCGCAAGAACAATCTAGCCCATCTCTGTTTTGCTGGTGTTGTTTCCTCTCATCTATCGAGCCAAAAACCATTAATGAGGCATTGGCTGATAGTAATTGGATCATTGCTATGCAAGACGAGTTGAATCAGTTTGTTCGAAACGACGTCTGGGAACTTGTTGATAGACCAAAACATCATAATGTAGTTGGCACCAGATGGATTTTCAAGAATAAGAAAGATGAGAATGATGTAGTTGTTCGTAATAAGGCTAGACTAGTCGCCCAAGGCTATTCACAAGCTGAAGGCATAGATTATGATGAAACTTATGCTCCTGTTGCTAGACTAGAAGCCATTAGATTGTTTCTTGCATATGCTGCTTACATGAAATTTACTGTATATCAAATGGATGTTAAAAGTGCATTTCTTAACGGTATTCTTGTGGAAGAAGTATATGTTGAACAACCCCCAGGTTTCGAAGTCAAAGGTAATCAGGTATACAAATTAAAGAAGGCCTTATATGGACTAAAGCAAGCTCCAAGAGCCTGGTACGATACTCTTTCTCAATTTCTATTAGAAAATGGTTTTACTAAAGGCAAGGTAGACAGAACCTTGTTTAGAAGACAAGAAGGGAAAGACATTTTACTCGTCCAAATTTACGTAGATGACATCATTTTTGGTTCACCTAACAAAGAACTGAGTGAAAGTTTCTCAACACTCATGCAAAGTAAATTTGAGATGTCTATGATGGGTGAAATGAATTACTTTCTTGGACTTCAAGTAAAACAGACCCCTGAAGGGATTTTCATAAATCAAGCAAAGTATACTAGAAATCTTCTAGACAAGTATGGTATTAAGACATGCAAGTCTGCTGGCGTACCTATGCTACCTACATACAGAATGGACCCAGACGAACAAGGTAAGTGTACTGATCAAACTCATTATCGTGGTCTAATTGGTTCATTACTGTACTTGACTGCTAGTAGACCTGATATTGCATTTTCTGTTGGTGTATGTGCTCGCTTTCAAGCCAATCCAAAAGAGAGTCATATGGAAACCACTAAAAGGATATTGAAATATTTGAAAGGCACCATCAATCGTGGTATATGGTATCCTTCGAATGATGATTTATCTCTAAGTGGCTACTCTGATTCTGATTTTGGTGGTTGTAGAATAGATAGGAAATCTACATCTGGTTCTTGTCAATTCTTAGGCACAAAACTCATTTCATGGTTTTCGAAAAAGCAGACAAGTGTTGCTACCTCTACTACTGAAGCCGAGTACATGGCTGCTGGTAGTTGCTGTAGTCAATTATTATGGCTTATTCAACAGCTTAGAGATTATAATATTTGTGAATCAAATGTTCCAATATTCTGTGATAGTAATAGTGCAATTGCCATTACACAAAATCCTGTTCTGCACACACGTTGTAAGCATGTTGATGTGAAACACCATTTCATACGTGATCATGTAGAAAAGAAGGATATTCGCATGGAAAAGATTCATACTGATTTTCAAAGAGCTGATATTTTCACAAAACCATTAGTTGAGGCTCGATTTCATGAATTATGCATCAGTTTAGGACTTATTGATCTTGATCCTACTAGTATATAGCAATGTACTAACCAGACAGGTACAATCCTAAGAAGAAAGGAGAAATAGACAAGTGACTACAAAAAGCACAGAGCACTCGTCTACTCACTCAACAGACAGGTAAACAAGGTCAGACAAGTTGACCATCCAACCCGATGAGGAAGCTGGTAAAGCTGAGGGTAATACTAAGGGAATAAACATTTAAGGGGGAATCTATGATTTCTTAAATAACCTTATGTTGACTCTTAAGTGTGTTGATAGTCATCGTGTTTGATCCTTGACCACTGATTTAGATTGATATTCATTCTAATTATTCTACCCTACTACCTGTATTACATTTAATCTGTCGCACAAGAAAGGACAGGTTTTGTAGAAGTGTTCATGTTCAAAGAATACAAGCATAGTTGAAGGGGGAACTCGTCTTGTGTGCTTCAGTTTACTCGTCTGTTCTGAATAGACTCGAACAGACAAGATAAGTGCTTACTTAAACCCTGAAATACTCTAAGTATTTAACAAAATGGAAAATAAGAATATTATAGTATTTTGATATTTTTTTGGAAAAACCCTTGAACTCGATTTATACACTCCCATTTTAATGAGGTGTATACACCCAGTTCGCGCCAAATCCTATTATTCTAGGACAGATAAGTTCACTCTTCTGTTTTAACCAATAGGAAAGGTGGATTCCAAATTATACAATATCAAAACACATTATTGTCTCGATTCCGTAACTGAATACCAAGAGTCCCAACCGTTGGATCATTTGGTTTCAATCCTCACCATTGATTCAAATATTCAAGTGTTAACAAAACTCAACACTAACACACTACTCATCTCACGATCTCTTACTTCTGTAACTCAACTTTCTCGATTACTTGTGATTCTCGATTCCTTGTGATTCTCGATATTTGGTTATTACTCAAACTTTCACTATGACAATCATTTCAATTTTTGATATAAGGACTAACATGGAAGCAAGGTTCGATCTCGGCAGATTCATATCTGAAAATAAAGTGCATGTTGAACCTTCGGTGTTCTTCAAAGGGAAGCATACTGATGGAAATTTGGAGATCTTAACCAAATGCAGTAGATGTGGCTTGAAACCCTATTTGGAGGCTTTTCCTCAAGTCGTCTTGGAGGAAGAGGTCCTAGAATTCTATGCCAACGCCACTAGACAAGGAGATATGATTGAATCGTTCCTTGGACGAAATCGGGTGGAAATCACTCGAGAAGCATTGTTTGAACATCTGAGGTTGCCTGTTGGAACTATTGATGTGGAAAATTACGCTGCTGGTCAAGAAGCAAGATATCTAGGTATTTTTTGTGGAAGAAAATTGAGGTTAAAACCGGATGGCAAACTCCCCGCAGTTAAGAAGGTGGATCTTCTGGAGAAGTATCGCACTTTACTGGACATAGCCAGCAAAATTCTGCTATGTGCCACTGGTTCGCATGATTCTGTTACTCTTGTTAAAGCAAGGGTAATGGCTGCTATTTTTGATGGAATTACGGAAGGAAACTGGTTTAAGCTGATCGCAGACAGAATGATGTACTTTGAGAAAAGTGTTCGAGTTGATACTGACACTAGAAATTGGGTGGTGACAAATGTTGTTGGATTTGGAAACAAGTTAAGCATTCTTCTTCCTTTGTTGATGCCAAACAAGACAGAGTGGAGTAAGGGGAAACCATTTCATCCATTGAAGTTTTATTTGAAGAAGGAAGCCATAAGGAAGCAAGCTGCTGCTAGGCCATCTGCTCCTAGGCAAGTTGAGGTAAATCCGATGGATGTGATGCCATATGGTGGGTCATCTAGTTCTTCAGCAGACGAGTCTAATGATGAAGAATCGGAAGAGGTTGAAAAAGGAGAGTCCAGTGCAGATGACTCAGAAAAGACTCAGTCAGATGAAGAGTCGCAACAAGAGAAGGAGTCGCGTGAACAAATTCCCGAGATGTACACTCTAGTACGAGTTGACTCGCCTACTCGTCCAGTCGAGTTGAGTCCACAGGTTGGTACTTCTACTCAATCTGTTTCAATTCCTCTCTCTCTCCCGTCTACTTCTATTCGAACCAAGGCTAGATCACATCGATCTAGGCCTAGACCTATTCCCTCAACATCGCAAGTGCTGACAGCATATCCGCTGAGGGCCAGCCTACCCGAAAACACTCCTAAAATAGATACAACTGATACTCCTACAGTTGTCATACCAAACCAAGCCATATCAAAGCCCGTTGAAACCAGTGCTTTCACTCCCTCTCCCTCACCAGAATATGGTGAACCCCTCAACCCATCTACTGCAGACAAGACGCCAGTTGCCACTGCAACAGCTGAGTTAGAGACCCCATCTACTCAGGACCCGTCTGCTGTTAGATTTACTTCCCTGGTTTATTATCCTATGTGTTTGAGAGAGAAGCGTATTCGATCCCGAATGACCAGAAATCTGAAGAGGACGCTCTCTACTATCGAAGTCGACTATGAGTCCGAACAGTTTGAAATTCTTGTAAGGATATGCACCTGGTTTGCTCTTAAGAAGTCCTCCACTGATGATCTTTTCGAAGTTATTCAAGGAATGGGAGGAATCTCCAATTTTTTGGATTGGGAAATGGAACAAAAGGAGCATAGTGGTGTAAAGGATCATTCAGAACTATATCCGCCAAGAGCCTTAGTTGATCTTGTGAAGAGGCTATTAAAAATTCCTGACGGAATTCTGGTTGAAGAGTTTTCATCTGATATTGGAACTCAGACTGATCTCCTGGAAGTGGAGTTGAGATCTGTAACTGTTGAAGCTGGAGTTCAAACTTCAGATCAGTCAGAAGATGAGTCTGCAAACTCTGATGCTGATTCTTTCGATTTTGGAATAGAGGATGATGAGTTCTTGGATGCCGAAATGTTTACAGAAGATGAACTTGTTGAGAAAGTTCAAGAAAAGGGTGTTACTGAAGCTCAGTCATCTACTCATGGTTTTTCTGAAGGATATTTTACATAATTGAAGTCAGATTTGAAAGATGTAGTTCATTCCGCGATAGACGAGTTTTTGCAATCAAAAATGAAGGATGTGTTGCTAGATCAGAACAAATCACTCGTTGACGGTTCCAGAGATTTATTTATTAAAGAGGTCAACAAGATGGATTCTGCTTTCCGAACGGAATTGACTGCAGAAGTTGGAAGCTTTTTACAAAAACAAGTTGAAATTTCTGAGAAGAGGTCTATTTCATTTGCTAGATCATTGGCTGAAGAATCCAGCAAGATGGAACGCTTATATCGTGTGAAGATTGAAATAGCTGATGAGCAGAGGAGAGAAGCACATGCTCAGTTGGTGAAGTCTCAAGCTATTCTCTATGAATTATCAACTCAAAACACTCTACTACGTCAGTCAGCTACTCATTTCAAAGACGAGTTGGTCATTACTTCACAGAAGTTAGAAGCTGCTGGTGATCGCCTAGACAAGATGAGTCGGGATCACACACATCAAAGGCAGATAGAGCTAGCTACTGAAGCTATGAAGGATGCTCTAAAGGAAGAGATGACTCGCTTTACAAGTCTGTTTACTCTTACGGCTCAAGATGAAGCCAAAAAGGGGGAAGAAGCAAGTAGAGCAGGGCAGGTCAGCTTATCTAAGCTGAGTGCTGAACCAGAAGAAAAGGATGCTGCTACTATTATGCAAGAGCTAAGGAGGCCAAAAAGGAGGCTAGTAAAAACGGCAGAGCTAGAGCAAGCTGAAGCTGATGAACTTAAAAGACTGGAGAAAGGTAAGAATATTGCATCTCCAGAAACTGAAATTCAGACTAGAAGAGTTAAGAGGAAATTGAGTATTGAAGAACCTACTGCTGCTACAGTTGAGAAGAAGCAAAAGATTATTGATCCTAATGATGAAAGTCATTATGCAAGCAAGAAGAAAATAGAAAAACATATTGAAAGACTGCAAAAGCTGAAGGTGAATGAAGAAGAGATGGAAGATCACTTCGTTGATTACTTCATTGACAAAGAGCATCGACAGGAATGGCTTAAAGTGAAGAGGCAGTGGGAACTTGATCATTGGATTGTTCGTAAGTATGGTGAGTCTGAAAGTCCAGATGAATTGTATGTCATGTTTGACAGATTCATGGAAGGACAAAACAAATTACTTTGGAATTTGGTTATGAGAATATCTGCTGCTGCAAACTTCAATATCTTGATACCGACCTTTCCAAGATGGAAGACTCCTATGACAAACTCAGGAAAAAGGGTTGATGTTAATCAGATCAAAAAGTTTGAAGAAGAGCTGCTAGATAAGGAGAAGATTGAAGATGAAGATCAGATCAGTCTAATTCACAAGAGACTCCTCGATGCATTCTGTGTTCCTAACCCAGGAGGAGGTAATCTTTCAGATTAGTTCTTGTTTGTTTGATTAGTTTTTTTTTTGAGGTTTTTTTGTATGTGTAATCTACTGATCTTATTTCTGAATGAATGAAAAGATAAAGTACTATTTTGATGTTTAAGACAAGATAACTACTTAACTAGTCTACTTATGAGAAAAGATTCAAGTAGTTTTGGCTTCATCAAAAAGGGGGAAATTGTTGGGATATGAATCCTAGAACAAGTCCTAAATGATGAATAAAAGATAAAAGATAAAGTTTTGATAAGCCAAAAAGAAGACTTGAATATTTTCTAAGTGTTGACTAATCTAGTCTAGTTGAGTTGAAGTCATCTTGTACAGATCAGTAGAATTCAAAAGACAAGTACAGTTTAAAAGAAAAGTATTCAAAAGATAAGTACGATTTATAAGTACTTCATATATGTGTTAGATTGTTACTGAGCTATTTAAATGTTGTATAGAGCTCGTGATTTCTATATGTAATACATAGATTCGTTGTATAGTTTATAAGTTGACTAAGCTTATATTATAAAAGTTTAAAGTAATGTAATAGTCTTGTTAGGTTAGATGATAGGATTAGATTAGGTCTATTAGAAGTCTACTGCACAAGAAGAGAAGACCAGTCTACTACTCAAGATAAGAAGACTACACAAGACAAGTCAACTTGGAGTTAGTTACAAATATGCGTGAAGAGATAAAGATATAGAAGTTGGTTATGGAATAACTAATTCATAACAGAAACGCGTGTATTGATAAGAAGATTCAGTTGAAGGTAGTTATCAAGAAAAGTTGGTTACAACTTACTAAGTTCTTGAAGATTGAAGTCTATAAATACTTCATGATGGTGATCAATTAAAAACTACTGATACACTGACGTTCATACTCAAGTGAAGCATTATCAAAGATATTTTTGAAGTTTACTCTCAGAGTTGATTAAAGTTCAGAAAGATAGCCAGAAGACAAGTGAAGAATTCAGAAGGTTACTACTGAAGAACAGAGAAGTTTTTAGTTTTTTGTTTGTTATTTTCAAGGTGCTAGATACTTGTAAAATTTCTAGTAAGATCGTAGACATATCTGGAGGTATAGTCTGTTGAAGATCTAAGTCTTCTTCTTGGGACTTTAAAGACAGGAACATACACTTGTACTCGATTGGAAGAGTTTAGTGGAAACATCACAACTGGGTTTGTGAGAGTGGATGTAGACAAGTTGTCGAACCACTATAAATCTTGTGTTTGATTTACTTTACAGTTTTGATTGTTTAAATTGCTTAATTGGTTAAACTACATAACTGATCTAGACTAGTTGAGTATAGAACAGAGTTCTCGAAAATAAGTTGAGTATAATCTTGAATAGGGCTCATTGATAATTTCGTATTCCGCACATTGTACTTTGATATTTCGAAAGAATTTTGAAAAGTCTATTCACCCCCCTCTAGACATTTTCACTAGCTTACTCGTTATTAACTCAACTTGGGACCTACACCTATAAGTCAAAGTGCTTTTAAAGTATTCAAAGAGACTATCTTAGTCTTCATAACACTTCATTCTAAGCTGAACCTCATTGTATATCCATACAAGCTTAGAGAGATATCCTATCCTTATACACTGATCTTCATTGTAAAGGATATCTCATTAGTTGGAACCTTACTTCAACCCTTAACCCTTTCAAGTAAGAAAGTGAGAAGGTTGTAGTAGTAGAAGTGGTAGGGGCTGACTATTGAGAGAAGGACAGTTTAGTTCTAAGTTTAGAAGAGGGTACTAGGACTCTAGACATCCTAGGGATCAATTCACAAAGGA
Organism: Galeopsis tetrahit; assembly: GCA_963675135.1. Taxonomy (NCBI): domain Eukaryota; kingdom Viridiplantae; phylum Streptophyta; class Magnoliopsida; order Lamiales; family Lamiaceae; genus Galeopsis; species Galeopsis tetrahit. The sequence goes on from OY776120.1 coordinate 87,755,185, forward strand.
GTGGTGTTCTTGATCAAGTGCACCTAGGCACTATAAAACAAGTTAATTCCAAGAGTGAAGGAATTATCCTATTAAATCAGGGAAAGTGGATGTAGGAGCTTGAGTCTCTGAACCACTATAAACCACTGTGTTGATTTACATTCAAAGTACTTTCATACATTCAAAACTGCACACATAAACTGAACTTTCAAAGAATCATATCACAAACTGTGCAAAACCTGATTTGGATAAGTTCCCTGATAGACTGTGATAAACTGCATAAGTGATTTCAGAATATAAAAAGGAGTTTAAACTTAATGGCCAACCACTAATTACACACATATAACTCCCTTAGATAGTTATTCAACTAAGTACTCAATAGTACTTAGTAGTTTGATTATCTTAGAAGAGTTAATCATATCAGTAGAGTTGTCCAGGACAACCTTGCTGAACTCTGGTTTGATCAAGTTTGAAAAGAATTTGCATACAAGTGTATCCCCCCCATACACTTGTTATATACTCCTTTCAGGACCAACAAGTGTTATCAGAGCAGGGGTTCAAAGACCACTGCTTCTGAAAATCCATCTTGATTTTCAAAATCACATATTTGGTGTGGTCACTGAACTGATCTTATCTGAAATCTCATATACCTGTATCTAACCCATCCTGTTTTGAGATATGGACAACTACAATGCTGCTGTTCCACCTCCTGCTGTTCAAGGACTGAACAATATGGCCACCAATCCAGTCAACTATATATCACATCACAAATTGCCCATGTTCACAATTGACAATTATGATTTCTAGAAAATCAGAATGAGAGCTCATCTTGCATCTCTCCATACTAACATGTTAAGGGTGATTACAAGAGGACCCTATGTGTTCACTCAGCTTAACACCAGGCTGAGTGATGAACAAAGAGCAGACACAAGGGATGTAATTCCTAAGGATGAAGATGACTTCACTTTAGAGGAGAAAAGGAAAGATAATCTGAATTATCTAGCTATGAATACCCTCTATCAAACAAATCCAGATGCAATCATGGGAAGAGTCTACCACTGCACAACTGCCAAAGAAATTTGGGATACTCTTGCTGAAATGTGTGAGGGTACTGAAAAGATTAAGGAGAACAAGCTCCAAGTGGCTGTGCAGAAATTTGCGCAATTCACAATGGAGTTAGATGAATCCATTGATAAGTTTACTGGTAGATTCAATGATGTGATGAATGAAATAAACTCCTTGGGCAAGGTGTACTCCAAGAGAGAAGTTGGATTAAAGATCTTGAGAAGTCTCACTCAAAAGTGGGATGTATATGCTGTGATGATGCAAAATACCAAGGACCTCTCCACCATGCCCATGCAACAAATCTTCTCTGAACTCAAAGCATATGAGTTTGACCTCAACAGAAGGAAGCCAGCAGAAGAATCTTCCTTACTAGTCAAAGGAGTGGCATTCAAAGGCAAAACTGCTGAACCAGAAATGCCGCCCACTCTAAGATCATCAAAGTCAGTCTCTAAGGCTGAAATGAAGGAAGAAATGACTCTTATGGCAAGAAGGTTTGACAAACTCAACTCAAGGTTTGGTAGATACAAGAAATTCTACCAGGACAACAAATTCAGGAGAAGATACAACTCTCCTGAAGTACAGGCTGAGGACAAGAAGGCTGAGGATAAGTATTCTGAAAGGAGAAAGTCCAACAGAGCTGAACCCTCCTCATCTAGAAGAAGAGATGATTCAAATAAAGAGGATGATGAGGAACTGTGCTACAACTGCAAGAAGAAAGGACACTTCCAGTATGACTGCACTGAACTCAGCTCAAAGGAAAGAAGAGAGAGGCAAGCCAAAAGAGATAGGAAATTCACCAACAGAAAAGCCATGATGGCTGGTGATGAATCTGAGAGTGCTGAAAGCTTCAACTCTTCTGATGGACTGTTCTCAAACAGTGATGATGACGATGATGTGCGCAACATGGCCATTGAGGATGATGAGTATCCTCCACTTCTAGCTCACCATCATTTCTATCACAGAACACTAGTAAAGTTAACTTGAAACTCTCCTTTGGAAAGTTGATGGAAGATTTCACTAAGCTACAAGAATTTCATGACAATTGTGTGAGAGAAAATGAAAGGCTTTCAATTGAGCTTTCAAAACCTGCTGAGACAATAGTTGGTATTGTCAAGTTGATTCCGATCGGTTAGACGTCTCCAACTAATTAGAACAATTGAATATAGAAGAAATAACTGCTCTAGGATAGTAATTCAGAAAAGTAATCAACGAGACAAACAGCACACAAGAATTTAAGTGGTTCGATCAATGTGATCTACATCCACTGGACCAGACTAGTTAGGATATTTCCTCACTTCACTCGTGAACTCACACAACTCAAAGAATACAATAACGTACTAAATCTATCTATCCAAAAATCAACACAATGTACACAAACAAGAGTTTATAAAGACCAAAGGTAGTTGCTGCTATTAGGAACTGTTTGAGTAGTTATCAACCGTTTGCAACCGCTTGTAACAACCCATGTGCTCTGTTATTGCCCAACTGAAAATGGTAGTTATGCCCTCAAGTTGTTGTAACTGTAAAACTGTCAGTTAAACTAACTAACTTCGAACCAGAAGACTTGTCCATAAAGATCAGATCACTTCTACTGTTCTGATACCCAACTCTTATGTTCTAATGATCAAAAGCTAACTCTGCTGATAGACTCCTTATTGTGTTGATCCAGTACTGTGCTTAGTTCAGTACTGTGCTGACCAACTCTGCTGACCAACTCTGCTGGACAACTCTGCTGAACAACTCTGCTGACCAACTCTGCTGACCAACTCTGCTGAACAACTCTGCTGGACAACTCTGCTGAAGTCTAAGCATCACCTCCTCAGCTGACTGAAACCATTCCACTCATCTGATTTCGGCCTAAGTTATCTTATCTGATCCTATCAGCTCAGTACTTTACTGTGCTGATTTTGAGATTATGAGATAACACTCACAATTCTCCACCTTTAGCTCATAATCGAACTAATCTCCACCAAAAATAAAAAAATACCAACACTATTCTCCTCAAAGAATAGCCTCCGCTATTGATCTTCTGCCACAAGAACAGTAGCCTTCTCCTCAGAGGAATTAATGCAGTCCAATAAGTCTAAGACACAAGCCAAACTTCTCTTTTGGCAATGCCTTAGTGAATGCATCAGCAGGGTTCTCCTCTGTAGCAATCTTCACTACCTGGACTACCCTCTTCTCTACAATATCTATTACAAAGTACAGCTTTACATCTATATGTTTAGTTCTCTCATGATACCCCTGATGCTTTACAAGATGTATTGCACTTTGGTTATCACAAAAGACAGTCACACTTCTTTGTGATATACCAAACTCCTTCAAGATCCCCCTAAGCCACATGCTCTCCTTAACTGCTTCAGTCAAAGCTACATATTCTGATTCTGTAGTAGATAATGCAACTACGGACTGATGTATTGACCTTCATGATATAGCTGTACCAAATAAGGTGAATACATACCCTGTTAAGGACTTTCTTGTGTCTACATTGGCTGCATAGTCGGCATCAACATATCCCACAAGTGCTTCTCCCTCATCTGATATCTTCTGAAATTTCAGACCTTCTTCAGCTGATCCTAGAACATATCTCATGACCCACTTAACTGTCTCCCAATGACTTAAGCCTGGATCACTCATGTATCTACTGATTACACTCATTGCATGAGTTAAATCTGGTCTACAACACATTATAGCATACATTAAACTCCCTACTGCACTGGCATAAGGAACCTTACTCATCTGAGCTCTTTCTTGGCTGTTCTTGGGACACATCTGATTGGATAACTTCTAATGCTGACCAATTGGTGTAGAAACTGACTTAGCTTGATTCATCCTGAATCTCTCTAACACCTTCCTCAGATAGGTAGGGTGACTAAGCTGAATTGCTCCCTCAACTCTACTGATCTCCATCCCAAGAATCACTTTAGCTTCACCAAGATCTTTCATCTCAAACTCCCTTTTGAGAATCTCCTTAACCTAATTGATACTATTAATAGACTCCCCAGTTATTAACATATCATCTACATACAGCAGAAGATAGGTAACTGAACTCCCAACTCTCCTGAAGTAAACACAACTGTCATACAAGCTTCTTGCAAAACCAGCTGAGCAAATGTACTCATCAAACCTTAAGTACCATTGTCTAGGGATTTGTTTGAGGCCATAGAGTGATTTTCTGAGTAAGCACACTTTGTCTTCTCCATCTTCTATGTCCAACCCTTCTGGTATTTTCATGTAGATCTTCTCATCTAAGGTCCCATGAAGAAATGTCGTGGTCACATCCATCTGATGTAGCTCCAATTCATATTGAGCAACCATAGCCAACAAGATTCTGATGCTACAATGCTTTACAACAGGTGAGAAGATTTCATTAAAGTCAATACCTTTTTTCTGTGTAAATCCTTTAGCTACAAGTCTTGCCTTGTACCCAATCTTGCCAACTCTCTGAGCCTCCACCTTCTTCTTGTAGATCCACTTACACCCAACAAGTTTCTTGTTCTTAGGTCTCTCAACAATCTCCCAAGTATGGTTCTTGTTCAGAGATAACAGTTCTTCCTCCATAGCAACTAACCACTTCTCCTTATCATGGTAGTTTATGGCTTTTGTGTAGGTTTTAGGCTCCAGCGACTCCACCTCAAGAGCTGCACATAATGCAAATGATACTATATCAGCTTGACCATACCTCTGAGGTGGGTGGACTTCTCTTCTTGATCTGTCCCTAGTCAGCTGATAATCATGAAGATCAGTATCACTATGAGTAGTTTCCTCCTCATCTGGATCAATCTGCTCATCAGTTAGTGTTCTGATGTCACCATGCTCCACCTCCACCTGTGTCTCATCTGGTTTGTTGTGTGCTGTACTGGAGCTTGCCTCCTCTTTCAATGGCATTCTATTCTCATCAAAAGTTACATCTCTGCTGATAATACACTTCTGCATTCCAGCTTCTAGGCACCACAATCTGTATCCTTTCACACCTGAAGGATATCCTATGAACACATATTTCAAGGCTCGAGGCTCAAGCTTATCTTGCTTGACATGGGCATATGCTGAACAACCATACACCTTCAAATTACTGTACTCAGCTGCTGTTAGTGTATACTGTAAAGCAAACTTTTAGTGGGCTTTTGTGACGTATATTTGATTTCCTTTTTATCTGAAACAAATGGATTTTCACATTATCGCATTCTTTGTGATTACTTGTATGTCTGCTTATCTTGCATTGTACACGATGTGGTGGGTTTGTAGTCACACAGAAGATCACATTGTCAGTTCCTTGTAAGATATAAAATGTATTCACAACTGAGATAGTCATGGACAAAACTATTGGTTTAAGTTGTAGTGTAAACTTGTTAGTGGTTTGTCTTGGCCATTAGTTTATACTAGTGCACTGTGGCGTATTGAATGGATCACAGATAAGACATGTTCTTCTGTTCTGACTGTTATGAAGAACTAGAAGTCTTGGTGACTTTTATGATTCTTAACACTAAGTGTGATATTTAGATGTGTGGGGTGCTTGTTCACTACTTTGATGTACCATAGGTGAGAATCTTGTTAGATTCTTCACGCTCCGTATTTTGGGTAGTGGCATCGCTCGCATGATGTCTACTTATTGGCATTAGGGCACCGTGTCCTGTACATCCAGGCTGATGACGTCCCCTTGAGGAAACTCATAAAGGATTGTCGTACTAAACCCTGCAGGTGGATTTAATCCGTACGACAACGAGGTTGAGTGGTACTACTCAAAGGAATTGTAGAGATTAATTATTTAAAGAAGTCAGAAGCTTTAATAATTAATGGACGTGCGATATCTTTAACACGGGGAATTATAAAGTCTAATAGAAGCCCTGATTCGGTTTGGGATAGGACGGGAGTGCAACATTAATTCTCTAGTGGAATGAATTAATGTTCTCGGGCCAAATTATATGTTCTGGGCTGAACATAAGAGTATTTGGGCCTGTAAGAAGCCCAAGCCCTATACCTTCTAATGGATCCCTAGTCTGGCCCATGAAACTTATGGAAATTATAAATAGGAGCCTCAATTCAGTTTTGAAACCCTAGCACACACGAAATAGAGAAAAACGGCTAGGGTTTCAAGGAGACAAAATTGAGGCACCTTCTCCACGTTTGATAGCACGCCGTCCACCCGGTGTTCGAGCGAAGTTGGGAGACAGACTAGAAGATCTGCAGATTGGAATCAACGCCTCGATCTTCAAGGGTAACAGATCTAAACTATGTTTTAGAAGCATGTTTAGGTTTTATTTATTTGTTTATACGTTTGGCATCCGACAACGATCCTGGTGACGGACCGTCTTCGCCGGCGTGTTCCAGCAATTGGTATCAGAGCCTGGATTCGTGGATTGTTGGCTCTGCCTGAAACGTATGATTGTATGATTCAGTTTATTTTGTTTCACGTATGTATGCGTTTCTGTTGGTTAATTTATTTTTTCTTCTATCGCAACCCTAGTGTTATGTAATCATTTTTCCCACCAGATAATAAGTGTGGGTAGTATAGGACTTTTTCATAGATCACTGTAGTAGGGTTTTGCTCGTTTATATTGTAATTTTTTGATCGTGAGAACGGGCGGTGTCGATGGAAGATCTGAAAACAGTAATCTGAGTTTTCCGGGTTATGGCCTTGGACGGTGAAAACTGTTTTGGCCATAACTTTTGACTCGGGTGTCTGTTTTCAGCCCACAAGACCTTTTCGGAAACGTCTCGACGAGATCTACAGGAGTCTCAGCTATGCTGTGACGACGAGTGGCGAGACCTAATTCAAAAGCCTTGATGAAGTTTTCTGCCAGTTTTTGTCGGTGGATGAGAATTCGAGGTTTTTCCATTGCGTGAGAGGCCGATGCGAGGCATCCGTCCGCGCCACTGTTTTTATCATTGTAATAGCTTAGTATAGGCTGTTTTTGATAAGTTTTCAAGGGGTTGCGATAGATGTGCATTTATTTATTTTTGCCTATGTTTATCGCATCTTGTATTGTTATGGCATGCATGTGTTAATTTTTGTTAATTTGCTATGCCAATGAATAATCTTCATGTTAAAATGACTAAGTGAGATAATTGAATTTTAATTAATTTATAGGCCTCCACAATTGGTCTTTAAGTAAGGTGTATGTTGCTCGTGGGACCTTGGGAGTCTTCCCCTAACGGGTGCAACATTCACGAGCTTATTAGTTAAGACTTCTAATAAAACTGTTTTAATCCTTAGATGAAGTGTGTGATCTTCCCTAACGGATGTGTCATCCATGAGTTCATCAGTAAAGAATAATTCAAGATAACTGTTGTTAAATTGTGGTCATCACTTAGATGTGAATTTTAATATAACCCCCAACGGGGTCACTGTTCTAGTTCACATGGCCAGTTAAAGTTCGACTGTTAATTTCATTCGTCATAACGATAAGTTGACGTGATATTGAAATTAAAGACTAAATGTCTGGTCGATAAATACATGTGTAAACGACCACCCTAACGTGGCTTGCATATGTGTTTGTTGGGCTGTTGGAGGTTGTGTTGAATATTGGTTTTGAAGGTTTCCAATGTTTTATGCTTCAAACTTATGTGATTTATTGCTTGCATTTTATTTATTTCAGATACATTATGGTGACATTCAACCCACTTATGGTTATCTTAAATCAAAATAAGCTTATTGGTCAAAATTACTTGGATTGGAAAAGAAATTTGGACATTGTCCTAGTTGCTGATGAGTACAAGTTTGTGCTCGATACACCTGCTCCTGCCCCTTTGGGAGCCGAATCTACTGAAGAGCAAAGGGAGGCTCATAAGAAGTGGCACAAGGCTGATGATATGGCTCGTTGTTACATTTTGGCCTCGATGTCAAATGTTTTACAACAGCAGCATCAAACTATGCCTAGTGCCGCAGCTATGATGTTGAGCCTCAAAGAGCTTTTTGGTGAGAAAGATAGGGCTGCCCGCTTTGAGGCTATGAGGAAGATCATGTCAACCTCTATGCCAGAGGGAGCGTCCGTGAGGGACCACGGTCTCAAGATGATGGAATATCTGAATGAGATTGAGGTCCTCGGAGGGTTAATCGATAATGACACCAAGATCGATATGATCCTACACTCGCTCCCAAAGTCTTTTGAGAACTTCCGTGTAAACGCAATCATGAGTAAGAAGGATTATACTTTAACCGAGCTTCTTACAGAATTGGTCGCGGTGGAGGGTCTCATGGGTAAACGACCACATGCCAATGTTACTGTTCAGGCTGGACCTTCTTCGTCTAATGGCAAGAAGAAGAAAAAGCCTTTACAGAAAAAGAGTGGTGGTGAAAGCAGTGGGAGCAAGAAACTAGCGCCTTCTGGTGGCGTGAAAAAGCCGAAGGGCAAATGTTTCAAGTGCAACAAGATGGGACATTGGAAGTCTGATTGTCCTCTCCTGAAAAAGGACAACTCTGGTACGTCTCTCGCTTTAGTTGTTGAAACATGTTTTGTGGCTTGTTCTGCCTTTTCTTGGGTAGTAGATACAGGAGCCACTGACCATGTTTGTTACACCTTGCAGGGGTTTCTGCAGACAAGGGAACTGAGTGAGGGCGAGATTACTATTAGTTTGGGCAATGTTGCGATAGTATCAGTGGTTGCAGTGGGAGACATGCACTTATGTTTTTCTAATTCTGTTTTAGTATTAAAGAACGTTTTATACGTGCCGAATTTTTGGAGAAATTTAATTTCTGTTTCGAAGTTGTTTTTGGATGGATGCTCAGTTGTTTTTAATGACAATGTTGTTATTATGAGAAATGACTCTTTAATCTGTTCTGGCACGTTAGAAAACAATCTTTATACTATTACGTGTGCATATCATACTGTGACTGAAGCTCATTCATCATCATCATTAAATAAGATAAAGGAACCTTCTAAGTTGAATCAAACATACCTTTGGCATCTAAGATTGGGTCATGTCAACCTAAGAAGGATTCAAAGACTAGTAAGTAGTGGGTTTTTGGAGTCTCTCCAAGTGGAACCATTCTTAGTCTGCGAATCCTGTTTGGAAGGCAAGATGACCTCGAGGCCTTTTAAGGCCAAGGGTAATAGGGCTAATGATGTGTTGGAATTGATTCACTCTGATTTGTGTGGGCCTATGACTGTTCAAGCTAGAGGAGGCTTTGAGTACTTCGTCACTTTCATTGACGATTACTCAAGATATGGATACATCTACCTGATGCGCCACAAGTCTGAATGCTTTGGCAAGTTCAAAGAATTTAAGGCAGAAGTGGAGAACCGTCATGGTAAGAGTATCAAGTCACTGCGTTCTGATCGTGGTGGCGAGTACCTTAGCAATGAATTTAGGCAATACTTATTAGATAACGGGATTAGATCCCAGCTCTCCGCGCCTGGTACTCCGCAACAGAATGGCGTGGCTGAGAGAAGGAATAGGACTCTATTAGATATGGTGAGATCGATGACGAGTTATGCTTCATTACCTACCTCTTTTTGGGGTTATGCCTTGGAAACAGCAGCGTACCTTCTAAATTATGTACCTTCTAAAGTGGTTCCAAAAACCCCGATTGAATTGTGGTCTGGGCGAAAGCCTAGTCTAAACCACATTCGGATTTGGGGTTGTCCAGCACATGTGCTGAACAAGGAAGCTGATAAGTTGGCACCTAGAACTGAAGTACGGTTGTTTGTAGGATACCCTAAGGGAACGAGAGGTGGTTATTTTATAGTCCTAATGATCAGAGGGTGGTGGTGAGTACCAATGCCCGATTTTTAGAAGAAGACTATATGAATGAGCATAAGTCCAATACTGAGATCATTCTAAATGAGTTGAGAGGAGACAATGGCACACCGAGTGTGCAAGGGGAAATACCACAAGAGACTGCACAACGTGGCGACTCTAATGAACCTTTGTATACATTGCCTCGTCGTAGTGGGAGGGTTGTTCGCCAACCTGATCGTTTCATGTTTGTGGGAGAGTCTATGGACTTGATTCCAAGCGATGAACATGATGATAACGACCCCTGGACATACAAAGAGGCAATCAAAGACAAAGATGCAGAGTCTTGGCACAAGTCTATGGATTCAGAAATTGAATCTATGGATGCTATGGAAGTGTATGACCTAAGTGAACTTCCCCACGACAAGAAAGCCGTTGGGTGTAAGTGGGTCTACAGACGTAAGAGAGGGTTTGATGGGCAGATTACTGCTTTTAAGGCACGGTTGTTGGCAAAGGGTTTTACCCAGAAAGAAGGAATCGACTATGACGAGACCTTCTCACCAGTAGCCATGCTAAAATCGATCCGGATTCTCTTATCCATAGCTAATCACATGAACTATGAGATTTGGCAAATGGATGTCAAGACAGCTTTCCTTAATGGAAATTTGGATAAGGACATCTATATGCAGCAACCCGAGGGTTATGTGAAGAAAGGCCAAGAGCATCTAGTCTGGAAGTTGAAAAAGTCTCTTTATGGGCTAAAACAAGCTTCCAGGTCTTGGAACATTCGTTTTGACGAGGTGATCAAATCTTTTGTATTTTGAACAATGTCAAAATGAAAGTTGTGTGTACAAAAAGAGTGACGGAGACGTAGTGGTATTCTTAGTACTATACGTAGATGATATTCTTCTTATTGGCAACAAGGTGAAAGTATTATCAGACGTAAAGGTGTGGCTTTCAGAACAGTTTCAAATGAAGGATATGGGAGAAGCATCGTACATTCTTGGTATTAAGGTCACTCGTGATCGAAAAAAGAGAATGTTGTGTTTATCTCAAGCGTCTTACATTGATACTGTGATTGCTCGTTTTGGCATGCAGAATTCCAAGAAGGGTGTGCTACCTTTCAGACATGGAGTCCCTCTATCTAAAGATATGTGTCCTAAGACACAGAAGGAGATAGAGGAGATGGCTAAGGTTCCTTATGCTTCGGCTGTAGGAAGCCTTATGTATGCGATGCTGTGTGTTGGGATATAAATTCACCCTAAGCCCCACTTGATGTTAGAATAGTTTTGATGGCCAAAACACTTAGAGTTTATAAATGTAATAGGATCAGCTGACTTGTATAGAACAGCTTAGACTAGTCTTGTGTGATCAACTGTATTGATAGCAGCTGATCAGCACAGTCATGGCTTACATGCCTATCCTCAAGATAAGAAGAGTAGAAGACATGAAGACTAGAAGATCCTTGAAGACCAGATATGTTAAGGTGCTTGTATACCTACTTATCTGATGGAGTCCCAGATTGAAGATGGCCTAAAGCAGTACAAAGAATTTCCAGATCAGAAGTGTAGTACTCGTCTGATATCAGAAGACTGAAGACCTAAGGCCAGAAGAGTAGTCAGAAGACTAGAAGTACAGATCAGAAGACTATGTGCTCTTCCAGGACTCGGCTGATTCCCAAGTCATCTTGCAATTTAAACGAAGACCTACCTTATTTAGAAGATTGACATGATCCCAGGATTGAAGCAATCAAGCGGCTGGAATCAAGGAATCAAGCTATTATGGGAAGATTGCTCAAACGGCTAGTCAACTCCAACGGCTAGTTGCACTCAATCTCCATTATAAATACAAGAGGATGAATACAGAAGCAACAAGAGAGAATTCACAAGCTAAGCAAGCAATCAAGCAAAAAGCCACATTGTTCTAAGAATTCTCCAAGAGCCAGAAATCCATTAGATTATCCATAGCTCTTAAGTGCTTCCTATCCAACTCTTAAGAACCTGAAACTTATTCATATTGTATATCAGTTGTTTTAGGCATAGTGGTTAAGCAAATTATAAGCTTGAACCATTAGTTGGATACATCTCAAAAACCCCAAACCCTCACCGAAAGGTTTAAGTTTTTGAAACCCCTCAAAGTGCAAGTGCTTACAATCACTTGTGGAGACCGCAGCTGTTAGGACGGCTCAGATCTCAAAGTCCTAACCTTGGGACTATAAAGGACAAGACCCTTGTAATTTGTGGAAATTAAAGGGATTAAACATCACGTTAGGACGTGAGAGTGGACGTAGGATCGTATATCCGAACCACTATAAATCCGGTGTTATTTACTTTCTGCACTTTACATTTCTGCTTTTACATCCATTATTATATAGTGCATACTGTGATTTCAACACTCTTCAAAACAAGGCCATAACTTTCAAACCAGCATCAGCTGAGTAGTTTCACAAAGTAAAACAAGTTACAAGAACGAGTCTAAACCAGGGCCACCATATTTCCGCATATAACCTCTTCAGTCAGATCACTATAGTCATCTGGACCAGCAGACTTGCAGTCCAGTTGACATAGCAATCAGAAGAGGTTCCCAACTCTGTTTGAAAAAGTTTTAAAGTCTATTCACCCCTCCCCTCTAGACTTTAATCCCATTCACTACTCGTTCAGGGACCAACAAGTGGTATCAGAGCAGTGGTTCTAACGGACTACTGTCTCTAGATTATCAGAAGACTTGAGGGAGTCTCTCTGTAGTCCTCTTGAACAGATCTTTTTTAAAAACTTGTTTTCGAAAACTCATACAGCATGAGTGCTAATATGCGTAAGTTGCTTAAGTTTTCAGTGGAGGATTATGATTACTAGAAGATCAGGATGAGGAAGAATCTCACATCAGTCCACTACAAGATGTGGTCTGTAATCACAGAAGGCCCGATCACCATCATGACAGTCAACACTGCAAATGGTGATCCAGAAGTCCCAGTTGGAGAACTGGTTCCCAAGCCCATGAAGGATCTCACACCAGAAGAGATGAAGCAATCAAACCTTTATAGCATTGCTCAAGATTACATAATGCAAACTCTTCCAAATGAGTACATTGCAAAGGTAATCCATTGTGAGTCAGCCAGAGAGATGTGGGAGGCATTGGCACTTCTTTGTGAAGGAACTGAGCTGATCAAAGAATCCAAGTTGTCTACAGCAGTCAAGAAGTTCGAACACTTCAAGATGCAACCAGAAGAGTCTATTGATCAGTTAGACAACAGATTTACCAAGATCATCAATGAGATAGAATCTATGGGCAAGAAATACACAAATAGAGAGAAAAATCTAAAGATCTTAGATTCTCTAACCAAGAAATGGAGACTCAAGAAGACCATCATCAAAGATACTCAAGATATCAAGAAGTGGTCTGCACAAACTCTATTTCAGAACCTGAAAGCCCATGAATATGATCTTGAAAGAGAAGAGAACTCAGGAAGTGATGAGCCAACTGCAACCCCATCTACCTCCAAGACTGTAGCCTTCAAGGCAGCCAATACAAAAGCTGCAAGCACCTCATCTGGCAAGACCTCTCTGAAAACAGAAGACTGTGAAGGATCAGACATGAGCCTGAAAGAGAAAATGGCACTTATGATCAAGAGATTTGAAAGGATGAACACCCTCAACAGTAAATATAGAAAATTCTATAGAAACTACAAAGATAGAAGAGCAAATTCACCCTCCAGAGGTTCCAGAGAAAGAACACCAGAAAGACATCCTAGAAAGGATGTGGAGTCATCTGACAGGCGAGGATCTAGAAGAAGAGATGCCACTCCTCCAAGGAGAGGCAACTCAAATCAGAAACATGGATCTTGCTTCAACTGTGGCAAACCAGGACACTATGTCTATGAATGTCCTGAGCTGGATTTGGATGACAAGAAAGAAAGAAGGCCAAGAAGAACCTCAGACAAAAAGGCAATGGTGACTGAAGAATCTGAATACCAAAGTGATGAACTCCCTACGTCACCAGACGATCAAATCTTTTCAGATGATTCAGACGACCTAGCTATGATGGCCATAGGAGAAAATGAGGTAAACTCTTATACTACTACTTTCCATTCACCTATTTTCTCACAAACAGATGACATAAACTCATCTGAAGGCGAATCAGAAGACACCTATTATCAATCTTTAAGAAAGGTAAAAGGTGATCTGGATATTGCCACTAGAGCCTTTATAGAAGTGGAAGAGGAGAATAAGGATTTAAGGAAAGAAATTGCTAGGTTGAAAAAGGTAAAGTTTGATAACACCCCTGAGTTAGTCACCATGAATGAAAGGTTGACCAAAGAAGTGGAACTTCTTAAGGAAGAAAATACCACAACAACTCAGTTGTATGAGGGGATGTTAGAAACTCAAGCCTTAGAAACCAAAGAATTTCGTATACTTCAATCTAAGTTCAATAATCTCTTCCAAACACATAAGCTCTTAGAAAAGGAGAAGGAATGCCTAGATCAAAAGATATCAGAATTCAATAAAGCTTCGACTACTATTGAAAGTATCTCTGAATATTATAGATCAAATGGCAATAAGATGGGTTTAGGCTATGAACTTAATCCATCAACATCCTCTCCAGCTGGGGGTAGTACACCTAACAAGTGCACTACTCAGACACATGAACAGGGTGAGTGTTCTAAACACAATGAACTCAATATGAACCAAAAGGCATCTGTACCAGCTAAGGCTAACTATCCCAAAACCAAAAATGGTAAAGGACAAGCTAACCCCAAGCCTGTACAGAGGAACAGCAAACAGCCTAGACCATCTCGGCTGAGACAGTCTCAGCTGTATGCTGCTCCAGCCAAGAAGAAGAAAACTTCTTCAAACAAATCTGTTCTCTTTGCACCCCCTATCTCTTATGATATTGTGAGAACAGAAGAGTATGGTCCATATAATCGTGTGCATCGACCAGCTAATGCACCCAGGCCGAATGTAACTAGTCAAAAGATCATGTATGTACACTCCTATAAAGGGAAACCATTTGACTACTACTTAGCTGACACCAAGAACAAATCAGATCAGTCCAAGGTGCTGACTGGTAAGATTTGGTTCTGTGATGCCCGAGGGAAACAACTCAAATGTTCAAGGTTGTTTAAACGACCAATGTATATGTGGGTTCCCAAGGGTAGTACTAACACCCAAGGACCCAAAACAAAATGGGTACCTAAAACTTAACTTTTCTTGCAGGAAAGGAAGGACCTATACAGAAGAGGAGGTCTAGCAGGAGAAACTTGGTACATAGATAGTGGATGCTCAACTCACATGACAGGAACCAAAACCCTGCTGACCAACTACATAGAGAAGAAAGGTCCAAAAGTTTTCTTTGGTGATAACGCGCACGGTAGCACAAAAGGATATGGCACCCTTAAAAATGGTGACATTGAGGTACATGATGTATCATATGTAGAAGGTCTTAAGTTTAATTTATTATCTGTTTCTCATTTTTGTGACACTGGTTATTCAGTTAAATTCTCTAAAGATGAATGTCTCATAAGTGATAAAAGAACAAAACAAAACCTTCTAACAGGATCTAGAAAGGGAAGTATGTATCTTGCAAATTGGAACAGCTGTCCTAAGGATACATGCCTGCTTGTGAAGAGCCCTAAAGATGTCAGCTGGCTATGGCACAAACGTCTTAGCCATCTGAACTTTAAGACTATGAACAAGTTAGCAAGGGAATCCTTAGTTGATGGTCTGCCTAATGAACTCTACTGTAAAGATCAGGTTTGTGATGCATGTCAACAAGGAAAGCAAACAAAGGTCTCCTTCAAGACCAAGAAGACAGCATCAACCAGCAGAGTTCTTGAATTGCTTCACATGGATCTCTTTGGACCAATCACTCCAACCACTTTAACAGGGAGGAAGTACACTCTTATTGTTGTAGATGATTATTCCAAGTTTACTTGGGTTATCTTCCTACACAAGAAGAGTGAAACACAGCAGAAGCTCCCTGAACTATTGAAGAGGATCCAAGTAGAGAAAGGAGAACCAATCGTGAAAATTAGAAGTGACAAAGGCACTGAATTTATTAACTCTTATATAATTGCCTATTGTACTTCTAATGGTATTCAGCATGAGACAAGTGCAGCAAGAACACTACAACAAAATGGTGTAGCTGAAAGAAGAGTCAGAACACTCAAAGAAGCGGCCAGAACACTCCTTGCTGAATTTTCTACTCCCAAGAAGCTATGGGCAGAAGCCATCAACACAGCTTGTCACACTCAAAACAGGTCAGGTATTCATAAAATACATGAGAAAACTCCATATGAACTGTGGAAAGGAAGAAAACCTAGAGTATCTTACCTTCATATATTTGGTTGCAAGTGTTTCATTCACAACAATGGGAAGAGTAAGTTGAA
The DNA here is from genome assembly GCA_963675135.1 of Galeopsis tetrahit. Lineage (NCBI taxonomy): Eukaryota > Viridiplantae > Streptophyta > Magnoliopsida > Lamiales > Lamiaceae > Galeopsis > Galeopsis tetrahit. The sequence continues at coordinate 87,771,287 of OY776120.1, forward strand.
TGCTTTTGATGCCAAAGCAGATGAGGGGATATTCTTAGGATACTCCTCAACTAGCAAAGCATTTAGAGTACTCAACAAACGAACCCTTCTTGTGGAAGAAACACCTCATGTTGTTTTTGATGAATCGTGTGAAAAGAATGCAGTAGAAACAAACTCAGCTGCAGATCAGATGAGACATCTAGTGATCAAGTCCAAACCAGATGAGTTCATTGAAGTCAATGAACCTTTCCCTAAAGAATCAGAGGAAGATAAGCCTCATAGACCTGTCACTAGATCAAGATGCATCAATCCCAAATGCCAGGGGGAATGATCTCTTTGACACTCAAGGTACAGATGATGATCGACCTAATCAAGTCAACTCTCCTGATGGCACTAGATCAGATGAGGATCCAAACTCATTCAATGCAGATACTCCAGTGAGGCGTACATGGAGGAACAACCATCCATCAAACCTCATCTTAGGAGGAGCAGAATCAGGTGTCAAGACAAGAAGACAACTGAATCAGAATTCTCAATCATCTATGTTCTGCTGGTGTGCTTTCCTCTCCAACATTGAACCAGCTGACATAGAAGAAGCAATGACAGATAGCAATTGGATCACTGCTATGCAAGAAGAACTAAACCAATTCGAAAGAAATGAAGTCTGGGAATTGGTAGATCGTCCTGAAAACCACAATGTAGTAGGAACAAAGTGGGTATTCAAGAACAAGAAGGACGAAAATGATGTGATAACTAGAAATAAGGCAAGGCTAGTTGCAAAAGGATATTCACAATCTGAAGGGATTGACTATGATGAAACTTTTGCACCAGTAGCCAGATTAGAAGCCATTCGACTATTTCTAGCTTATGCATCATATATGGGCTTCAAGGTATATCAAATGGATGTCAAGAGTGCTTTTCTAAATGGTATTCTGATAGAAGAAGTATATGTAGAGCAGCCTCCAGGATTTGAAAAAGGTGATCAAGTATATCGACTGAAGAAGGCTCTCTATGGTCTAAAACAAGCCCCTAGAGCTTGGTATGACACATTGTCACAATTCCTACTTGACAATGGATATACAAAAGGCAAAATTGATAGAACTCTCTTCAGAATACAAGAAGGAGAAGACATTTTAATGGTACAAATATATGTAGATGACATTATATTTGGATCACCAAATCAAGAAATGTGCAAGAAGTTCTCTGAACTTATGCAAGGAAAATTCGAAATGAGCATGATGGGTGAGATGAATTATTTCCTAGGACTTCAAGTCAAGCAGAGTTCAGAAGGGATCTTCATCAACCAGTCCAAGTATACCAAAAGTCTATTAGAAAGATTCAAAGCTCTACAAAGCAAAACTGCAAGGATTCCAATGATGACATCCTTCAAAATGGAACCAGATGAGTCTGGACAGGCAGTTGATCAAGCTGAATATAGAGCACTGATTGGATCTCTACTATATCTTACAGCTAGCAGACCAGACATAACATTTGCTGTAGGGGTATGTGCTAGGTTTCAAGCAAACCCAAAGCAAAGTCATCTAGAAGCAGCAAGGAAGATTCTCAAGTACCTAAAAGGAACAGTCAACCTAGGACTATGGTACCCTGCTGATGACAATCTAGAATTGAGTGGCTATTCTGACTCAGACTATGGAGGATGCAGAATTGATAGGAAGTCCACATCAGGAACCTGTCAATTTCTAGGAAACAAGCTGATATCATGGTTCTCTAAGAAGCAAACCTCAGTTGCAACCTCCACCACTGAAGCAGAATACATGGCAGCTGGTAGTTGTTGTAGTCAGCTGCTCTGGCTAGTTCAACAACTCAAGGATTACAATGTAGAGGCAAGAGAAGTCCCTATTTATTGTGATAGCAGCAGCGCCATTGCCATCACTCAAAATCCAGTCCTCCACACAAGGTGCAAGCATGTCGACATTCGACACCACTTCATAAGAGATCACCTTGAAAAGAAGGACATCAAGATGGAGAAAATTCACACAGATATCCAAAGAGCAGACATCTTGACTAAGCCCCTAGCTGAAGAAAGGTTCAAGACCTTATGTTACAGCTTAGGACTCCTGGACCCAAGCACATGAAGAAGGAAAGATCAGCTGAAAACCTCAGCTGACCCAAGTGCAGCAGACTAGGAGAATCAGATGAGGTGAATAGACACCCTCATCTTCAGGTAAGTTCTTTCCCAATGAAGACAGATAGAGCTGAGGGAAAACATAGAGTTATCTAATCAAGGGGGAATCAATGATACCTTAAGAATCCTTGATGAAATACTCTAAAATCTGCATTGCATAGTATACATATACATATGTATATATAGCAGACTTGAACAAAGCTATTTGATCTCCTTACTCTAAGCAATGTATAACTATGTATATTAATAAACTATTCTTCATAAAATACTTTATTCATATACATAAATACAGTATACTAACTGAGTCATACTTGGCTGGATTAATACACCATCCTCACCGACTCAACAGTATGCATGCACAGTATGGAGACAATTGAAAGAAGAGATGGAATGGAGATCATTCTTCAACCAAAATCTTGGGTGAAGGAGATGAAGATTTGTCCAGAAAATGAAGATGATGCAGATCCATATACATGGCTTACTCAACATAAGTATGTTCATGAAAGCTAAAGGAAGAAGAGACGTTCTTGTTGAAAGCTAAAGGAGGAAGAGATGCAGAGGACAAAGTAGCAAGCAAGCAGAGCTTCTTCTCCAGAAGGAAGTTCTACATGGAAAGCTTGTTATGCAAAGCTACTGTGTCTAAACAGAACATGAAGGCTGAGTCCATGGCCCTCTCTTCAACTCCATTGAAGCACCCCTCAACCTTCCTTCCCCTTCAAGAGAAGCGAAGAAATTCAACAAGAGCACATTAGATGCTACATCCCATCTGATGATGAGGAACATCCGATGGTGAGAAACATTTAAATCAGTGGGACTACGTCTAGACTAGCTCCACTTGATTTAAAGAAGGAGTTGAAAGATCCATCAAACCAGGTTGGATCATCACTCACAATAAAGCTGGAAGGATCCATCCAGGTTGGATCATCACAGCAAACACCGTCTCCTCTACTCAGCTGATCAGAAGACCAACTCAGCTGACCAGAAGACTTTTCAAAGACAATCAGCAGACATCTTGAAGAACTCAGAAGACCTCACTCTGCTGATCAAATCACACAAATTTAGAGTATAATGACTAGTCTTGATCATGTAATTCATTCTAGATTTATTCCTGAATGTAATTAAACAAATTGGCTTATATAAGGAATGCAATTTTCTTATAGAAAACGGCCTTGATGATCAATTCTTACCATAAATTAGTCTCAACGGCTATTTTTGGTAATGATGTCATTAATACTCAAGTACCATACTGCCAACAAATCAACAATTGCCAAATGGCATAACCAGCCGGCAAATTTAAGAAATCAAAGAAGGAAATCTTGGGCTCTACTCCAAATTCAAACACAAATCTGACCGTTAGATCAAATTTTCTGGAGTATATATTCACACCCCTAAAACCTCTCCCAAACCCTGTCGCTCATATTACTCAATTAATCACATTACTCTCTCTCGTTCTGCAAATTTCTTTCAAGCCTTCAAACTCTAACACTCAGACTCTACTATGGCAATCATTGAAATTTACGACGAGAAGACCAAGAATACTGGCACCTTGGATGCTGCAAAGTGGTCCAAGGAAGGGAAGATTTTTACGGAGAATGCTCTGTTTTTCAAAGGCAAACACTCAGATGAGAACAAGGAGATATTGCTTCGGTGCGTCAATCTTAAACTCAGAGACTTTCTGGAAGCAGCTCCAACTAATGTCTATGAACAAGACGTTCTGACATTCTATGCAAACGCCGTGATGAAGGGTTCTCATGTCGAAAGTGTCATGAATGGACACAAAGTCAAGGTTACAAGGGAAATTCTTCAGGAATTGTTTGGCCTGTCAAGGGGGAAAATAAATATTTCCAACTACATCATGAATAGAGAAAAGGAGTATATGGAGATGTTTACTGGTGGAAGAATCAAGGCTACTGATGCAACTGGGCTAAAGAAATCCCAACTTGAACCAAAATTCCAAACCTTGTTGGATATTGCAGGAAAGATGTTACTTGGTAACACATTCAGTCATGATGCTGTTACTACTTTAAAGGTTCGAGTAATGGCTGCAATCTGGGATCAGATCGATGGAGACTGGCAAGGACTATTCTTAGAAAGAATTGCTCTTGAGGCAAAGAAAGTCACTTTGGACTTACAATCGAAGGTATGGAAGGTAGCAGCTACAGTCAGCTTTGTCAACAAGCTGAGCATCATCCTTCCAGATATTCTCCCAAAGAAGTACAAGATGGGACCTCATAAGACCTTTCACATCTCCAAATATTATTTGAGAAAGGAAGATCTTGCTGAGGCAGAAAGGTTAAAAGAAGAAAAGAGGAAGCTGTTGGCTGAGAAGGCAGCACAAGAGTCTGATCATGACTCTGCTGAAGAAGAGGAGGAGCCAACCAAAGAAGAGGCTCAGAAGAAGGTTGCTGAGGATGATGATGATGACAATCAGACCTTAGCACAAAGACGATATCTAATCAGATCTGGGCTCATCTCCCCATCTGATTCAGATGCCACTCCCACTGCCTCTCCCTTGAAGAAGGCAGGTACCTCTAAACCCTCTCCCTCTTTTACTCCTTCTAAATTGTCAAAGGGTCAGAAGAGAAAGAAGAATAATTCTTCTTCCAACAAAAAGTCCAAGAAATCGAGGCTTCCTACTCCCATGTTAATAGCCCCGATTGCATCCTTCAACCCTTCTGATGACTCCAACCCATCTGACCACTCAAACACTGATATCCAAATCCCTGCTGATACTCACACAGCAGAGGAACAAGCTCCACCTACCTCAACCCCTGAAACCCTATTGCCTACCCCTGCTGATGTCCAAGATCTACAGGTTCAACCTTCTACTGATCTTCATGAAGAAACTATACCAGACCAGCAGACCCAAATCCCTGCTGATGAACAGACCACTGACGATCAAGAACATATCACTTCCCAAATCCCTGCTGATACTCACACAGCAGAGGACACTACCCCAAATACTCAAACTCCTACCATCATTGTTTCTTCTGTTCCAGAAGATATGGCACCAGCAGACCTTGCTCAAGCTGGTCCCTCTCAACCTCAATCCAGAATGGTCCACTATCATATGTGCACAAGGGAGAAGATAATGAGGATGAAGATAGCAAACCTGCTCAAGTCTACTATTCCTGGTATTGATGAGGAATCAGTTCAGTTCGAACAAGTTCTCAGAATCTGCACCTGGATTGACCTCAGGAGAGATGATGTGGATGACCTTATTGAGGTCATGGAAGGAATGGGAGGAAAAGCTAATTTCCTCGACTGGGAAATGGAGCAAAAAGAAGTTGCTCAAGTTACATCTTTTGCTCAACTGCTGCCCGAAGAAGCCTTTACAGCAGTATGCCACAGAATTCTAGGAATTCCACCTAATGATGCCTCTATCCCAGAAGGCATATCAGGTCAACAGACAGATGGCACAGCGATAATGAATGACTCAGCTGCGTCTGTTCCTGCGGAAGACTCAGCTGAACCAGCTGACAGAACCGAGATTGAAAGAGAAGTAATCACTATTCCTGATCACTTCATGCCTAAGGATACTCTACCTCACTTCATTGACAAAGGTGACACCATCATGTCCCACCTGGTTAAGGCCACTACCTCATTTCTCAATGAAGAGTACCTTTCAGCTGAAGAAAGAGGCAAAGCCCTGACAGTCCATCCAAAGCCTCAAGGTACAGCCTCAACTTCTACTCCAACAGCTGACTATACAGCAGACATATGCTCACAGGTCAAGACTGCTATAGACCTACACTTTGAAAAGGGTTTAGGCCTACAGCTTGGAAGATATGTTGAAAAGGCAGTCAAGGAGCAGAGAACTCGTCTTCATAACCAGATCATTGACATTGAAGACAAGTTTGGAGAATCTCTTCACGATCAGATAAGTGAGTATCTGACCAGCATTCTGAAGATGGCAGGTGACCATTCCACCAGGTTTGCTGATCTCTACACCAATGAGGTCAACCGCATGGAAAACACCTACAAGACAAGAATTGAAGATGCTGAAGCAAGAGCTACTGAAGGTCGAGCTCTTCTCCAATCAGCTACAGCAGAGAATGAAAAACTTCAGATTCAGTTGAAGGAGACAGCAACCAGACTGGAAGCAATTACAGCTAAACTAGAAGCTGCCTCCTCCTCCAACTCTCATGCTCAGATTCTAGACCATAGCATCACACATCTGACTCATATTGGCAGAGTCAACGCCATGGCTCTTCAACAAACTCTTAGAGTGGAGATTCTGAATGCCATGAAGCCTTTTGCGGCTGCACTTGCTGAAGCCAAAAAGGGGGAAGATGTATTGATAAAAGCTCTAGAGAAGACTACTGCACAGCAAGCTGTAATGGTAGTATCTCAAGATGAGTTGAATGAAACCTTGGGTGATTTATCAAGCAAAATCAAGAGCAAGAAAGGCAAAGAAATTGCTCAAGAAGACATCCAAGCTCCCACTCAAACAACTGCCAAAAGTCTGCAGATCACTGCCTCTACAGAACAAGTTTCCGAGAAAAGAATGACTAGGAAAAGGAAGGCAGATGAGCAAGCAGATGAGCAAGCTCAGAAGTCAACTCCAGCAGAGCCTACTGCAGAAGAGAAAGAGGCTTTAGAGTTGAAGAAAAGAAAAGAGCTTGAAGCTCAAGAGCTTAAACAAAAGAAGCTAAAAGATGCGAAAGCAGTCAAAGCCAAATTTGACAGGAAGATAGCCAAACTCAGCAAAGTTCTCAAGGAGAAAGCACTGAAAGAAAATGCTCTGACACAGAAAGATAAAGTTCTGGTGTTTGATAGCAACTATGTGGACTATCTAGCCCTTCAAGACGAGCTACCAAGGTGGCACCCTCTGAAGAAGAAATGGCAAATTCAACACCACATTGTAAGAAAATTTGGCCCTCTCCCAACCTATGAAGATGAATTCTTCCAGTTCAATCAATTCATGAACATTGAAGATCCAGAGTTCTGGAAAGAAGTAGTCAAGATAGCCAAAGAACTTGACAACTGCAGAATCCTAACTCCTGAAGAACCCAAATGGGATCCTCCCACTCTGGATTCTGGAAGAACAGACTTCATTGAAGTCAAAAGGATCCTAGAGAAGATCTATGAAGAGGAGAATGTTACAGACCTGCAGCACATGGAAGAAGTTCGATCTCGTCTGTACCTTGCCTTCCGCATCTGAAGATCAGAAGACCTGATGAAGACCACTTTCAAAGCCTTAAGAAATTATTACTTGTAATCTGTAAAAGTTCTATATATTCAAGTTTAGTTCTCTTTGCTTTCAAGACAAACTCTCATTGTCTTCATCAGATACTTCGTTTTTATGAAGTTTATAAACTCCTATCTTATCTTATTAAGAGCATTTATCATATATATAGTTTTGGCTTCATCAAAAAGGGGGAAATTGTTGGGATATAAATTCACCCTAAGCCCCACTTGATGTTAGAATAGTTTTGATGGCCAAAACACTTAGAGTTTATAAATGTAATAGGATCAGCTGACTTGTATAGAACAGCTTAGACTAGTCTTGTGTGATCAACTGTATTGATAGCAGCTGATCAGCACAGTCATGGCTTACATGCCTATCCTCAAGATAAGAAGAGTAGAAGACATGAAGACTAGAAGATCCTTGAAGACCAGATATGTTAAGGTGCTTGTATACCTACTTATCTGATGGAGTCCCAGATTGAAGATGGCCTAAAGCAGTACAAAGAATTTCCAGATCAGAAGAGTAGTACTCGTCTGATATCAGAAGACAGAAGACCTAAGGCCAGAAGAGTAGTCAGAAGACTAGAAGTACAGATCAGAAGACTATGTGCTCTTCCAGGACTCGGCTGATTCCCAAGTCATGTTGCAATTTAAACGAAGACCTACCTTATTTAGAAGATTGACATGATCCCAGGATTGAAGCAATCAAGCGGCTGGAATCAAGGAATCAAGCTATTATGGGAAGATTGCTCAAACGGCTAGTCAACTCCAACGGCTAGTTGCACTCAATCTCCATTATAAATACAAGAGGATGAATACAGAAGCAACAAGAGAGAATTCACAAGCTAAGCAAGCAATCAAGCAAAAAGCCACATTGTTCTAAGAATTCTCCAAGAGCCAGAAATCCATTAGATTATCCATAGCTCTTAAGTGCTTCCTATCCAACTCTTAAGAACCTGAAACTTATTCATATTGTATATCAGTTGTTTTAGGCATAGTGGTTAAGCAAATTATAAGCTTGAACCATTAGTTGGATACATCTCAAAAACCCCAAACCCTCACCGAAAGGTTTAAGTTTTTGAAACCCCTCAAAGTGCAAGTGCTTACAATCACTTGTGGAGACCGCAGCTGTTAGGACGGCTCAGATCTCAAAGTCCTAACCTTGGGACTATAAAGGACAAGACCCTTGTAATTTGTGGAAATTAAAGGGATTAAACATCACGTTAGGACGTGAGAGTGGACGTAGGATCGTATATCCGAACCACTATAAATCCGGTGTTATTTACTTTCTGCACTTTACATTTCTGCTTTTACATCCATTATTATATAGTGCATACTGTGATTTCAACACTCTTCAAAACAAGGCCATAACTTTCAAACCAGCATCAGCTGAGTAGTTTCACAAAGTAAAACAAGTTACAAGAACGAGTCTAAACCAGGGCCACCATATTTCCGCATATAACCTCTTCAGTCAGATCACTATAGTCATCTGGACCAGCAGACTTGCAGTCCAGTTGACATAGCAATCAGAAGAGGTTCCCAACTCTGTTTGAAAAAGTTTTAAAGTCTATTCACCCCTCCCCTCTAGACTTTAATCCCATTCACTACTCGTTCAGGGACCAACACTGTGTACGAGGCCTGATATTTGCTATGCAGTCGGCATGGTAGCAAGATATCAGTCTAACCCTGGTCAAGAACACTGGACTGCTGTTAAGCATATTCTCAAGTACTTGAAAAGGACTCGAGATTATATGCTAGTATACTAGTCAAATAGTTTGATTCCTTTGGGTTATACCGATTCAGATTTCCAAGCTGATCGAGATGAACGGAAGTCAACCTCGGGTTATGTGTTTATGCTGGGAGGCGCAACCATATCTTGGATAAGTGTGAAGCAGAAATGCATCGCGGACTCCACTAACAAGTTTACACTACAACTTAAACCAATAGTTTTGTCCATGACTATCTCAGTTGTGAATACATTTTATATCTTACAAGGAACTGACAATGTGATCTTCTGTGTGACTACAAACCCACCACATCGTCTACAATGCAAGATAAGCAGACATACAAGTAATCACAAAGAATGCGATAATGTGAAAAACCATTTATTTCAGATAAAAAGGAAATCAAATATACGTCACAAAAGCCCACTAAAAGTTTGCTTTACAATATACACTAACAATCTCCCACTTATACTAAAGCTTAACTTTTAGTATACACATAAAGACATCAACATTTCTCCCACTTATACTCAAAGTCTAGCTTGTAATACATCGTAAACCAAGACCCTCTACATGTTTCTCAAAGACTTTTATTGCCAACGTCTTTGTGAAAGGATCAGCCAAGTTATCCAACGACGCAATCTTAGCTACAGCCACGTCTCCTCGATTTACGATATCTCGTATAATGTGGTACTTTCGCTCTATGTGTTTACTTGCACTATGGGCTCTAGGTTCTTTCGAGTTTGCCACTGCACCCGCGTTATCACAATAAACAGTGATACACATCGGCATACTCTGAGATACCCCTAATTCCAGAAAGAAATTACGCAGCCAGACAGCCTCCTTTGCAGCCTCTGAGGCAGCTACGTACTCGACTTCCATAGTGGAGTCCGCGATGCATTTCTGCTTCACACTTATCCAAGATATGGTTGCGCCTCCCAGCATAAACACATAACCCGAGGTTGACTTCCGTTCATCTCGATCAGCTTGGAAATCTGAATCGGTATAACCCAAAGGAATCAAACTATTTGACTAGTATACTAGCATATAATCTCGAGTCTTTTTCAAGTACTTGAGAATATGCTTAACAGCAGTCCAGTGTTCTTGACCAGGGTTAGACTGATATCTTGCTACCATGCCGACTGCATAGCAAATATCAGGCCTCGTACACAGTGTTGGTCCCTGAACGAGTAGTGAATGGGATTAAAGTCTAGAGGGGAGGGGTGAATAGACTTTAAAACTTTTTCAAACAGAGTTGGGAACCTCTTCTGATTGCTATGTCAACTGGACTGCAAGTCTGCTGGTCCAGATGACTATAGTGATCTGACTGAAGAGGTTATATGCGGAAATATGGTGGCCCTGGTTTAGACTCGTTCTTGTAACTTGTTTTACTTTGTGAAACTACTCAGCTGATGCTGGTTTGAAAGTTATGGCCTTGTTTTGAAGAGTGTTGAAATCACAGTATGCACTATATAATAATGAATGTAAAAGCAGAAATGTAAAGTGCAGAAAGTAAATAACACCGGATTTATAGTGGTTCGGATATACGATCCTACGTCCACTCTCACGTCCTAACGTGATGTTTAATCCCTTTAATTTCCACAAATTACAAGGGTCTTGTCCTTTATAGTCCCAAGGTTAGGACTTTGAGATCTGAGCCGTCCTAACAGCTGCGGTCTCCACAAGTGATTGTAAGCACTTGCACTTTGAGGGGTTTCAAAAACTTAAACCTTTCGGTGAGGGTTTGGGGTTTTTGAGATGTATCCAACTAATGGTTCAAGCTTATAATTTGCTTAACCATTATGCCTAAAACAACTGATATACAATATGAATAAGTTTCAGGTTCTTAAGAGTTGTATAGGAAGCACTTAAGAGCTATGGATAATCTAATGGATTTCTGGCTCTTGGAGAATTCTTAGAACAATGTGGCTTTTTGCTTGATTGCTTGCTTAGCTTGTGAATTCTCTCTTGTTGCTTCTGTGTTCATCCTCTTGTATTTATAATGGAGATTGAGTGCAACTAGCCGTTGGAGTTGACTAGCCGTTTGAGCAATCTTCCCATAATAGCTTGATTCCTTGATTCCAGCCGCTTGATTGCTTCAATCCTGGGATCATGTCAATCTTCTAAATAAGGTAGGTCTTCGTTTAAATTGCAAGATGACTTGGGAATCAGCCGAGTCCTGGAAGAGCACATAGTCTTCTGATCTGTACTTCTAGTCTTCTGACTACTCTTCTGGCCTTAGGTCTTCAGTCTTCTGATATCAGACGAGTACTACACTTCTGATCTGGAAATTCTTTGTACTGCTTTAGGCCATCTTCAATCTGGGACTCCATCAGATAAGTAGGTATACAAGCACCTTAACATATCTGGTCTTCAAGGATCTTCTAGTCTTCATGTCTTCTACTCTTCTTATCTTGAGGATAGGCATGTAAGCCATGACTGTGCTGATCAGCTGCTATCAATACAGTTGATCACACAAGACTAGTCTAAGCTGTTCTATACAAGTCAGCTGATCCTATTACATTTATAAACTCTAAGTGTTTTGGCCATCAAAACTATTCTAACATCAAGTGGGGCTTAGGGTGAATTTATATCCCAACACTTATCAACAGGATTCTTAGGACCAGATTTTCTCATAAGTTGTTTATACTTGTAACAAGTACTCTTTGTTGGGATATGAATCCTAAAACAAGTTCTAAATGATGTTGAAAATATAAAAGATAAAGTTTTGATAAGCCAAAAGAAGTTTGAATTTTTCTAAGTGTTGACTAATCTAGTCTAGTTAAGTTGAAGTCATCTTGAACAGGATCAGTAGAGTTTACATAAGCTAATATAGGATAAGACAAGTACTTATAATTGATATCATGTTATTACGTCATATTTCATATTTGTATATGTTAAGATTGTTATTGAGCTATGAATAATTGTTGTATAGAGCTCATGTTTAAATGTAATAGATAGATTCTTTGTATAGTTTTATAAGTTGACTAAGCTTTGTAAACAAGAGCTTAAAGTAATGTAATAGTCTTGTTAGGATTAGTTGATAGGACTAGATAAGTTCTATGTTGTAAATCTGAAGAAGTCTACTGCACAAGTTAAGTTGAAGACGCAGTCTACTACTACTACACAAGACAGGTACGACTAAAGTTAGTTACAAACGCGTGTTGAAGATAAAGTTTGAAGAGTTAGTTAAGGAATAACTAATTAACTGGAGAAACGCGTGAAAGGATAAGAAGTTTCAGTGAGAAGTTAGTTTTCAAGAAAAGCTTGTTATACAACTGAATGTTCTTGGAATTGGAAGTCTATAAATACCCCAAGGTATTCATTGATTAGAGACTACTAAAAGACACAAAAAAATACTGAAGCTACATACTGAAGAATTGTTCGAAGTTTCTCTCAGAGATTGAAGTTCAGAAAGTGAAGCTACTCAAGACAAGTGAAGATCGAAGAAGGCTACTACTGAACGAAGAGAAGTTTTATTTTCGTTTATTGTTTCAAGTTGCTAGTTACTTGTAAAATAGCTAGTAAGATCGAAGATATATCTGGAGATATAATCGAGAAGATCTAAGTCTTATTTCTTGGGACTTAAAGCTACAAGAACATATTACTCGATTGGAAGAGTTAATAAGAATTTCACAACTGGGTTTGTGAGAGTGGATGTAGACAAGTTGTTGAACCACTATAAATCTTGTGTTTGATTTACTTTACTGTCTTGTTTGTTTGTTTGAATTGATTTATTGTTTACTTATTAAACATACATAACTAAACAAGACTAGTTGAGTACATAAAACAGAGTTCTCGAATTAAGTTGAGTATAATCTTTAATTGGGCTCATTGTTAATTTCGTATTCCGCACATTGTAATTCTGATATATCGAAAGATTTTAGAAAATTCTATTCACCCCCCTCTAGACATTTTCTTTAGCTTCCCTCGATATTAACTCAACTTAGGGACCTACAAGTGGTATCAGAGCGGTGGTTTACGAACTGCTGTTTCTTGATAACCAACTCAAGACTTGGGTGAAAATCTCAGTCCAAGATCATACTTGCTTACTTGTTCTTGTTCAATATTCTTGATATATTGTTTTCTTGTTCCCTGTTCTTGACTCATATACTTCTTGATCATAAAACTGATTAGCACTAGACTACTTGTTAAAACATGTCTCTTGAAATAAGCGCTAACAAGTTGCCTAAGTTTCAGGTTCAAGATTATGACTATTGGAAACTAAGGATGGAAGCCATCTTCAGTTCCACTCACGACTTAATGATCTCCGTCATCACTGAAGGTCCGATAGTGACCATGATTCCCAATACTGCTGCCCTTGACACAAATCAACCCGTGGGTACACTCGTCAAGAAACCAAGGTCAGAACTAACCTCAGAAGAAATGAGACAGAATAATTTGGACAGCTTGGCCAAGAATTACATCTTACACACTCTTCCTAACGAGTATCTGGGAAAAGTGTTAAAATGTAAAACTGCCAAAGAAATGTGGGATCGCTTAGCTATCATTTGTGAAGGAACATCCCTAATCAAAGAAAGCAAGCTTTCCACTGCAGTCCAAAGATTTGAATCATTTCATATGAAAGCTGGCGAAACTATAGACCAGTTGGATACTCGTTTTACCAAAATCATGAATGACTTGGAAGTCCTTGGTAAATCTTACACTCCACGTGAAATCAATCTTAGGATTCTCAAAAGCCTTGATAGTCGATGGAAAATGGTAAAAATGCTTGTTAAGAATACCCAAGATATATATGTATGGACAGCAGAAACCATGTTTCAAACTCTAAAGGCCCATGAGTTTGATTTAGACGAAGATGAACCTATAGTAAGTAGCGACAGAGAACATGCTGTATCCAAGAACGTTGCTTTTAAGACTAGTTCGTCCAAGGTAGACAGGTCGAAGTCTAAAACTAGGTCTACTTCTGTGAAAGACGAGTTAGATACTGATCTTAGTCTGAAGGATCAGGTAAGCCTCATGGTTAGAAAGTTTGATAGGCTGAACAAACGTTTCGGAAGATATAAGAAGTTCTATAGAGAGCATAGAGGGTCTGCTTCTAAGAACTCGTCTGAGACTAGACAAGACCGAAACTCGTCCGAAAGGAGAGACGAAGTCTCGAAAGGTAACAGACAAGATAGAGAGTCTGATGGTAGGAAAATTACTCGTTCTGATAGACGCGATAAACGAAGGAACAACTCTCCTGTTAAAAAGGCTACTAATGATCTCTTGTGCTATAACTGTGAAAAGCCAGGTCATTACATATATGAATGTCCAGACCTGAGTACTGATGATCGAGAAGAACGTAAAGCACGAAGGGAAAGAAGATACAACCATGGTAAGAAGGCAATGATGGCCAATGATGACTCTGAGTCTGACTCAGACGAGTTGCCATCATCCTCATCTAGTTACCCGTCTGAACCAGATCACGATGAAGCTTTTATAGTAGATGATGGTCTATGCTGCATGGCTAAAATCGACCAAGAGGTATCATCTGCTACTTCTTTTTAATCTTGTGATGAATCAGATTCTGATGAAAGTGACACTGCCAGTAGCAAAGTAGGGAGTAGCCTTCAGCACTCTACTAGTGCAGTTGAAGACGACCTCCTACTTGCCAACAAGGCAATCATTGAAGTCAGTGACGAAAACATCATTTTAAGACAAGAAATCATTGATCTTAAGGAAGCTCAGTCTAAAGTAGATCCTAATATAACAGTCCTAAATGAACGCTTGCAAGAAGAGTTGAGTCAACTCAAAGACAAGTGTGCATTGACAGACAAGTTGTATCAAGACCTACTTAAGACACATGCTACTGAGAAACATGAATTCAATGTTTTAAAAAATAAGTGCAAAAAGTTTGAAGAACGTAATAAGTTCTTAGAAACCGAGGTTGTCACTCTAGACCTTAAACTTACTGACCTGGTTAACTCTTCAAAGGTTAACCTTGAACTGTCAGATAGGTATAGGGCTCCTGCTGACAAGACAGGCATAGGTGCTGAGACATCAAGCTCGTCTACTCTAGTTCCTAAGAACCCTACTATTTTCATCTCAAGCTCTTTGATTAATGATAAAGGAAAAGAACCAATGATATACGATATTGATACTCCAACTAAAGGTACTGTACCAAAACAAGCTCGAGTTAACATTCCAACTACCAAAGGAGGTAAAAAGAATGGTAACAACAAGCCTGTTCAACCTAGAACTAATCTTCCAAGGACCACTAATCGTAGACGATCCAACCAGGTCAGATACGAGGATTGGTATCCCAAGGAGACGAGTACTAGACAAGTACAGACTAGACGACAAGAGTCTAGACCTCCTTTCATAAGGCAGTCTCAACTCTACTCGTCTAGACCTAGACAGGAAGGTCCAAAATATCGTACACAAGCTGTTCTATATCCTCCACCTTTGTCATATGATATCGAAGGAAAAGAAAGACCTAAACATGTCTATAAACCGTATGGACCTAATGCATATAAACCCTACTCTGACTATCATAGACAAGTTCCTACTCAAGTAGAGATCAAGTCGAAAGGCTATCTCCAAAGAGTAGACCCGAACTCGACTGATAGGCCAGATAAGGACAACAAGGTCTTATTTTGCAACAAATATGGTCGAAAGCTCAGAAGATCAAACTTGTTCAGGACTCCAATGTACATTTGGATTCCATTGAACTCGACTAACCCCCCAGGACCCCAATAAACAAGGAGGGTACCTAAATTATGTAATATCGTCGAATGCAGGGTCGACTCGATCTATACAAGAAGGGTGGCTCAATAGGAGAAACTTGGTACATAGACAGTGGCTGTTCGCACCACATGACTGGTACTAAGACACTTCTATCAAGCTACCATGAACAAGAAGGACCAAAAGTGATATTTGGTGATAGCTCCACTGCTGTTACCAAAGGATTCGGTTACATTCGGAATGGAGACATAGAGATCCAAGATGTCTCTTATGTTGAAGGCTTGAAATACAATTTACTCTCTGTTTCACAATTTTGTGATCGTGGATACAAGGTGCAGTTCAAGAGTCGCAAATGTGAAATCGTTGACAAAAGAACACACTCAGTCCTACTGGTCGGCATAAGACAAGGAAGTGTGTACATAGTGAACTGGAACAGTTGTCCGAGGGACACCTGTCTACTTACTAATAATCCTAAAGAACTTGGCTGGCTCTGGCATAGACGCCTCTGTCATCTAAACTTTAAGGTTCTTAATAAGATAGCCAGAGACTACCTTGTGGAAGGTATTCCCAATGTAGGTCCCTAAGTTGAGTTAATATCGAGGGAAGCTAAAGAAAATGTCTAGAGGGGGGTGAATAGACTTTTCTAAAATCTTTCGATATATCAGAATTACAATGTGCGGAATACGAAATTAACAATGAGCCCAATTAAAGTTTATACTCAACTTAATTTGAGAACTCTGTTTTATGTATACTCAGCTAGTCTAGTTCAGTTATGTAATTCAATTAACTAAACAATTAATCAATTAAACAACAAACAAAACAGTAAAGTAAATCAAACACAAGATTTATAGTGGTTCGACAACTTGTCTACATCCACTCTCACAAACCCAGTTGTGATGTTTCCACTAAACTCTTCCAATCGAGTACAAGTGTATGTTCCTGTCTTTAAAGTCCCAAGAAGAAGACTTAGATCTTCAACAGACTATACCTCCAGATATGTCTACGATCTAACTAGAAATTTTACAAGTATCTAGCACCTTGAAAAATAACAAAACAAAAAACTAAAAACTTCTCTGATCTTCAGTAGTAGCCTTCTTGATTCTTCACTTGTCTTCTGGCTTCTATCTGAACTTTAATCAACTCTGAGAGTAAACTTCGAATATATCTTTTCTTCAAGTATGTAGATTTTCAGTGTATCAGTTCTTCAAATGATCACCACCATGAAGTATTTATAAACTTCTGAAATCAAGAACTAATAAGTTGTAACCAACTTTTCTTGATAACTACCTTCAACTGAATCTTCTTATCCATATACGCGTTTCTTGTTGTGAATTAGTTATTCCATAACTAACTTTTATATCTTTATCTTTTCACGCGCTTCTAACTAACTATCTTCACGTTTACTTGTCTTGAGTAGACTTGTATGTACTTGTCTTGTCTTGTAGTCCTTCTGTCTTGAGTAGTAGACTTCAACTCTTCTTGTCTGGTCTTCCTTGTTCAAACAGTAGACTATACTAAACCTATCAAGACTATTACATTACTTTAAGCTTTTATAATACAAGCTTAGTCAACTTATAAACTATACGATAAAACCAATCTATTACATATAAAAACATGAGCTCTATACAACATTTATTCATAGCTCAATAACAATCTTAACATATACAAATAACAAATATGAAGTACTTATAAATCGTACTTATCTTTCAATAATACTTGTCTTTTAAAAACTAGTACTTGTCTTTTGAATTCTACTAATCTGCTCAAGATGACTTCAACTTAACTAGACTAGATCAGTCAACACTTAGAAAACATTCAAGTCTTCTTTTGGCTTATCAAAACTTTATCTTCTATCTTTTATTCATCATTTAGGACTTGTTCTAGGATTTATATCCCAACAATTTCCCCCTTTTTGATGAAGCCAAAACTACTTGAATCTTTTCTCATAAGTAGACTAGTTAAGTAGTTACCTTGTCTTTTAACATCAAATAGTACTTATCTTTTCATTCATTCAGAAATAAGATCAGTAGATATTACAAATACTTACTCAAAAATAAAACTAAGTAATCAGAGTAAAAAAAAACTAATCTTCAAACAACAAAACTAATCTGAAAGAGTACCTCCTTCTGGATTTGGAACGCAGAATGCATCAAGGAGTCTCTTGTGAATTAGACAGATATGATCTTCATCTTCAATCTTCTCTTTATCAAGTAGCTCTTCTTCAAATTTCTTAATCTGATTATGATCAACTCTTTTACCTGAGCTGGTCATGGGACATTTCCATTCAGGAAATTCAGGAACAAGAATGTTGAAGTTAGCACCAGCAGAAATCCTCAAGATTAGATGCCACAACTTCCTGTGTTGTCCTTCCATGAACCTGTCAAATAAAGAATACAGTTCATCTTGACTTTCAGCATCACCATACTTCCTAATTATCCAATGATCAAGTTCCCATTGACTCTTCACTTCAATCTTGACGATGCTCTTTGTCAATAAAGTAATCAATGAACTGGTCTTCCACTTGTTCTTCATCTGCCTTCAGCTTCTGCAATCTTTCAATATGTTTTTCAATCTTCTTCTTGCTTGCATAATGAGTTTCATCACTCTGATCAATAACCTTCTGCTTTTTCTCAACAATCTCAGTTGGTTCTTCAATTTCAATAGCTAGTTTTCTCTTGACTCGTCTGGTCTGAACCTCAGCTTCTGGAGATGCAACACCTTTTCCCTTCTCCAATCTTTTCTGTTCATCAGACTTAGCTTGTTCCAACTCTGCAGTTTTAACTAACTTGCCTCTGCCTCTCTTAGGCCTTCTGAGATCTTGCATAGCTTCAGCAGCTTCCTTTGCTTCTGGCTCAGCACTGGATTTAGATTTTTCAATTTCAGCACTAGTATCCATTGGTTTTGTCTTCTTTGTCTCTTCCCCCTTTTTGGCTTCATCAGTAGCCTGAAGAGAGAGAAGAGAAGTGAAACGAGTCATCTCTTCATACATAGCCTGTTTCATTAGACTCGTAGCCCTTTCAATCTGCTTTTCATGCGAACTGTTGTGACTCAACTTGTCCAGCTTGGTCGCAACCAACTCCAGCTTTTGAGTAGACAAGTTCAACTCATTCTTAAAATGAGTTGCGGTCAAACGTAACTTCTTATTTTCATCAGTCATAGCAGAAATAATCTGTTTAGCTTGGGCTAGCTGATCATAAGCTTCCTTCCTCTGAACATCAGCAACCTCGATTCTTGCTCTATAGACTCTTTCCAACTTCCTGGATTCAGTAGCTAGAACACGAGCAAAATCGACTGAACTCTTCTCTGAGTATTCAACCTGATCCTGGAGAAATCCTTCAAGCTGTTCAAACATATGTTGTCTGAATTCATCATCTATCTGATTAACTGCATTCACAATCATATCTTTTGAACTTGTCACAAGGACATTGTTTTGTTCAATAAGAGTCTTCTTCACATCAGATTTGAGAAAATCATTAATGGACGATTTTATAACACCTTTCAAATCAGCTTTCAACTCATCTATGGAAGCAGTGGAAAATCCTTGAGATGACTGACCAACTTCAGCATGAATGGCTTCTTCCATGATCACATCATCAGCAATAGATATTACTTCAAGTAACCGGCCTTTTGCGGCAGTAGTTAAGACCTCGTCTTCGACTACGTATGATTCTAGAAACACACTTCCAGCAATGGCTTTCAGACTCGGAAACGGACAATAAGGCACTATAGCTAACTTAGCTTCCTTAGCCTTTCTTATAGCTTCAGCCAAGTCCTTTCTCAACAAAGCGTGCAACTTCTCCATATATCCACAAAGTTCCATGGGAAGTAAATCATCAGAATATTTATTTACAAAAGCAAAATCTGACCTTGGACTGTTAGCATGATCTACTTGAAATCTGAACACAATGCCTCTCAACTGATTCGAGACATTGTCTAAGTCCAATATCGGATCAGTAGACTGGAGTTCTTCAGCTTGTGTGACTTCAGACATAATCACATCGTTGTCAAAATCTGAGTCTGAAACTTGAAGCCTACATCAAATTTCGATTCTGAGCACATCAAATCATCAGGAATGCTTAGCAATCTCTTAGCAAGAGCAGTGATGGCATGAGCTGGGAATAACTCGGAGTGGTCTTGAACACCACTGGTCTCCTTCTGTTCCATTTCCCAATCCAGAAAGTTTGAGATGCCTCCCTTTCCTAAGATGACTTCGAAAAGATCATCCGTGCCAGACTTCTTCAATGCCACCCGAGTGCATACTCTTAGAAGTTTTTCAAACTGTTCTGATTCATAGTCGACTTCAATAGCCGAGAGCTTCTTCTTCAAGTTTCTGCTCATCTTCGAACGGATTCTCTTTTCTCTTAGGCTCATGGGGTAATATACCAAGGATTCGAATCTAACTTCAGACGGGGTCTGAGTAGGTGGGGTCCCTATCTCAGTTGTTGCAGTAGCAACTGGCGTCTTATCTGAAGTAGATGGATGAGGAGGTTCAACATATTCTGTTGAGGATAAAGAGATATTTTGGACTGTGGTTTCTGGGGGCTCTAAAGTAGCTTGGTTTGGTGTGACAACTGTCGGAGTATCAGTTGTATCACTTATGGGAGTGTTTAAGGGAAGACTGGCTCTCAGCGGTCGTGCTGCCAGTGCTTGTGTGGTTGGGGGTACAGGTCAAGGCCTAGATCGATGTGACCTAGCCTTGGTTCAAATAGAAGTAGACGGGAGAGAGAGAGGAATTGAAACAGATTGAGTAGAAGAACCAACCTGTATACTCGACTCGACTGGACGAGTAGGCGATTCAACTCTCACTAGAGTGTACATCTCAGGTATTTGTTTACTCGACTCCTTCTCTTGAGTCGACTCTTCATCTGACTGAGTCTTCTCTGAGTCGTCTGCACTAGACTCTGCCTCTTCAGACTCGGCTTGTGAAGAACTGGATGAATTGGCATACGGCAACACTTCTGAATCATCAATTTGAACTTGCCTTGGGGCAGCTGGCCTTGCAGCAGCCTGCTTCCTCATCGCTTCAATTTTTAAGTAAAACTTAAGAGGATGAAATGGCTTTCCTTTGCTCCAATCACTCTTGTTGGGCAGCAAAAATGGAAGTAATATACTCAGCTTGTTTCCATATCCAACTGCTTGAGATACTACCCAATTCCGAGTATCAACATCCACCCTAACACTTCTTTCGAAGTACATCATCCCGTCAGCTATCAACTTAAACCAATTACCCTCAGTAATTCCATCATATATAGCTGCCATTATCCTTGTTTTGGCTTGGGTAACTGAGTCATGAGACCCAGTGGCACATAGAAGCATCTTGCTTGCTATGTCCAGTAGAGTGCGATATTTCTCCAAGAGTTCACCTTTCTTGGCTGTAGCAGCTTTACCATCCGGTTTCAGTTTCATCTTCTTCCCACAGAAGATGCTCAAATACTTCATCTCCTGTCCTTCAGCATACTTTTCCACATCAATCGTTCCGATGGGTAGCCTTAATCTTTCGAACATAACTTCCCGAGTGATTTCCACTCGATTTCCATCAATAAAGGATTCTATCACATCTCCCTGTCTATTGACGTTGGCATAAAATTCCAGAACCTCTTCCTCCAAAACAACTTGAGGAAACGCCTCTAGGTAGGGCTTTAGACCGCATCTGATGCATTTGGTCAAGATTTCCATGTTTCCTTCCTTGTGATTGCCTTTGAAGAACAGGGATGGTTCAACATGCACCTTGTTGTCATTTATGTATCTCCCGAGATCAAATGGTGCCTGCATGTTGGAACTTACATCGAAAATCGATCGAATAGACATGGTGAATGATTTGTTATGAATAAGGGAATAGATTGTGCAAGAAATCAACTGTCAGCAATTAGTAGAGTTATGAAAACGTGGGTAGAATGTGTGTAAGTGTTGGGTTTTGTTTAAAACTGAATTTTTGATCCAACGGTCAAGATCGAAGGATTAGATCCAACGGTCGGGACCCTTGGCATTCGGTTACGGAACCGAGACGAAAATGTGATTTGATTTTGTAAAAATTGAAATCCGCCTTTCTTATTGGTAGAATGAGGAGTGTACTCATCTGACCTAACATATTCATATTTTGGCGCGAAATGAATGTGTACACCTCATTAACTGGGGGTGTATAAATCCAATTTCTAGGATATTCAAATTTTAACACTATCAAATTACTTTAATATCCTTAATTTGTTTCGAGTAAACACTTAACACATAACCCATTTAAATCAAAGAAAACTTAGCTTGTCTGTTCGAGTCTATCCAGAACAGATGAGTAGGCCTAATCTTCATAAGGCGAGTAGACTTAATTTCACAAGACGAGTAGTCTTATGAGTACTAGTCGTGTTCTCCCTTCGACTGTGCGTGTCTATTCTGAACATCGAACAACTTTATGTACCTGTCTTATTTTGTACGACAGATAGTCGAGTATAATATTTCGAATGAAATATTAATTTAAGTCAATGATCAAGGTGCAAACAAGATGACTGTTACAAAACTAAAGAGTCAACATAAGGATCTTCAAGAAATCAAGGATTCCCCCTTAAATGTTTATTCCCTTAGTATTACCCTCAGCTTTACCAGCTTCCTCATCGGGTTGTTTGGTCAACTTGTCTGACCTTGTATACCTGTCTGTTGAGTGAGTAGATAAGTGCTCTGTGCCTTTTGTGGTAACTTGTCTATTTCTCCTTTCTTCTTAGGACTATACCTGTCTGGTTAGTACATCTCTACACACTAGTAGGATCAAGATCAATTAGTCCTAGACTAATGCATAATTCACGAAATCGGGCCTCAGCTAATGGTTTTGTGAAAATATCAGCTCTTTGAAAATCAGTATGAATCTTTTCCATGCGAATATCCTTCTTTTCTACATGATCACGTATGAAATGGTGTTTCACATCAACATGCTTACAACATGTGTGCAGAACAGGATTTTGTGTAATGGCAATAGCACTATTACTATCACAGAATATAGGAACATTTGATTCACAAATATTATAATCTCTAAGCTGTTGAATAAGCCATAATAATTGACTACAACAACTACCAGCAGCCATGTACTCGGCTTCAGTAGTAGAGGTAGCAACACTTGTCTGCTCTTTCGAAAACCATGAAATGAGTTTTGTGCCTAAGAATTGACAAGAACCAGATGTAGATTTCCTATCTATTCTACAACCACCAAAATCAGAATCAGAGTAGCCACTTAGAGATAAATCATCATTTGAAGGATACCATATACCACGATTGATAGTTCCTTTAAAATATTTCAATATCCTTTTAGTGGTTTCCATATGACTCTCTTTTGGATTAGCTTGAAAACGAGCACATACACCAACAGAAAATGCAATATCAGGTCTACTAGCAGTCAAGTAGAGTAGTGAACCAATAAGACCACGGTAATGAGTTTGATCAGTACATTTACCATTCTCGTCTGGATCCATCCTGTAAGTAGGTTGCATAGGTACTCCAGAAGATTTACATGTCTTAATACCATACTTGTCTAGTAGATTACGAGTATATTTTGCTTGATTTATGAAAATCCCTTCTGGGGTCTGTTTTACTTGAAGTCCAAGAAAGTAATTCATTTCACCCATCATAGACATCTCAAATTTACTTTGCATGAGTGTTGAGAAACTTTCACTCAGCTTTTTGTTAGGTGAACCAAAAATGATGTCATCTACGTAAATTTGGACGAGTAAAATGTCTTTCCCTTCTTGTCTTCTAAACAAGGTTCTATCTACCTTGCCCTTAGTAAAACCATTTTCTAATAGAAATTGAGAAAGAGTATCATACCAGGCTCTTGGAGCTTGCTTTAGTCCATATAAGGCCTTCTTTAATCTGTATACCTGGTTACCTTTGACTTCGAAACCTGGGGGTTGTTCAACATACACTTCTTCCGCAAGAATACCATTAAGAAATGCACTTTTAACATCCATTTGATATACAATAAATTTCATGTAAGCAGCATATGCTAGGAACAATTGAATGGCTTCTAGTCTAGCAACAAGAGCATATGTTTCATCATAATCTATGCCTTCAGCTTGTGAATAGCCTTGAGCTACTAGTCTAGCCTTATTACGAACAACTACATCATTCTCATCTTTCTTATTCTTGAAAATCCATCGAGTGCCAACTACATTATGATGTTTCGGTCTATCGACAAGTTCCCAGACGTCGTTTCGAACAAACTGATTCAACTCGTCTTGCATAGCAATGATCCAATTACTATCAGCCAATGCCTCATTAATGGTTTTAGGCTCGATAGATGAGAGGAAACAACACCAGCAAAACAGAGATGGACTAGATTGTTCTTGCGACTCAAAGAGTTGTCGTCTAGTCTTCACACCAACAGTAGAGTCACCAATAATATTTTCAGTATTATGCGCTGATTTCCATGTATTTTTATTCTTAACAATAGTACTATCATCTATATCATGTACAGCATCATGCATGTCAACATCATTATCATCAGAAGATTTAATAGGAGTAGACGAGTCGACTAGTTTAGGCATGTCAACTGGTCTAGTAGAGTTACCTTGAGCACTTACCTTCTTCTGGTCATCTGACTCGAGAGCTTTCATGAATGGATTGTATGCTTGAACGGATTCATATACCTCTGAATCTTTGTCAGATTCGATAGTTAGCTCAGTAACTTTCTCACTGATCTTGTTGGCAGACGTGTCCTGTTGAGATTCTTCGAAAACCACATGTGGTGTTTCTTCCACACAAAGGGTTGAGTAGTTGAATACTCTAAATGCTTTGCTAGTCGAGGAGTATCCTAAGAATATCCCCTCGTCTGCTTTAGCATCAAATGCATTCAACTTGCTTTTCCCATTGTTATGGATGAAACACTTACATCCAAATATATGAAAATATGAAACTCTGGGGTTTCTACCTTTCCATACCTCATAGGGTGTCTTACCTAGTGCTTTATTGATAGCACTTCTGTTTTGTGAGTGGCATGCAGTATTGATGGCTTCTGCCCAAAACTTCTGAGGCGTATTATACTCTGTCAGCATGGTCCTGCAGGCCTCCTTAAGAGTTCTGTTCCTTCGCTCTGCTACTCCATTTTGTTGTGGTGTCCTTGCTGCACTAGTAAGGTGCTGGATGCCACGCTTAGAACAAAAATCTTTAATATAGCAGTTAATGAATTCAGTACCCTTGTCACTACGGATCTTGACAATTGACTGATTCTTCTCAACCTGTAACTTCTTCAACAGATCAGGCAAAAGTGTTTGTGTATCACTCTTCTTGTGTAAGAAGACTACTCAAGTAAACTTAGAATAGTCATCTACCACAACAAGTGTGTACCTTCTACCGTTCAAAGTTAGAGGAGTTATTGGGCCATGCAAGTCCATATGTAGAAGTTCAAGAACTCTACTTGTTGAGAGGGATGGAATAGATTTGAAAGAACCCTTTACCTGTTTACCTTTTTGACAGGACGTGCATACATGTGACTTATAGTAGACTTCATTGGGAATACCTTCCACAAGGTAGTCTCTGGCTATCTTATTAAGAACCTTAAAGTTTAGATGACAGAGGCGTCTATGCCAGAGCCAGCCAAGTTCTTTCGGATTCTTAGTAAGTAGACAGGTGTCCCTCGGACAACTGTTCCAATTCACTATGTACACACTTCCTTGTCTTATGCCGACCAGTAGGACTGTGTGTGTCCTTTTGTCAATGATTTCACATTTGCGACTCTTGAACTGCACCTTGTATCCACGATCACAAAATTGTGAAACAGAGAGTAAATTGTATTTCAAGCCTTCAACATAAGAAACATCTTGAATCTCTATGTCTCCATTCCGAATGTAACCAAATCCTTTAGTAACAGCAGTGGAGCTATCACCAAATATCACTTTTGGTCCTTCTTGCTCATGGTAGCTTGATAAGAGAGTCTTGGTACCAGTCATGTGGTGCGAACAGCCACTGTCTATGTACCAGGTTTCTCCTATTGAGCCACCCTTCTTGTATAGATCGAGTCGACCCTGCAATAGATGATATTTCATAATTTAGGTACCCTCCTTGTTTATTGGGGTCCTTGGGGGTTAGTCGAGTTCAATGGAATCCAAATGTACATTGGAGTCCTGAACAAGTTTGATCTCCTAAGCTTTCGACCATATTTGTTGCAAAATAAGACCTTGTTGTCCTTATCTGGCCTATCAGTCGAGTTCGGGTCTACTCTTTGGAGATAGCCTTTTGACTTAATCTCTACTTGAGCAGGCACTTGTCTATGATAGTCAGAGTAGGGTTTATATGCATTAGGTCCATACGGTTTATAGACATGTTTAGGTCTTTCTTTTCCTTCGATATCATATGACAAAGGTGGAGGATATAGAACAGCTTGTGTACGATATTTTGGACCTTCCTGTCTAGGTCTAGACGAGTAGAGTTGAGACTGCCTTATGAAAGGAGGTCTAGGCTCTTGTCGTCTAGTCTGTACTTGTCTAGTACTAGTCTCCTCGGGATACCAATCCTCGTATCTGACCTGGTTTGGTCGTCCACGATTCCTAGTCCTTTGTTGACTTGTCTTAAACGGAACAGGCTTGTTGTTAACTTTCTTTTTACCTCCTTTGGTAATTGGAATGTTAGCTCGAGCTTGTTTTGGTACAGTACCTTTAGTTGGAGTGTCAATATCGTATATCATTGGTTCTTTTCCTTTATCATTAGTCAGAGAGCTTGAGATGAAAATAGTAGGGTTCTTAGGAACTAGAGTAGACGAGCTTGATGTCTCAGCACCTATGCCTGTCTTGTCAGCAGGAGCCCTATACCTATCTGACAGTTCAAGGTTAACCTTTGAAGAGTTAACCAGGTCAGTAAGTTTAAGGTCTAAAGTGACAACCTCGGTTTCTAATAACTTATTACGTTCTTCAAGCTTTTTGAACTTGCTTTGTAAAACATTGAATTCATGTTTCTCAGTAGCATGTGTCTTAAGTAGGTCTTGATACAACTTGTCTGTCAATGCACACTTGTCTTTGAGTTGACTCAACTCTTCTTGCAAGCGTTCATTTAGGACTGTTATATTAGGATCTACTTTAGACTGGGCTTCCTTAAGATCAATGATTTCTTGTCTTAAAATGATGTTTTCGTCACTGACTTCAATGAATGCCTTGTTGGCAAGTAGGAGGTCGTCTTCAACTGCACTAGTCGAGTGCTGAAGGCTACTCCCTACTTTGCTACTGGCAGTGTCACTTTCATCAGAATCTGATTCATCACAAGATTGAAAAGATGTAGCAGATGATACCTCTTGGTCGATTTTAGCCATACAGCATAGACCATCATCTACTATGAAAGCTTCATCGTGATCTGGTTCAGACGGGTAGCTAGATGAGGATGATGGCAACTCGTCTGACTCACGGTCAGAGTCATCATTGGCCATCATTGCCTTCTTACCACGGTTGTATCTTCTTTCCCTTCGTGCTTTGCATTCTTCTCGATCATCGGTACTTAGGTCTGGACATTCATATATGTAGTGACCTGGCTTCTCACAGTTATAGCACAAGATATCATTAGTAGCCTTTTTAATAGGAGAGTTGTTCCTTCGTTTATCGCGTCTATCAGAACGAGTAATCTTCCTACCATCAGACTCTCTATCTTGTCTGTTACCTTTCGAGACTTCGTCTCTCCTTTCGGACGAGTTTCGGTCTCGTCTGGTCTCAGACGAGTTCTTAGAAGCAGACCCTCTATGCTCTCTATAGAACTTCTTATATCTTCCGAAACGTTTATTCAGCCTATCAAACTTTCTAACCATGAGGCTTACCTGATCCTTCAGACTAAGATCAGTATCTAACTCGTCTTTCACAGAAGTAGACCTAGTTTTAGACTTTGACCTGTCTACCTTAGACGAACTAGCCTTAAAAGCAACGTTCTTAGACACAGCATGTTCTCTGTCACTACTTACTATAGGTTCATCTTCGTCTAAATCAAACTCATGAGCCTTTAGAGTTTGAAACATAGTCTCTACTGTCCATACGTCTATATCTTGGGTATTCTTAACAAGCATTTTTACCATTTTCCATCGACTATCAAGGCTTTTGAGAATCCTAAGATTGATTTCACGTGGAGTATAAGATTTACCAAGGACTTCCAAGTCATTCATGATTTTGGTAAAACGAGTATCCAACTGGTCTATTGTTTCACCAGTTTTCATATGAAATGATTCGAATCTTTGGACTGCAGTGGAAAGCTTGCTTTCTTTGATTAGGGATGTCCCTTCACAAATGATTGCTAAGCGATCCCACATTTCTTTGGCAGTTTTACATTTTAACACTTTTCCCAGATACTCGTTAGGAAGAGTGTGTAAGATGTAATTCTTGGCCAAGCTATCCAAATTATTCTGTCTCATTTCTTCTGAGGTTAGTTCTGACCTTGGTTTCTTGACGAGTGTACCCACGGGTTGATTTGCGTCAAGGGCAGCAGTATTGGGGATCATGGTCACAATTGGACCTTCAGTGATGACGGAGATCATTAAGTCGTGAGTGGAACTGAAGATGGCTTCCATCCTTAGCTTCCAATAGTCATAGTCTTGAACCTGGAACTTAGGTAACTTGTTAGCGCTGATCTCAAGAGACATGATTTCAAGAAATAAGTGCTAAGTAGAGTTATGATCAAGAATAACAGATAAGTCAAGAACAGGGAGCACGAAACAGATATAACAAGAATATTTGATCAAGAACACGTATACAAGAACAATCAAGGACCAAGACTTCACCCTAAGTCTTAAGTCGGTTATCAAGAAACAGCAGTTCGAAAACTACCGCTCGGATACCACTTGTAGGTCCCTAAGTTGAGTTAATATCGAGGGAAGCTAAAGAAAATGTCTAGAGGGGGTGAATAGACTTTTCTAAAATCTTTCGATATATCAGAATTACAATGTGCGGAATACGAAATTAACAATGAGCCCAATTAAAGTTTATACTCAACTTAATTTGAGAACTCTGTTTTATGTATACTCAGCTAGTCTAGTTCAGTTATGTAATTCAATTAACTAAACAATTAATCAATTAAACAACAAACAAAACCGTAAAGTAAATCAAACACAAGATTTATAGTGGTTCGACAACTTGTCTACATCCACTCTCACAAACCCAGTTGTGATGTTTCCACTAAATTCTTCCAATCGAGTACAAGTGTATGTTCCTGTCTTTAAAGTCCCAAGAAGAAGACTTAGATCTTCAACAGACTATACCTCCAGATATGTCTACGATCTAACTAGAAATTTTACAAGTATCTAGCACCTTGAAAAATAACAAAACAAAAAACTAAAAACTTCTCTGATCTTCAGTAGTAGCCTTCTTGATTCTTCACTTGTCTTCTGGCTTCTATCTGAACTTTAATCAACTCTGAGAGTAAACTTCGAATATATCTTTTCTTCGAGTATGTAGATTTTCAGTGTATCAGTTCTTCAAATGATCACCACCATGAAGTATTTATAAACTTCTGAAATCAAGAACTAATAAGTTGTAACCAACTTTTCTTGATAACTACCTTCAACTGAATCTTCTTATCCATATACGCGTTTCTTGTTGTGAATTAGTTATTCCATAACTAACTTTTATATCTTTATCTTTTCACGCGCTTCTAACTAACTATCTTCACGTTTACTTGTCTAGAGTAGACTTGTATGTACTTGTCTTGTCTTGTAGTCCTTCTGTCTTGAGTAGTAGACTTCAACTCTTCTTGTCTGGTCTTCCTTGTTCAAATAGTAGACTATACTAAACCTATCAAGACTATTACATTACTTTAAGCTTTTATAATACAAGCTTAGTCAACTTATAAACTATACGATAAAACTAATCTATTACATATAAAAACATGAGCTCTATACAACATTTATTCATAGCTCAATAACAATCTTAACATATATAAATAACAAATATGAAGTACTTATAAATCGTACTTATCTTTCAATAATACTTGTCTTTTAAAAACTAGTACTTGTCTTTTGAATTCTACTGATCTGCTCAAGATGACTTCAACTTAACTAGACTAGATCAGTCAACACTTAGAAAACATTCAAGTCTTCTTTTGGCTTATCAAAACTTTATCTTCTATCTTTTATTCATCATTTAGGACTTGTTCTAGGATTTATATCCCAACACCCAATGAAGTCTACTACAAGTCACATGTATGCACGTCCTGTCAGAAAGGTAAACAGGTAAAAGGTTCCTTTAAATCTATTCCATCCCTCTCAACAAGTAGAGTTCTTGAACTTCTACATATGGACTTACATGGCCCAATAACTCCTCCAACTTTGAACGGGAGAAGGTACACACTTGTTGTGGTAGATGACTATTCTAAGTTCACTTGGGTAGTCTTCTTACACAAGAAGAGTGATACACAAACACTTTTGCCTGATCTGTTGAAGAAGTTACAGGTTGAGAAGAATCAGTCAATTGTCAAGATCCGTAGTGACAAGGGTACTGAATTCATTAACTGCTATATTAAAGAATTTTGTTCTAAGCGTGGCATCCAGCACCTTACTAGTGCAGCAAGGACACCACAACAAAATGGAGTAGCAGAACGAAGGAACAGAACTTTTAAGGAGGCCTGCAGGACCATGCTGACAGAGTACAATACGCCTCAGAAGTTTTGGGCAGAAGCTATCAATACTGCATGCCACTCACAAAATAGAAGTGCTATCAATAAAGCACTAGGTAAGACACCCTATGAGGTATGGAAAGGTCGATAACCCAGAGTCTCGTATTTTCATATATTTGGTTGTAAGTGTTTCATCCATAACAATGGGAAAAGCAAGTTGAATGCATTCGATGCTAAAGCAGACGAGGGGATATTCTTAGGATACTCCTCGACTAGCAAAGCATTTAGAGTATTCAACTACTCAACCCTTTGTGTGGAAGAAACACCACATGTGGTTTTCGAAGAATCTCAACAGGACTCGTCTGCCAACAAGATCAGTAAGAAAGTTACTGACCTAACTATCGAATCTGACAAAGACTCAGAGGTATATGAATCCGTCCAAGCATACAATCCATTCATGAAAGCCCTCGAAACTGATGACAAGGAAAGGGTAAGTGCTCAAGGTAAGTCTACTAGACCAGTAGACATGCCTGCTCTAGTTGACTCATCTACTCCAGGTAAATCTGTTGATGATATAAATGATGTTGACATGCATGACGCTATAACCGATCTAGATGATGATACTATACTTACAAAGACTAGAAAAACATGGAAATCTGCTCATGATACTGAAAATATCATTGGTGACTCTACTATTGGTGTAAAGACTAGACGATAACTCTTTGAGTCACAAGAACAACCTAGTCCATCTCTGTTTTGCTGGTGTTGTTTCCTCTCATCTATCGAGCCTAAAACCATTAAAGAGGCTTTAGCTGATAGTAATTGGATCATCGCTATGCAAGACGAGTTGAATCAGTTTGTTCGAAATGACGTCTGGGAACTTGTTGATAGACCTAAACATCATAATGTAGTTGGCACTCGATGGATCTTCAAGAATAAGAAAGATGAGAATGATGTAGTTGTTCGTAATAAGGCTAGACTAGTCGCCCAACGCTATTCACAAGCTGAAGGCATAGATTATGATGAAACATATGCTCCTGTTGCTAGACTAGAAGCCATTCGATTGTTCCTTGCATATGCTGCTTACATGAAATTTACTGTATATCAAATGGATGTTAAAAGTGCATTTCTTAATGGTATTCTTGCGGAAGAAGTGTATGTTGAACAACCCCCAGGTTTCGAAGTCAAAGGTAACCAGGTATACAAATTAAAGAAGGCTTTATATGGACTAAAGCAAGCTCCAAGAGCCTGGTACGATACTCTTTCTCAATTTCTATTAGAAAATGGTTTTACTAAGGGCAAGGTCGATAGAACCTTGTTCAGAAGACAAGAAGGGAAGGACATTTTACTCGTCCAAATTTACGTAGATGACATCATTTTTGGGTCACCTAACAAAAAGCTGAGTGAAAGTTTTTCAACACTCATGCAAAGTAAATTTGAGATGTCTATGATGGGTGAAATGAATTACTTTCTTGGACTTCAAGTAAAACAGACCCCAGAAGGGATTTTCATAAATCAAGCAAAATATACTCGTTTTCAAGCTAATCCAAAAGAGAGTCATATGGAAACCACTAAAAGGATTCTGAAATATTTGAAAGGAACCATCAATCGTGGTATATGGTATCCCTCAAATGATGATCTATCTCTAAGTGGCTACTCTGATTCTGATTTTGGTGGCTGTAGAATAGATAGGAAATCTACATCTGGCTCTTGTCAATTCTTAGGCACAAAACTCATTTCATGGTTTTCGAAAAAGCAGACAAGTGTTGCTACCTCTACTACTGAAGCCGAGTACATGGCTGCTGGTAGTTGTTGTAGTCAATTATTATGGCTTATTCAACAGCTTAGAGATTATAATACCTATGAATCAAATGTTCCTATTTTCTGTGATAGTAATAGTGCAATTGCCATTACACAAAATCCTGTTTTGCACACACGCTGTAAGCATGTCGATGTGAAACACCATTTCATACGTGATCATGTAGAAAAGAAGGATATTCGCATGGAAAAGATTCATACTGATTTTCAAAGAGCTGATATTTTCACAAAACCATTAGTTGAGGCCCGATTTCATGAATTATGCATTAGTCTAGGACTAATTGATCTTGATCCTACTAGTATGTAGAAATGTACTAACCATACAGGTACAGTTCTAAGAAGAAAGAAGACACAGACAAGTTACCACAAAGGAGCAGAGCACTCATCTACTCATTCAATAGACAGGTATACAAGGTCAGACAAGTTGACCAAACAACCCGATGAGGAAGCTGGTAAAGCTGAGGGTAATACTAAGGGAATATACATTAAGGGGGAATCTTTGATTTCTTAAAAATCCTTATGTTGACTCTTAAGTTTGTTAACAGTCATCTTGTTTGAATCTTGACCATTATGCTAGATTGATACTCACCTTACTTATTTATTTTACTCGACTACCTGTATTGCATCTAATCTGTAACACAAAGATAAGACAGGTAAACATAATAGTTTGATGTTCAAAATAGACAAGCACAGTCGAAGGGGGAACACGACTGGTGGTCATAAGACTACTCGTCTTGTGCAATTAAGTCTACTCGCCTTACGAAGATTAGGACTACTCATCTGTTCTGGATGGACTCGAACAGACAAGCTAAGTTTTCTATTAAAATGTGAAGTGTTTATTCGAAACAAATTAAGGGTATTAAAGTAATTTGATAGTGTTAAAATTTGAATATCCTAGAATTGGATTTATACACCCCCATTTAATGAGGTGTACACATTCAATTCGCGCCAAAATTCGAATATGTTAGGTCGGATGAGTACACTCCTCATTTCTGCCAGTAGAAAATGAGGATTTCAAATTTTACAAAATCAAATCACAGTGTTTTCTCGGTTCCGTAACCGAATACCAAAAGGCATGACCGTTGGATTTAATCCTTCAATCTTGTCCGTTGGATCAAAAATTCAGTTTTAAACAAAACCCACCACTTGCACACATTCTACCCACGTTTTCTTAACTCTACTACTTGCGCACACATTGATTTCTTACTTATTCGATTATATTGTTCATAACAAATCATTCAATGTCGATTCGTTCTATTTTCGATGTCAGTTCCAACATGCAGGCACCATTCGATCTAGGGAGATACATAAATGACAACAAGGTGCATGTTGAACCATCTCTGTTCTTCAAAGGAAATCACAAGGAAGGAAATATGGAAATCTTGACCAAATGCATCAGATGCGGTCTAAAACCCTACCTAGAGGCGTTTCCTCAAGTTGTTTTGGAGGAATAGGTTCTGGAATTTTATGCCAACGCCAACAGACAGGGAGATGTGATTGAATCCTTTATTGATGGAAATCGAGTGGAAATCACTCGGGAAGTTATGTTCGAAAGATTAAGGCTACCCATCGGAACGATTGATGTGGAGAAGTATGCTGAAGGTCAGGAGATGAAGTATTTAAGCATCTTCTGTGGAAAGAAAATGAAACTGAAACCAGATGGTAAAGCTCCTACAGCCAAGAAGGGTGAACTCTTGGAAAAATATCGCACTCTACTGGACATAGCAAGCAAGATGCTTTTATGTGCCACTGGGTCTCATGACTCGGTTACCCAAGCCAAAACAAGGATAATGGCAGCTATATACGATGGAATAACTGAGGGTAATTGGTTTAAGCTGATAGCTGACAGGATGATGTACTTCGAAAGAAGTGTTAGAGTGGATGTTGATACTCGCAATTGGGTAGTATCACAGGCTGTTGGATATGGAAACAAGCTGAGTATATTACTTCCATTTTTGATGCCCAACAAGACTGATTGGAGTAAAGGAAAGCCCTTTCATCCACTAAAGTTCTACTTGAAAATAGAAGCGATGCGAAAGCAGGCTGCTGCAAGGCCAGCTGCTCCAAGGCAAGTTCAAGTTGATGATTCAGAAGCATTGCCATATGCGACATCATCCAGTTCTTCACAAGCCGGGTCTGAAGAGGCAGAGTCCAGTGCAGACGACTCAGAGAAGACTCAGTCAGATGAAGAGTCGAATCAAGAGAGGGAGTCGAGTGAACAAATTCCTGAAATGTACACTCTAGTGAGAGTTGAATCGCCTACTCGTCCAGTCGAGTCGAGTTTACAGGTTGGTACATCTACTCAATCTGTTTCAATTCCTCTCTCTCTCCCGTCTACTTCTATTCGAACCAAGGCTAGGTCACATCGATCTAGGCCCCGCCCTGTACCCTCAACTTCACAAGTACTGGCAGCACGACCGCTGAGAGCCAGTCATCCCCTAAACACTCCCATAATTGACACAACTGATACTTCGACAGTTGTCACACCAAACCAAGATACATCAAAGCCCCAAGAAACCACCATCCATATTCCTTCTACCTCAACAGAAAATGTTGAACCTTCAAACCCATGTACTTCAGACAACACGCCAGTTGCCACTGCAACAACTGAGACAGGGACCCCACCTGCTCAGACCCCGTCTGAGGTTAGATTTAACTCCTTGGTATATTATCCAATGTGTCTGAGGGAAAAGAGAATTCGTGCCCGAATGACCAAGAATTTAAAAAGAACGCTCTCAACTATCGAAGTGGACTACGAGTCTGAGCAGTTTGAGATTCTCCTTAGAATATGCACCTGGTTTGCACTTAAGAAATCCTCCACTGACGATCTTTTCGAAGTTATTCAAGGCATGGGAGGAATCTCCAATTTTATGGATTGGGAGATGGAACAGAAAGAAAATAGTGGTGTAAAAGATCATTCCGAACTATTTCCGCCAAGAGCCTTGGTTGATCTTGTGAAAAGGCTATTGAATATTCCTGATGGAATTCTAGTTGAAGAGTTCTCGTCTGATATTGGAACTCAGACTGAGCTGGTGGAAGAAGAGAAGGCAGATCTTGTTAATGTTGCTGTTCAAACCTCGGAACATTCTGAAGATGAGACTGACAGTTCAGAAGAAGTTGATTCTTTTGAATTTGGGAAAGAAGATGATGAATTCCTGGATGCTGTTATGTTTACTGAAGAAGAGCTTGTAGAGAAAGTTCAGGAAGATGTGGATGTTGAAGTCCAGTCATCTACTCAAGGATTCCCTATAGGCTATCTTGCCGAGCTGAAGTCGGACTTGAAAGAAGTTGTTCATTCTGCAATAGAAGAGTTCTTGCACTCAAAAGTAAAGGATGTGTTGATAGAACAGAATCAAACACTTGTTGACAACTCAAGAGCATTGATTGTTGGAGAAGTCAACAAGATGGACTCTACTTTTCGAGCGGAGATGTATGCAGAAGTTGAAAGATTCTTACAGAAACAAGTTGAAGTTTCTGAGAAAAGGTCTATCTCTTTTGCTAGATCGTTAGCTGAAGAATCTGGCAAAATGGAACGTCTTTATCGAGTTAAGATTGAGATAGCTGATGAGCAAAGGAGGGAGGCACAAGCTCAGTTAGTAAGTTCTCAGGCTATTCTCTCCGGGCTAACAAAGCAGAACACTCTTCTCCGACAGACTGCTACTCATTTCAAAGACGAGTTGGCCATTAACTCAAAGAAGCTTGAGTCTACTGCTGATCGTCTAGATAAGATAAGTCGGGATCAAACTCATCAAAAACAGATAGAGCTCGCTGCTGAAGCAATGAAGGAAGCAGTAAAGGAAGAAATGACTCGCTTTACAAGTTTTTTCACTCTTATGGCCCATGATGAAGCCAAAAAGGGGGAAGAGGCAAGTAGAGTGGGGCAAGTCAGCTTAGATAAGCTGAGTGCTGAACCAGAAGAGAAGGATGCTGCTACTACTATGCAAGAGCAAAGGAGGCCTAAAAGGAGGCTAGTTAAAACTGCAGAGCTAGAACAAGCTGAAGATGATGAACTCAAAAGATTGGAGAAGGGCAAGAATGTTGCATCTCCAGAAACTGAGATTCAGACCAGAAGGTCTAAGAGGAAGGTAGTTTTTGAAGACACAGAAGGAGTTGCTACAATTGAGAAGAAGCAAAAGATTGTTGATCCTAATGATGAAAGTCATTATGCAAGCAAGAAGAAAGTGGAAAAACATATTGAAAGATTGCAGAAGCTGAAGGCTAATGAAGAAGAAATGGAAGATCAGTTCATTGACTACTTCATTGACAAAGAGCATCGTCAAGAATGGCTCAAAGTGAAGAGACAATGGGAACTTGATCACTGGATAATCAGAAAATATGGTGAATCTGAAAGCCCAGATGATTTGTATGCCATGTTTGACAAATACATGGAAGGTCAGAACAAATTGCTTTGGAATTTGGTCATGAGGATATCAGTCGCTGCAAATTTCAACATTCTGATACCGACATTTCCAAAATGGAAGACTCCTATGACAAGCTCAGGAAAAAGAGTTGATCTTAATCAGATAAAGAAATTCGAAGAGGAGTTGCTAGATAAAGAGAAGATTGATGATGAAGACCATATCAAGATTATTCACAGGAGACTTCTTGATGCATTCTATATTTCAAATCCAGAAGGAGGTAATCTCTCAGATTAGTTTTTGATTACTCTGGTACTTAGTTTTATTTTGATTTAGTATGTGTAATATCTACTGATCATATTTCGAAATGAATGAAAAGATAAAGTACTATTTTGATGTTTAATACAAGATAACTACTTAACTAGTCTACTGTTGAGAAAAGATTCAAGTAGTTTTGGCTTCATCAAAAAGGGGGAAATTGTTGGGATATGAATCCTAAAACAAGTTCTAAATGATGTTGAAAATATAAAAGATAAAGTTTTGATAAGCCAAAAGAAGTTTGAATTTTTCTAAGTGTTGACTAATCTAGTCTAGTTAAGTTGAAGTCATCTTGAACAGGATCAGTAGAGTTTACATAAGCTAATATAGGATAAGACAAGTACTTATAATTGATATCATGTTATTACGTCATATTTCGTATTTGTATATGTTAAGATTGTTATTGAGCTATGAATAATTGTTGTATAGAGCTCATGTTTAAATGTAATAGATAGATTCTTTGTATAGTTTTATAAGTTGACTAAGCTTTGTAAACAAGAGCTTAAAGTAATGTAATAGTCTTGTTAGGATTAGTTGATAGGACTAGATAAGTTCTATGTTGTAAATCTGAAGAAGTCTACTGCACAAGTTAAGTTGAAGACGCAGTCTACTACTACTACACAAGACTAAAGTTTGAAGAGTTAGTTAAGGAATAACTAATTAACTGGAGAAACGCGTGAAAGGATAAGAAGTTTCAGTGAGAAGTTAGTTTTCAAGAAAAGGTTGTTATACAACTGAATGTTCTTGGAATTGGAAGTCTATAAATACCCCAAGGTATTCATTGATTAGAGACTACTAAAAGACACAAAAAAATACTGAAGCTACATACTGAAGAATTGTTCGAAGTTTCTCTCAGAGATTGAAGTTCAGAAAGTGAAGCTACTCAAGACAAGTGAAGATCGAAGAAGGCTACTATTGAACGAAGAGAAGTTTTATTTTCGTTTACTGTTTCAAGTTGCTAGTTACTTGTAAAATAGCTAGTAAGATCGAAGATATATCTGGAGATATAATCGAGAAGATCTAAGTCTTATTTCTTGGGACTTAAAGCTACAAGAACATATTACTCGATTGGAAGAGTTAATAAGAATTTCACAACTGGGTTTGTGAGAGTGGATGTAGACAAGTTGTCGAACCACTATAAATCTTGTGTTTGATTTACTTTATTGTTTTGTTTGTTTGTTTGAATTGATTTATTGTTTACTTATTAAACATACATAACTAAACAAGACTAGTTGAGTACATAAAACAGAGTTCTCGAATTAAGTTGAGTATAATCTTTAATTGGGCTCATTGTTAATTTCGTATTCCGCACATTGTAATTCTGATATATCGAAAGATTTTAGAAAAGTCTATTCACCCCCCTCTAGACATTTTCTTTAGCTTCCCTCGATATTAACTCAACTTAGGGACCTACACTCTTAAAGTGCCCAGGTTTGTTGTAGTGGTGGCACACTACTTCCCCTTGATTTGACTCTGCCGATTTACCCTTATCAGCTCCCTTGGGTTGACTAGACCCCTTCTTGGAGGCAGATTTCTTATGTCCTCCCTTGATTGCCAATCCTTCCCCACTACTACTTTTATCTCCTTGAGATGTCTTGTTATGTAACAGCTTGGACTTGACAGCCAAGATCACATCCTCCAATGTGATTGCTTCCTTTCTACCATACAAGATGGTGTCCTTTAGGATTTCAAAGGACTTAGGCAGAGCACTCAACAAGATCAGAGCCTTATCCTCTTCCTCTAACTTGACATCCAAATTCTCCAGATCATCAAGAATCTTGTTGAACTCATCTAGCTGCTCCGTAATGGGTTTGTCATCTCCCATTCTAAAGGCATACAGCTTCTGTTTCGAATAGAGTCGGTTAGCAAGAGTTTTCACCATATATAGCTTCTGAAGCTTATCCCAAACCTCATTCGCTGACTTCTCTTTAGCAACCTCCCTCAAGACCTTATCTCCAAGGCAAAGTAGGATCGTGCTTCGAGCTTTCCTGAGCAACTTGCTCCTTTCAGCCGCAGTTGTTGCAGTTTCTTTTGCAATCTCTTCGGATTCTTCGAGAGCTTCGAATAATCCTTGTTGTTCAAGGAGGGCCTGCATTTTGACCTTCCACATCCCAAAATCTCCAGTGCCTGTAAACTTCTCTATGTTGTACTTGGTAGAATCCCCCATCTTAGATCTGCAGCTACTTCAGTTTCCCACAGACGGCGCCAATTGTCAAGTTGATTCCGATCGGTTAGACATCTCCAACTAATTAGAACACTTGAATATAGAAGAAATAACTGCTCTAGGATAGTAATTCAGAAAAGTAATCAACGAGACAAACAGCACACAAGAATTTAAGTGGTTCGATCAATGTGATCTACATCCACTGGACCAGACTAGTACTTCTTTGATTGATAAAGAATGTTTACATACTCATTCACTCGGAATTGGATATTTCCTCACTTCACTCGTGAACTCACACAACTCAAAAAATACAATAACGTACTAAATCTCTCTATCCAAAAATCAACCTTTACAATGTACACAAACTAGAGTTTATAAAGACCAAAGGTAGTTGCTGCTGTTAGGAACTGTTTGAGTAGTTATCAACCGCTTGTAACAACCCATGTGCTATGTTATTGCCCAACTGAAAATGGTAGTTATGCCCTCAAGTTGTTTTAACTGTAAAACTGTCAATTAAACTAACTAACTTCGAACGAGAAGACTTGTCCATAAAGATCAGATCACTTCTACTGTTATGATACCCAACTCTTCTGTTCTAATGATCAAAAGCTAACTCTTCTGATAGACTCCTTATTGTGCTTAGTCCAGTACTGTGCTGACCAACTCTGCTGGACAACTCTGCTGACCAACTCTGCTGAACAACTCAGCTGGACAACTCTGCTGAAGACTAAGCATCACCTCCTCAGCTGATTTAAACCATTCCACTCATCTGATTTCGGCCTAAGTTATCTTATCTGATCTTATCAGCTCAGTACTTTACTGTGCTGATTTTGAGATTATGAGATAACACTCACAGATATTAAATCTACTGAGGTGTACCAACAAGTCTTGAGAGAGCTTGAGGAAGCAAATCTCAGGATAGTTTACCAATAAAGACAGATTGATGATCAACTACTTTCTCATAAGAGAAAAGATTTTGAACTAAAAATTCTTCAAGCAAAATTTGAAAACCTCTCACATGAGTATGACATTCTTAAATCAAGTGAAGAGAGCCTGAAATTAAAGATGTCTGCTTTGAACAAATCCTCTAGAGCAATAGAGGAAATTCAAAGTTATCAAAGACCTATGGCTCAAAGAAGTGGATTAGGTTTTGATCCATTTGAATCTTCACCTTGTCTTAGTATTGCTTCCACAAGTAACACTAAGAAAATCTTTGTTAAATCAGTGGCACAACAAGCTGAAAATGAAATAATTCAGCCATTGAACAAAGGGAAGGGCAAAATAAATGAAATGCCCACTCAAGTGCTTCAAGAGACTAGGCCCAAACCTTTGGAAAAGGTCAAGGCTCCTGAACATAAGAGGAATGTTGGTCAGCAGAGTAAACCCAATGGAAGGGCAACTCTCCTGAACAATGTTCAAAGGAGTTATCCAAGGTATGATCAGCCGAGGCCTACTCTACTGAGGAAGCCTCAGTTGAAAAACCTAAGGAATACTATCCTCACAGGCAAAATAAAATGAGACAACCAAAACCCTCCATGCCAAAGGGTAATGGTCATAAATATGCCCTCCCTCAAAGATTTCCTCAAGTTGCACAAAGAACTCACAAGTTCAGGAGATTTGACAACTCTCTTGAAACTTACAGAGTCAACACTTTCACACATTCTTTCCCAAAGGCATTTAAGGGAAAGACTATGTATGTTGATACACAAGGAAAACAACTTAGCCACCTTGAATCAATCAGGGTAATTAGGCAAGTTTGGGTTCCTAAAGGTACAACTAACCTCTCAGGACCCAAAATTCAAAGGGTACCTAAAGCTTGCTAAATGCATGTACCTATGGGCCACAAGAAGATGAGGAGTATGAGCAAAAAGTCAGTATGGTACCTTGATAGTGGATGCTCAAGGCACATGACTGGAAACAAAGAACTCCTCACTGATTTCACTGAAAAAGAAGGCCCAAATGTCACCTTTGGAGACAGCTCACAAGTAGTAACAAAAGGTTATGGTACCTTGATAATTGGTAATATCAAGGTATCCAATGTATCTTATGTGGCTGGTCTCAAATATAACTTGCTAAACATAAGTCAGTTTTGTGATAAAGGTTTTAATGTTGAGTTCTCAAGTGGAAAATGCCTAATTAAAGATAAAACTCAACAAACTCTACTGACTGGAACAAGAAAGGGAAATGTTTATTTTGCTGACTGGGACAAGTCTACTGATGTTGCATGTTTCATTGTCAAGAGCTCTAGTGAACAAAGTTGGTTATGGCATAAAAGGCTACATCACTTGAACTTCAAATCAATGAACAAGCTTGCTAGAAATGCATTAGTAAAAGGACTACCTAATGAGGTTTTCATTAAAGAACATGTATGTAAACCATGTCAAGAAGGAAAACAGATTAAAACCTCATTCAAGGGAAAACCAGTCATTTCTACTGAAAGGGTACTTGAACTATTACACATGGATTTATTTGGACCAATTACCCCTTCAAGCATAAATGGAAGAAAATACACATTGGTTGTAGTAGATGACTTCTCTAGGTTCACTTGGGTAGTTTTTCTCCTTAATAAGAAAGAAACACAAGTCAAACTCCCTAAACTACTAAAGAGACTGTCAAATGAAAAGAGCCTTAACATTATCAAAATAAGATCTGATAAAGGCACTGAGTTCATTAATTCATACATCAATGAGTATTGCACCCTTAATGGGATAGCTCATGAAACCTCAGCAGCTAGAACTCCTCAGCACAATGGAGTTGCAGAAAGAAGGAATAGAACTCTAAAAGAAGCTGCTAGAACCTTAATTGCTGATTTTAATCTACCTAAGAGGTTTTGGGCTGAAGCTATAAACACTGCATGCTATACTCAGAACAGATGTTTGATCACTAAGGGTCAAGGCAAAACCCCATATGAACTCTGGAGAGGAAGATTGCCTAAAGTGTCATACTTTCACATATTTGGTTGTAAGTATTTCATTCACAACAATGGGAAAGAGCAGTTGAAAGCTTTTGACAGCAAAGCTGATGAGGGGATATTCCTTGGATATTCCCAAATTAGTAGAGCTTTCAGGGTGTACAACTGTAAAACCCTAATTGTGGAGGAAACACCTCATGTTGTGTTTGATGAATCTATTTTTGAGATCAGGAATAAAAACCTGGATACTGAAGAAATCACACAAAGAACAACCAGATTGAGCCTGAAAGCCAAAGACACTGTATTCATAGATGTTGTCCAAGCCAATCTCCCTAAAATTGTTTCACTGGACAACACTCCTGAAGGGAATGGTGAACTGAATGACCCAATCCCAGTTCACACTCAGGTAACAACTACCAATGAAGAAGCAGGCTCTGCTGAGGTAGTTAGTGGATCAAATATTCAAGGGGAAACCACAAATGTTGAAAATGCCAATGTCCCTGACATTGAGGACAACACCCCTGAATATGATCCTGAATTAGATCCTGCATTCAATTATCCTGAATTCTATGAAAATGGTGACTCAACGTCAGTAGAGGACAACTCTACTTAAGGGATCAGAAAAAGAAGGACATGGTTGTCTGACCATCCTACTGATCTGATACTTGGTGATCCAAGTATAGGAGTCAAAACCAGAAGGTTTCATGGTGAAAGTGCTTTGTTTTGTTGTTTCCTATCAGAACAGGAACCAAGTGGCATTGAGGAAGCACTTCAAGATGCAAACTGGATCACAGCTATGCAGGAAGAGCTGAACCAATTCACCAGAAATGATGTATGGGAGCTGGTGGATAGACCTTCACATCAAGATGTTATTGGAACCAAATGGGTGTTCAAGAACAAGAAAAATGAAAATGATGTGATTGTCATAAACAAAGCCAGATTAGTGGCAAAAGGCTACTGTCAATCAGAAGGCATTGATTATGATGAGACTTTTGCACCTGTGGCAAGGCTAGAAGCAATATGGCTTTTCTTAGCCTATGCAGCCCACAAGAGGTTCAAAGTGTACCAAATGGATGTCAAGAGTGCCTTCTTGAATGGAGTTTTGAAAGAAGAAGTCTGTTGGGATATGAATCCTTGAAACAATGTTCTAGTTGATGAAAGTATGTTTTGATGGCCAAAAGCAACTTAAAGTTAGTGATATATGTGGTTCTAAGTCATCTTAACTAAGTCATCTAAAAACAAGATTACTGATCTTAACTGAGTCATATGAAATAAGTTTACTGATCTTAGTTAGTAATATTAAGAGTAAGATTACTGATCTTAACTGAGTCATATGAAATAAGTTTACTGATCTTAGTTAGTAATATTAAGAGTAAGATTACGGATCTTAACTAAAGAATACTGGAATAAGATTACTGATCTGGGTATGGAAACTGAGAATAATTTTAGTGATCTTATGTATTTGAATCTGAGTTACTGATCTTATATACTTACTGATCTTATATGCTTACTGATCTTATATGTAAGTTACTGATCTTAGGTGTTTACTGATCTTATTGTTTACTGATCTGATATATGAACTGATAGGAACTAAGCTGATGTTTTGTATTGTATAGACAGCTTATAGTATAGGACTTAATTATACTCATCTGTATATAGTTCAGTTGATGTATAGATAGGTTTTATATTTGTAAGTTTGTATTTTATTGTATTCAGCATTGTAAAGTTCAGAACAGTAGATTAGAACTAGATTAGAAGAAGATCAGAAGACTAAAGAAGACTCAGAGGACTACTTCAGAGTAAGAAGACTTCAAAGAAGAGTTGAAGAAGAGCTTAGAAGAAATCTGGAGAAGTTTTGAACAATTTTGAGTTACTGTGCTGACTGGCTCAGCAGAGTAAAAATCCGAACAGTAAAAATCAGAACAGTAAGTTACTGTGCTGATTTGGTAAAATTGAAGAATAATTTTGGATAACTTATTTAAAGAGTAACTGAAGATTTATTGAAGAGATGCTGACTTGGAAGTTGAAGGAAGTTACAAAGTCGGTTACAAGAAGAAGTTACAAAAACAGTTTTAGAGTTAGTTGAGAGTTAGTTCACAAACTGCTAACTGTCATACTAAGTTCTATAAATACTGTGTGATCTCCTACTGCTAAGACTACTGATCTTAAAGCATTCACAAGCAATCTAAGTCTACAGAAGCACAAGAAGAACTCGCAGAGTTGAAGGAGATTAAAGAAGAGAAGCCACTGAATTGAAGAGAAGAATCAAAGGCTATTCAAAGAGAAGTTTTACTTTTCAAGTTTAAGTTTGTGTTGTTGTAAAACAAGTGTGCTAGTTACTTGGAGAATTACTAGTAGATCGAAGATATACCTGGTGGTATAATCGATAAGATCAAAGTATTAATCTTGGGACTTTAAGCCACAAGAAACTCAAGAAGGAAGAGT
Organism: Galeopsis tetrahit; assembly: GCA_963675135.1. NCBI lineage: Eukaryota > Viridiplantae > Streptophyta > Magnoliopsida > Lamiales > Lamiaceae > Galeopsis > Galeopsis tetrahit. The sequence continues at coordinate 87,815,574 of OY776120.1, forward strand.
TAATAAAACTTCACAACTGGAGTTGTGAGAGTGGATGTAGACATTTGTCGAACCACTATAAAATTCTGTGTTCTTTACATTTTCAGTTTGATATTTGTGTGAATTGTTTAACTAAGAACATTAAGAATTTACAAAGATAAAGATCTAAAGAAAAGTTGAGTATAAACTAGTAAGGCCCATATTGTTTTGAAAGTACTGATCTGAGCTGAGTAAGCACAGTACCGTACATAAGAAGACTAAATTCCGCATTGCATATTCTGATATTTTGAAAGATTTTTGAAAGTCTATTCACCCCTCCCCTCTAGACTTTCTTAGCTTAATCAATCTTAACTCAACTTTGGGACCAACAAAGTCTATGTAGAGCAACCACCTGGTTTTGAAGTTGGAAACCAAGTTTATACACTGAAGAAAGCTCTATATGGACTCAAGCAAGCTCGAAGAGCATGGTATGACACACTATCACAGTTCCTCTTGGATCATGGCTTCATCAAAGGAACTGTGGACAGAACTCTCTTCAGAATCACTAAAGGAGAGGACATCTTGCTTGTCCAAATATATGTGGATGACATCATATTTGGATCCCCAAATGAGAAGTTGTGTGAGAAATTCTCAAAAATCATGCCAAGAGGATCTTGAGGTATCTCAAGGGCACTAAGAATCTAGGCCTTTAGTACCCTGTTGATGACAACATTGAGCTAACTGGCTACTCAGATGCTGATTATGGAGGCTGTAGAATTGACAGAAAGTCCACTTCTGGGACTTGTCAATTCTTAGGGAACAAGCTCATATCTTGGTTCTCTAAGAAACAGAACATAGTGGCAACCTCCACCACTGAGGCTGAATATGTAGCTGCTGGAAGTTGTTGTGCTCAGATCCTTTGGTTGAGACAACAATTAAGAGACTACAATGTCAACTCCACTGAAGTACCAATCTTCTGTGACAACAACAGTGTTATTGCAATATCATAGAATCCTGTATTGCACACTAGATGCAAACATGTGGACATCAAGCATCACTTCATTAGAGACCATGTGGAGAAGAATGATATCAAATTGGTGAAAATCCACACAGATCATCCAAAAGCTAATATATTAACAAAACCACTTGCAGAGGCAAGGTTTCTAGAACTATCAGCAGAGTTGGGTCTACTTGATCCAGGAAAGTTGGACAAATAAGTCCAAAGGAGTTTATTCATCAAGGGGGAACTAAAATCAAAGTTCAGCAGACTTGGTCAAGTCTACTGAAATTCAGAAGAGATGACCTCAAATCTTCAGGACACTTGTCCATTGATTATCAGGACAGTTGTCCACATCTCTTCAGGACACTTGTCCATGTAGGGTCAAATAAGTTGTCTTGGCTATCAAACCAAATCTAGGTTTGATAAGCACCTATTTTGGGTAATCATTGCCTATTTCAATAACTGTCCCATTCCTTTTAAAGATATCACCTTTTCAAGGATTCAATTTGTCCCTTACCCAAAAAGTCGCTTTCAATGCATTAAATGCCAAGATTTAACTTTTGTTTGCATTAAACAATTTGAGACATGATCTACTGTTGGGATATTGATTCGGGTGGAATTTACACGTTTTAGAGGCACATGTGAAGCGTGTTTTGATGTGGATTTCATTGATTTATGCATTGAATATGATTGTGTTTAGCCAAAATGAGAGAAAGGTATTGTTTTGTCGATTTTATAGGTAAAACGATGGAATTTGGAGCAAAATGCATACCACAAGTTATCGGACCGGAAAGAGGAGTGCACCATTGGATCCGGCTCGAAATATGGAGTGGAATAGAAAAAAAGAATCAAGTCAATCGGAGGTCGGAAGCTCAAGAAACGGAGGGACGAAGTTGGAGGACGAAAACGACACAAGGAGCCAAGACGAATGTTTGGCCCGGCCGGGTGGAATGACTCGCCCGGCCGGGCGGCCGAGCCCAAAACTTTGTCAAGTTTACGAAAGTTTGGCCCGGCCGGGCGGCATCACTCGCCCGGCCGGGCGATAAAAGTTGCATTTTTCTGAGCGCATTTACGAAGATATGGCCCGGCCGGGCGGCATCACTCGCCCGGCCGGGCGGCCGAACAAGCCAACTCCCTCGCCAAATACGAAGTCTCCGCCCGGCCGGGCGGCACCACTCGCCCGGCCGGGCCAACACGCCCCTGTTTTTATTTCTCTTGGCCGACCACTCCGCCCGGCCGGGCCACTTCCCCACCCGCCCAGGCCGCCCCATTTTCGGTGCCAAACGCGTGTTTTCTCCATTTTTGAGGGACCTACTTGCAAATATCACACCCAAACCCTACCCCAACACTATAAATACCCCATTTCTTGAATTTCACAGGGGATTACCCCTTTCTCAAGAGTTCTTCACACATTTACACATAGTTGGAGGTTTTTGGCTATATCTTCTTCATCTCTCCACCAATTCATGCAAGGAAGGAGGCAATAGCTTGGGAATTCCATTCCCTACTGTTGGTCCCAAGTTGAGTTAATAACGAGTAAGCTAGTGAAAATGTCTAGAGGGGGGTGAATAGACTTTTCAAAAATCTTTCGAAATATCAAAGTACTATATGCGGAATACGAAATTAACAATGAGCCCAATTCAAGATTATACTCAACTTATTTTCGAGAACTCTGTTCTATACTCAACTAATCTAGTTTAGTTAAGTGGTTAAACCAATTAAGCAATTTAAACAATCAAAACAATAAAGTAAATCAAACACAAGATTTATAGTGGTTCGACAACTTGTCTACATCCACTCTCACAAACCCAGTTGTGATGTTTCCACTAAACTCTTCCAATCGAGTACAAGTGTATGTTCCTGTCTTTAAAGTCCCAAGAAGAAGACTTAGATCTTCAACAGACTATACCTCCAGATATGTCTACGATCTTACTAGAAATTTTACAAGTATCTAGCACCTTGAAAATAACAAACAAAAACTAAAAACTTCTCTGATTTTCAGTAGTAGCCTTCTTGATTCTTCACTTGTCTTCTGGCTATCTTTCTGAACTTCAATCAACTCTGAGAGTAAACTTCGATTGAATCTTCAATAACGTTTGTAAGTAGTAATTCTCAATATTTCAGTAGTCAGTCATCTTTAACCAAATGAATACCTTGGGGTATTTATAGACTTCAAATCCAAGAACTTTCAGTTGTGTAACAACCTTTCTTGAAAACTAACTTGTAACTGATTCTTCTTATCCTTCCACGCGTTTCTTCAGTTAATTAGTTATTCCATAACTAATTCTTCAATTCCATCTTCAATACGCGTTTCTGTAACTAACTTCAAATTAACTTGTCTTGTGTAGTAGCGCACCTGTCTTGTCCAGTAGTAGTAGTCTGCGTCTTCTACTTGACTAGTGCAGTAGGCTTCTAATAGAACTAATCTAGTCCTATCATCTAACCTAACAAGATTATTACATTACATTAAGCTTTTATAACACAAGTTTAGTCAACTTATAAACTATACAATGAATCTAATCTATTACATAAAAAATATCATGAGCTCTATACAGTAATTATAGCTCAAAAACAATCTTAACATATTCAACTATGAACAGATATGAAGTACTTATACATCGTACTTATCTTTTAAATATAAACAATACTTTTCTTTTTATGTGAACTCTACTGATCAGTTCAAGATGACTTCAACTTAACTAGATTAGATTAGTCAACACTTAGAAAATATTCAAGTCTTCTTTTGGCTTATCAAAACTATATCTTTTATCTTTTATTCATCATTTAGGACTTGTTCTAGGATTCATATCCCAACAATTTCCCCCTTTTTGATGAAGCCAAAACTACTTGAATCTTTTCTCATAAGTAGACTAGTTAAGTAGTTACCTTGTCTTTTAACATCAAATAGTACTTTATCTTTTCATTCATTCAGAAATAAGATCAGTAGATATTACAAATACTTAACAAAATCAGAATAAAACTAAACTATACTGAAAAGTTACCTCTTTCTGAATCTGGAACACAGAAAGCATTGAGTAGTCTAGTATGAATTTCTTTGATATGTTCTTCATCTTCAATCTTCTCGTTGTCTAGCAACTCATCTTCATACTTCTTGATCTGGTTCATATCTGCCCTTTTACCTGAACTAGTCATGGGACACTTCCATTTTGGAAAACCAGGAACAAGAATATTAAAATTAGCAGCAGCAGATATTCTTATGATCAAATTCCATAGCATCTTATGCTGTCCTTCCATGAACTTGTCAAACATAGCATAAAGATCGTCAGAGTTATCAGAATCTCCAAACTTCCTGATAATCCAGTGATCTAGTTCCCACTGCCTTTTCACTTTCATCCATTCTTGACGATGTTCTTTGTCAATAAAGTGATCAATGAGCTTGTCTTCTATTTGATCTTCATCAGGCTTCTCCTTCAACAAACTTTCAATATGCTTTTCTATCTTCTTCTTCTTCGCATAATGAGCTTCATCACTTGGATCAACAACCTTTTGCTTCTTCAAAATAGTTGACTCAGGAGTAGGTTCTTCAATGATAATAGACTTCCTTTTCGATACCATTCTTGTCTGCACTTCAGCTTCTGGAGATGCAATAGCCTTGCCCTTCTCCTTCTTCTTCAATTCATCTGCTTCAATTTTAGCTTGCTCAGCTTCTGCAGTTTTAACCAATCTGCCTCTGCCTCTCTTAGGCCTTTTGAGATCTTGCATAGCTTCCGCAGCTTCCTTTGCTTCCGGCTCAGTACTGGATTTTTCAATTTCAGCTTCAGCACTAATCTTAGCTTCAGATTGTTTTGTCTTCTTTGTCTCTTCCCCCTTTTTGGCTTCATCAGTAGCCTGGAGAGAGAAAAGAGAAGTGAAACGAGTCATCTCTTCAAACATAGCTTGTTTCATTTGACTTGTAGCTCTTTCAATTTGCTTCTCATGCGAATTGTTTTGACTCAACTTGTCCAGCTTGGTCGCCACCAACTCCAGCTTTTGAGTAGACAAGTTCAACTCATTCTTGAAATGTGTTGCGGTCAAACGTAGCTTCTTATTTTCTTCAGTCATAGCAGAGATAAGTTGTTGAGCTTGAGTTAACTGATCATAAGCTTCCTTCCGTTGAACATCAGCAACCTCGATTCTTGCTCTATAGACTCTTTCCAACTTCCTGGATTCAGTAGCTAGTACGCGAGCAAAATCGACTGAGCTCTTCTCTGAGTATTCAACTTGATCCTGAAGAAATCCTTCAAGTTGTTCAAACATATGCTGTCTGTATTCATCATCTACCTGACTGACTGCATCTACTATCAGATCTTTTGAACTTGTCACAAGGACATTGTTTTGTTCAATAAGAATCCTCTTGACATCAGATTTGAGAAAGTCATCAATGGACGATTTTATAACACCTTTCAAATCAGCTTTCAACTCATCTATGGAAGTAGTGGAAAATCTTTGAGCATGAATGGTTTCTTCCATGATCACATCATCAGCAATAGATATCACCTCAATCAATTGTCCTTCTGTAGCAGTAGTTACGGCCTCGTCTTCTACTACCTCTGAATCTTGAAACACACTTCCAGCTATGGCTTTCAAACTTGGAAACGGACAGTAAGGCACTATAGCTAATTTAGCTTCCTCAGCCTTCCTTATAGCTTCAGCCAAGTCCTTCCTTAACAAAGCGTGCAACTTTGCCATGTATCCACAGAGTTCAAATGGAAGTAGATTATCAGAATAACGATTTATAAAAGCAAAATCTGACCTTGGACAGTTAGCATGATCAACTTGAAACCTGAACACAATGCCTCTCAACTGATTTGAGACATTGTCTAAGTCCACCATAGGATCAGTAGACTGGAAATCTTCAACTTGCGTGACTTCAGTCATAATCATATCATTGTCAAAATCGGAATCTGAAACTTGAATGCCTACATCAAATTTTGATTCTGAGCACATCAAATCATCAGAAATGTGTAGCAATCTTTTAGCAAGATCTGTGATGGCATGAGCTGGGAATAACTCGGAGTGATCTTGAACACCACTGGTCTCCTTCTATTCCATTTCCCAGTCCATAAAGTTCGAGATGCCTCCCTTTCCTAAGATAACTTCGAAAAGATCATCCGTGCCAGACTTCTTCAATGCCACCCAAGTGCATACTCTTAGAAGTTTCTCAAACTGTTCTGATTCATAGTCGACTTCAATAGCCGAGAGCTTCTTTTTCAAGTTTCTGCTCATCTTCGAACGGATTCTCCTTTCTCTCAGGCTCATGGGGTAATATACCAAGGATTCAAATCTAACTTCAGACGGGGTCTGAGTAGGTGGGGTCCCTATCTCAGTCGTTGCAGTGGCAACTGGCGACTTATCTGAAGCAGATGGGTGAGAAGGTTCAACATATTCTGTTGAGGATAAAGAGAGATTTTGGACTGTGGTTTCTGTGGGCTTTGATGTGTCTTGGTTTGGTGTGACAACTGTCGGAGTATCAGTTGTATCTAATATGGGAGTGTTTTCGGGTAGGCTGACTCTCAGCGGATATGCTGGCAGCACTTGTGAGGTTGAGGGAATAGGTCTAGGCCTAGATCGGTGTGATCTAGCCTTGGTTCGAACTGAAGAAGATGGGAGAGAGAGAGAAATTGAAACAGATTGAGTAGAAGAACCAACCTGTAAACTCGACTCGACTGGACGAGTAGGCGAATCAACTCTCACGAGAGTATACATCTCAGGTATTTGTTCACTCGACTCCTGCTCTTGAGTCGACTCTTCTTCTGACTGAGTCTTCTCTGAGTCTTCTGCACTAGATGAGTCTTGTGCAGCTTCCATTGACTTGTCTTCAGCGGACTCATCTCCTGAAGAACCAGACGCACCAGCATACGGCAAAGCTTCCATGGGGTCAATTCTGGCTTGCTTAGGTGCAGATGGCCTAGCCGCAGCTTGTTTCCTCACTGCCCCCTTTTTCAAGTAAAATTTCAAAGGATGGAACGGCTTTCCTTACTCCATTTCGTCTTGTTTGGCATAAGGAGAGGAAGTAAGATACTTAGCTTATTGCCATATCCAACGGCAGTAGACACCACCCAATTCCGAGTATTGTCATCTACTCGAACACTGCGTTCAAAATACATAATTCGATCTGCAATCAGCTTGAACCAATTGCATTCAGTGATACCATCAAAAATAACAGCCATAACCCTTGCCTTCATAAAGGTCACAGAGTCATGAGAACCAGTCGAACTTAACAAGATTTTGCTGGCAATATCCAATAAGGTGCGATATTTCTTAAGAAGATCACCCTTCTTGACTGGAGCATACTTGCCATCTGATTTCTGTTTCAGCTTCTTGCCACAGAAGATGCTCAAGTATCGAATTTCTTGTCCAAGAGCATAATTATCAATGTCAATTGTTCCGGTGGGCAGCTGTAGATGGTTGAACATCGTTTCTGGAGTGATTTGCACACGATCTTCACCAATGAAGGATTCAAGAATATCACCTTGTCTGATGACGTTGGCATAGAACTCTAGCACCTCCTCCTCCAAGACCACTTGAGGAAATGATTCTAGATAAGGTTTGAGCCCACATCGAGTGCATTTAGCCAGAATCTCAGCATCGTCGTCTGAGTGATTGCCTTTTAAGAACACAGATGGTTCAACATTTACTTTGTTATCGGAGATGTACCGGCCTAGGTCGAATGTGACCTGCATGTTAGTTCTAAGATCGAAGATAGATCGAATAGACATCTCAAAAAAAATCAGTAACTGGATTGCTTGAGAATAGGGAGAGAAAAATCTTCTTGAGAGAAAAGGGAGTTAACAAAAATGTGACTAAGTCATGTGATAATTTGGGTTTTGATCAAGACGGTTAAGACCTTTGGCATTCGGTTACGGAACCGAGAGTATTATGTAATTTGATATTGTAAACTTTGAAATCCGCCCCTTCTTAGTTGGAACAGAGAAGTGAACTTATCTATCCTAGTGTAGATGAGTGAGAACTGGATGTATACACCACATCAAATGAGAGTGTATAAATCTAATTCAAGGGTTTTCAAATTCTACCAATACCTAATTACTATAATATCCTTAATCCGTTTTGATTAAACACTTAGCATTGTAGAGTAAAACAAACTTAGCTTGTCTGTTTGAGTCCATCCAGAACAGACGAGTAGACTCAAGCTTCATCAGACGAGTTGACTTAAGTACACAAGACGAGTTCCCCCTTCGTCTGTGCATGTCTATTCTGATTCTCGAACGACTTCGTTTACCTATCTTCTCACTTTCAACATGTAATTGATGGTACAAGTAAAGTAACAATAAATAAAATGAATATCAATCTAAAGCAATGATCAAGGATTCGATCAAGATGACTATTGACTAGCATAAGGGTCAATATAAGGATATTTAAGAAATCATAGATTCCCCCTTAAATGTTTATTCCCTTAGTATTACCCTCAGCTTTACCAGCTTCCTCATCGGGTTGTCTGGTCATCTTGTCTAGCCTTGTATACCTGTCTGTTGCGTGAGTAGACTAGTGCTCTGCTCTTTTGTGGTAACTTGTCTATTTCTCCTTTCTTCTTAGGACTGTACCTGTCTGGTTAGTACATTTCTACACACTAGTAGGATCAAGATCAATCAGTCCTAGGCTAATGCATAATTCATGAAATCGAGCCTCAGCTAATGGTTTTGTGAAAATATCAGCTCTTTAAAAATCAGTATGAATCTTTTCCATGCGAATATCCTTCTTTTCTACATGATCACGTATGAAATGGTGTTTCACATCAACATGCTTACAACGTGTGTGCAGAACAGGATTTTGTGTAATGGCAATGGCACTATTACTATCACAGAATATAGGAACATTTGATTCACAAATATTATAATCTCTAAGCTGTTGAATAAGCCATAATAATTGACTACAACAACTACCAGCAGCCATGTACTCGGCTTCAGTGGTAGAGGTAGCAACACTTGTCTGCTTTTTCGAAAACCATGAAATAAGTTTTGTGCCTAAGAATTGACAAGAACCAGATGTAGATTTCCTATCTATTCTACAACCACCAAAATCAGAGTCAGAGTAGCCACTTAGAGATAAATCATCATTTGAAGGATACCATATACCACGATTGATGGTTCCTTTCAAATATTTCAGAATCCTTTTAGTGGTTTCCATGTGACTCTCTTTTGGATTAGCTTGAAAGCGAGCACATACACCAACAGAAAATGCAATATCAGGTCTACTAGCAGTCAAGTACAGTAATGAACCAATTAGACCACGGTAATGAGTTTGATCAGTACATTTACCTTGTTCGTCTGGGTCCATTCTGTATGTAGGTAGCATAGGTACGCCAGCAGACTTGCATGTCTTAATACCATACTTGTCTAGAAGATTTCTAGTATACTTTGCTTGATTTATGAAAATCCCTTCAGGGGTCTGTTTTACTTGAAGTCCAAGAAAGTAATTCATTTCACCCATCATAGACATCTCAAATTTACTTTGCATGAGTGTTGAGAAACTTTCACTCAGCTCTTTGTTAGGTGAACCAAAAATGATGTCATCTACGTAAATTTGGACGAGTAAAATGTCTTTTCCTTCTTGTCTTCTAAACAAGGTTCTGTCTACCTTGCCTTTAGTAAAACCATTTTCTAATAGAAATTGAGAAAGAGTATCGTACCAGGCTCTTGGAGCTTGCTTTAGTCCATATAAGGCCTTCTTTAATTTGTATACCTGATTACCTTTGACTTCGAAACCTGGGGGTTGTTCAACATATACTTCTTCCGCAAGAATACCGTTAAGAAATGCACTTTTAACATCCATTTGATATACAGTAAATTTCATGTAAGCAGCATATGCAAGAAACAATCGAATGGCTTCTACTCTAGCAACAGGAGCATATGTTTCATCATAGTCTATGCCTTCAGCTTGTGAATAGCCTTGGGCGACTAGTCTAGCCTTATTACGGACAACTACATCATTCTCATCTTTCTTATTCTTGAAAATCCATCGAGTGCCAACTACATTATGATGTTTCGGTCTATCGACAAGTTCCCAGACGTCGTTTCGAACAAACTGATTCAACTCGTCTTGCATAGCAATGATCCAATTACTATCAGCCAATGCCTCATTAATGGTTTTTGGCTCGATAGATGAGAGGAAACAACACCAGCAAAACAGAGATGGACTAGATTGTTCTTGCGACTCAAAGAGTTGTCGTCTAGTCTTAACACCAACAGTAGAGTCACCAATAATATTTTCAGTATTATGCGCTGATTTCCATGTATTTCATGTACAGCATCATGCATGTCAACATCATTATCATCAGAAGATTTAATGGGAGTAGACGAGTCGACTAGTTTAGGTATGTCAACTGGTCTAGTAGAGTTACCTTGAGCACTCACCTTCTTCTGGTCATCTGACTCGAGAGCTTTCATGAATGGATTATATGCTTGAACGGATTCATATACCTCTGAGTCTTTGTCAGATTCGACAGTTAGCTCAGTAGCTTTCTCACTGATCTTGTTGGCAGACGGGTCCTGTTGAGATTCTTCGAAAACCACATGTGGTGTTTATTCCACACAAAGGGTTGAGTAGTTGAATACTCTAAATGCTTTGCTAGTCGAGGAGTATCCTAAGAATATCCCCTCGTCTGCTTTAGCATCGAATGCATTCAACTTGCTTTTCCCATTGTTATGGATGAAACACTTGCATCCAAATATATGAAAATATGACACTCTGGGTTTTCTACCTTTCCATACCTCATAGGGCGTCTTACCTAGTGCTTTATTGATAGCACTTCTATTTTGTGAGTGGCATGCAGTGTTGATAGCTTCTGCCCAAAATTTCTGAGGCGTATTATACTCTGTCAGCATGGTCCTGCAGGCCTCCTTAAGAGTTCTGTTCCTTCGTTCTGCTACTCCATTTTGCTGTGGTGTCCTAGCTGCACTAGTAAGGTGCTGGATGCCACGCTTAGAACAAAATTCTTTAATATAGCAGTTAATGAATTCAGTACCCTTGTCACTACGGATCTTGATAATTGACTGATTCTTCTCAACCTGTAACTTCTTCAACAGATCAGGCAAAAGTGTTTGTGTATCACTCTTCTTGTGTAAGAAGACTACCCAAGTGAATTTAGAATAGTCGTCTACCACAACAAGTGTGTACCTTCTACCGTTCAAAGTTGGAGGAGTTATTGGGCCATGTAAGTCCATATGTAGAAGTTCAAGAACTCTACTGGTTGAGAGGGATGGAATAGATTTAAAAGAACCCTTTACCTGTTTACCTTTTTGACAGGACGTGCATACATGTGACTTATAGTAGACTTCATTGGGAATACCTTCCACAAGGTAGTCTCTGGCTATCTTATTAAGAACCTTAAAGTTTAGATGACAAAGGCGTCTATGCCAGAGCCAGCCAAGTTCTTTAGGATTCTTAGTAAGTAGACAGGTGTCCCTCGGACAACTGTTCCAGTTTACTATGTACACACTTCCTTGTCTAATGCCGACCAGTAAGACTGTGTGAGTTCTTTTGTCAATGATTTCACATTTCTGACTCTTGAACTGCACCTTGTATCCACGATCACAAAATTGTGAAACAGAGAGTAAATTGTATTTCAGGCCTTCAACATAAGAAACATCTTGAATCTCTATGTCTCCATTCCGAACGTAACCAAATCCTTTAGTAACAGCAATGGAGCTATCACCAAATATCACTTTTGGTCCTTCTTGCTCATGGTAGCTTGATAAGAGAGTCTTGGTACCAGTCATGTGGTGCGAACAGCCACTGTCTATGTACCAAGTTTCTCCTGTTGAGCCACCTTTCTTGTATAGATCGAGTCGACCCTGCAATAGATGATAATACATAATTTAGGTACCCTCCTTGTTTATTGGGGTCCTTGGGGGTTAGTCGAGTTCAGTGGAATCCAAATGTACATTGGGGTCCTGAACAAGTTTGACCTTCTAAGCTTTCGACCATATTTGTTGCAAAATAAGACCTTGTTGTCCTTATCTGGCCTATCAGTCGAGTTCGGGTCTACTCTTTGGAGATAGCCTTTTGACTTAATCTCTACTTGAGCAGGCACTTGTCTATGATAGTCAGAGTAAGGTTTATATGCATTAGGTCCATACGGTTTATAGACATGTTTAGGTCTTTCTTCTCCTTTGATATCATATGACAAAGGTGGAGGATATAGAACAGGTTGTATACGATATTTTGGACCTTCCTGTCTAGGTCTAGACGAGTAGAGTTGAGACTGCCTTATGAAAGGAGGTCTAGACTCTTGTCGTCTAGTCTGTACTTGTCTAGTACTAGTCTCCTCAGGATACCAGTCCTCGTATCTGACCTGATTTGGTCGTCCACGATTCTTAGTCCTTTGTTGACTTGTTTTAAACGAAACAGGCTTGTTGTTAACTTTCTTTTTACCAACTTTGGTAATTGGAATGTTAACTCGAGCTTGTTTTGGTACAGTACCTTTTGATGGAGTGTCAATATCGTATATCAATGGTTCTTTTCCTTTATCATTAGTCAAAGAGCTTGAGATGAAAATAGTAGGGTTCTTAGGAACTTGAGTAGACGAGCTGGGTGTCTCAGCACCTATGCCTGTCTTGTCAGCAGGAGCCCTATACCTATCTGACAATTCAAGGTTAACCTTAGATGAGTTAACCAGGTCAGTAAGTTTAAGGTCTAATGTGACAACCTCGGTTTCTAAGAACTTATTACGTTCTTCAAGCTTTTTGAGCTTACTTTGTAAAACTTTGAATTCATATTTCTCAGTAGCGTGTGTCTTAAGTAGGTCTTGATACAACTTGTCTGTCAATGCACACTTCTCTCTGAGTTGTCTCAACTCTTCTTGCAAGCGTTCATTTAGGACTGTTATATTAGGATCTATTTTAGACTGAGCTTCCTTAAGATCAATGATTTCTTGTCTTAAGGTGATGTTTTCGTCACTGACTTCAATGAATGCCTTGTTGGCAAGTAGGAGGTCGTCTTCAACTGCACTAGTAGAGTGCTGAAGACTACTCCATACTTGGCTACTGGCAGTGTCACTTTCATCAGAATCAGATTCATCACACGATTGAAAGGATGTAACAGATGATACCTCTTGGTCGATTTTAGCCATGAAGCATAGACCATCATCAACTATGAATGCTTCATCGTGATCTGGTTCAGACGGGTAGCTAGATGAGGATGATGGTAACTCGTCTGAGTCAGAGTCAGAGTCATTATTGGCCATCATTGCCTTCTTACCACGGTTGTATCTTCTTTCCCTTCGTGCTTTGCGTTCTTCTCGATCATCAGTACTCAGGTCTGGACATTCATATATGTAGTGACCTGGTTTCTCACAGTTATAGCACACAAGATCATTAGTAGCCTTTTTAATAGGAGAGTTGTTCCTTCGTTTATCACGTCTATCAGAACGAGTAATCTTCCTACCATCAGACTCTCTATCTTGTCTGTTACCTTTCGAGACTTCGTCTCTCCTTTCGGACGAGTTTCGGTCTCATCTGGTTTCAGACGAGTTCTTAGAAGCAGACCCTCTATGCTCTCTATAGAACTTCTTATATCTTCCGAAACGTTTATTCAGCCTATCAAACTTTCTAACCATGAGGCTTACCTGATCCTTCAGGCTAAGATCAGTATCTATCTCATCTTTAACAGAAGCAGACCTAGTCTTAGTCTTAGACCTGTCTATCTTAGACGAACTAGCCTTAAAAGCAACGTTCTTAGATACAGCATGTTCTCTGTCGCTACTTACTATGGGTTCATCTTCGTCTAGATCAAACTCATGAGCCTTTAGAGTTTGAAACATAGTCTCTGCTGTCCATACGTCTATATCTTGGGTATTCTTAACAAGCATTTTTACCATCTTCCATCGACTATCAAGGCTTTTGAGAATCCTAAGATTGATTTCACGTGGAGTATAAGATTTACCAAGGACTTCCAAGTCATTCATGATTTTAGTAAAACGAGTATCCAACTGGTCTATTGTTTCACCAGCTTTCATATGAAATGATTCGAATCTTTGGACTGCAGTGGAAAGCTTGCTTTCTTTGATCAGGGATGTCCCTTCACAAATGATAGCTAAGCCATCCCACATTTCTTTGGCAGTTTTACATTTTAACACTTTTCCCAGATACTCGTTAGGAAGAGTGTGTAAGATGTAATTCTTGGCCAAGCTATCCAAATTATTCTGTCTCATTTCTTCAGAGGTTAGTTCTGACCTTGGTTTCTTGACGAGAGTACCCACTGGTTGATTTGGATCAAGGGCAGCAGTATTGGGGATCATGGTCACAATTGGACCTTCAGTGACTACGGAGATCATTAAGTCGTGAGTGGAGCTGAAGATGGCTTCCATCCTTAGCTTTCAATAGTCGTAATCCTGTACCTGGAACTTAGGTAGTTTGTTGGCGCTTATCTCAAGAGACATGATTTCAAGAAATGATTGCTAAGTCGAGTTATGATCAAGAACAGCAGATAAGTCAAGAACAGGGAGCACGAAAAACAGATGATACAAGAATATGATCAAGAACACGTATACAAGAACAGTCAAGGACCAAGACTTCACCCTAAGTCTTGAGTCGGTTATCAAGAAACAGCAGTTCGTAAACTACTGCTCTGATACCACTTGTTGGTCCCAAGTTGAGTTAATAACGAGTAAGCTAGTGAAAATGTCTAGAGGGGGTGAATAGACTTTTCAAAAATCTTTCGAAATATCAAAGTACTATATGCGGAATACGAAATTAACAATGAGCCCAATTCAAGATTATACTCAACTTATTTTCGAGAACTCTGTTCTATACTCAACTAATCTAGTTTAGTTAAGTGGTTAAACCAATTAAGCAATTTAAACAATCAAAACAATAAAGTAAATCAAACACAAGATTTATAGTGGTTCGACAACTTGTCTACATCCACTCTCACAAACCCAGTTGTGATGTTTCCACTAAACTCTTCCAATCGAGTACAAGTGTATGTTCCTGTCTTTAAAGTCCCAAGAAGAAGACTTAGATCTTCAACAGACTATACCTCCAGATATGTCTACGATCTTACTAGAAATTTTACAAGTATCTAGCACCTTGAAAATAACAAACAAAAACTAAAAACTTCTCTGATTTTCAGTAGTAGCCTTCTTGATTCTTCACTTGTCTTCTGGCTATCTTTCTGAACTTCAATCAACTCTGAGAGTAAACTTCGATTGAATCTTCAATAACTTTTGTAAGTAGTAATTCTCAATATTTCAGTAGTCAGTCATCTTTAACCAAATGAATACCTTGGGGTATTTATAGACTTCAAATCCAAGAACTTTCAGTTGTGTAACAACCTTTCTTGAAAACTAACTTGTAACGGATTCTTCTTATCCTTCCACGCGTTTCTTCAGTTAATTAGTTATTCCATAACTAATTCTTCAATTCCATCTTCAATACGCGTTTCTGTAACTAACTTCAAATTAACTTGTCTTGTGTAGTAGCGCACCTGTCTTGTCCAGTAGTAGTAGTCTGCGTCTTCTACTTGACTAGTGCAGTAGGCTTCTAATAGAACTAATCTAGTCCTATCATCTAACCTAACAAGATTATTACATTACATTAAGCTTTTATAACACAAGTTTAGTCAACTTATAAACTATACAATGAATCTAATCTATTACATAAAAAATATCATGAGCTCTATACAGTAATTATAGCTCAAAAACAATCTTAACATATTCAACTATGAACAGATATGAAGTACTTATACATCGTACTTATCTTTTAAATATAAACAATACTTTTCTTTTTATGTGAACTCTACTGATCTGTTCAAGATGACTTCAACTTAACTAGATTAGATTAGTCAACACTTAGAAAATATTCAAGTCTTCTTTTGGCTTATCAAAACTATATCTTTTATCTTTTATTCATCATTTAGGACTTGTTCTAGGATTCATATCCCAACACCTACCACATTCTAGACTAAGCTTTCTCTTTCTTTTCCTTTTTATTTAGTTATTTCATTTGGATTTTGTAATTTGATTATGTTAGTAGTTAGCTAAACACTTTGTGGTTCTAAGGCATTGTAGAGATTTGGATTGATGTTTATGAGTAATTTCTTGCTTTAATTGGTGTTTATTTCTTATTTGCATATTCAATTATCCATTGCAAATCATGTTGTTAGTGGCCATGATGATTTGCTTGATCCATTGTTAATTGGGGTAGTATCGAGATATTTATTCCATTTAATCGTATGCGAATATGCAACCCGGTATTATTATGATCTCGAGAGAGGATTAATTATCGGAGAGGGAATCAAATGATCTTAGGAGCTATTTTAGATGGTGTAATATTTGTGATGTAGACATACGAGCTTATATTACATTGCGTCTTTGGATTAATTTGTATTGAGAGATCGATTAGTTCTTCTTTTGCGATCACCTTATATGAGATAACCTTAATAGCCATTTAAACGAGATAACTCTCATAAACGGACGTCTAAATACTACAATTGCCTTGGAACCCACCTTTTCTTCTTTGCATTTTTATCCATTTTACCTTCGTTTTATTGATTTGTATGATTAGTTGATCGATTTTATATTTACTCTTTCGTTGTCTATTTGTGACACATAGTTAGGCAATCTTAGGGGTAATTCAACACTCAATCTATTCGATCACGTCTATTTAGAACTCGACTAGCAAACTCCACTTTTACGCTTAACCTTCTCGTGGGATCGACCTCGTGCTTATCACGCTACAATAGACGCCGTACACTTGCGGTTGTTTATTTAGTGTTGCATAACACGTGTATCAAGTTTATGGCGCCGCTGCCGGGGAGGTTTTTATAAGCTCTAGAGTGTAGGCTAAGAGGGTTTTAGTTTAGACATTTACTTGCTTTCTTTATTTGCAAAATTCCAAAAATATTTGTGTTTGTTATCTTGATCTTATTTGCAATTCTCACTCTCGTTTGCTCTTTTGATAGACATGGTTTATGATCACACGATCTAGGAGGAACCACCAAGAAGTGTTACCCTTAGATCCGGAGATTGAAGCCAATTGTCGAAGAAGGAACGCCGAAAGGAGAAGACTAGAGTTGGAAAGAATGAATCGACGGGAGAATCCGGTTGTAGAAGAAGTTGAGGAGGAGTTTGAGAATCAAGGGGTTGATGGATTTGAGGAAACGAATGGGAATGGGGGAAATCGACCACAAAGGGTACTAAGAGATCATTTCCGCCCAATTCCGAGGCCATATGGAGGAGCGGGTCGAGAACCCGTAGATGCTCACAATTTTGAACTCAAACCGGCCTTGATCATGATGGTTCAAAACAACCAATTTGGAGGGTTGTCAAAGGAGGATCCTAACCTCCATTTATCTCAATTCTTAGAGATAAGTGGAACGGTTAAGATCAATCGTGTCCCTCAAGACTACATCCGTCTCCAATTGTTCCCATTCTCTCTACGTGATCGTGCTAAGCAATGGTACATGTCTCTTGATTTAAGGACAATCGAAAATTGGGCCGATCTTGTAGATGCTTTTCTTATGAAATACTTTCCTCCAAGCAAGACCATCAAGATACGAGGAGAGATTTCATCATTTATGCAAGATGAGGATGAGTCCTTAGCCGAAGCATGGGAACGCTTCAAAGATTTGATTAGAAGTTGCCCACAACATGGTTTCTTAAGAGACCAATTGATTTGCTATTTCTACAATGGGATGGACCAATGAACGAGAGGGATGGTAGATGCCTCGGCCGGTGGAGGTTCTTTGCTAGGAAAGACGACGGATGAGGGTTATGTGCTCCTAGAGGAGATGGCAAAGAACGGAAACCAATGGCCATCCGAGAGAAGGCAAGCCCGGAAAGTAGCTTCCACTCAAAATTCGGAAGAAAGTGTAAACTTATCCAACAAAGTGGACAAGCTAATCTCTTTGATGACGGCCAAAGCACTAGTGGAGCCCAATAATGATCAATATGAGGAGGCCCATTTCATGAACAACCAACGGGACCGTTATTTTCGAGAAAGAGGTTGGAATGAGAGGCAACCTCTTAATCCGAATCAATATCATCCCGGATTAAGGCAACATGAGAACTTTTCCTATGCTAACACAAGGAATGCCATCATCCCACCTCCAAATTTCAATGTTAGGGATGGAGCTATTGTGGAGTCTTCGTCAAAACCATCATTGGAGGATATGTTTGGTGCATTCATGGGAGAAACCAAAAACTTCATGAGAGAGACTAGGGAGAATGCAAACATAACTCGGCAAAGACTTGATGAACAAGGGGAAATGATCAAGAACGTGGCAAGTAATATGAAAGCCATAGAAAAGCAAATAAGCCAACTCGCTAATGCCATTGGAAAGCAACATGTTCCGGGGCAATTCCCCTCTAACACGGAGCTAAATCCTAAGGAGCAATGCAACGCCATAAGGCTAAGAAGTGGGACTAGCTACGAAGGGCCCAAGATGCCGTTAGAGAAGGGAGTGGTAATGGCACCCGAGGGTATTGATAAAAGAGATGGCTTAGTGAAAGAGAAAGAGGAGAAAGAAGAGGAGAAGAAGAGTGGGGAGGCAATCCCTCCACAAAACAAAGGCAAAAATGTAGTACCCCCCCATATCCGCAAAGGGTGAAGAAGAAGAACTTGGATAGCAAGTTTGTCAAGTTCGCGGAGATGTTCAAGAAACTCCATATCAACATCCCTTTCGCCGAAGCTCTTGAATAAATACCACACTACTTCAAATTCTTGAAGGAGATAATGTCACACAAGAGGGAAATTGAGGCGTATGAGACGGTGCACTTAACCGAACAATGTAGCTCCATAATTCAAACTAAGCTACCTCCAAAGCTTAAGGATCCCGGATCCTTCACTTTATCATGCACCATTGGAGATGGAGGTACACTAAGAGCCTTATGTGATTCGGGAGCAAGCATCAACCTCATGCCCTTATCACTCTTCAAATCACTTGGTTTAGGAGAGCTCACACCAACTACAATGAACTTCCAATTGGCGGATAGGTCTATGACATACCCTTTGGGTATAGCCGAGGATGTATTGGTCAAAATCGACAAGTTTATCTTTCCGGTAGACTTTGTGGTTTTGGATATGGAGGAGGATAAAAATGTTCCATTGATATTGGGAAGACCATTTTTGGCAACCGGAGGGGCCATAATTGATATGAGGAATGGAGAGTTGGAGCTTCGAATGAACCAAGAGATAGTTGTGTTTGACATTCAAAGATATGCCAATTTCCGGAATGATGGGAATGAAGAGTATGGGTATTCCAAGGAAGATCACTCCCCAATGCCCATGAAAGAGAAGATGGAAGAAGAGCCCAAAATCAACATTGTAAAAGAGGACCCCCAAGTGGATAAGAATGAGTTGAAGATGGGCAAGAAGGCCAAGTTTGGGGGAGTTTTCTTCAAAAACTCCCCCAAATCAAGAAAAGCTACTTGTGCAAGCTTGGGGATGAATGAGGCATCAACCTCGTATGACATGATTGAAGAGCCGGATGGGCTAGCTAGAGGATGCTTTAATGGTTTCAAGAAGGTTGCTTGGGCCAAGAAGGTCAAAAACAAGGAGGATGATGGGGTGACTTGATATTCCCCTTTAGGAAGGACCGTCCGGCATAGGACGTTAAAAATAGCGCTTCTTGGGAGGCAACCCAAGGTTTTATTGCTTTCTTGTTTTTATTGCTTTGATAGTTTTGATGGCTTGGTTTATTTTGTAGGTATGGATGAAGAGTACTACGGATAACAAGTCCTGGAGAATGAAGAAGAAGCAAAGCCAATTTTGGAATGGAGGAAGCAAGTGTTGCAATAGTGATCTTTGAAGAAGCATTGGATGTGCAAGGAGGGAGGGAACTATGTATAAATTCTAAGTTTGGGGGAGTTTTTTTTTTTTTTTTTTTTCATTTTTCTACTAGTTGTTACCCTTGCACCGGTTCGTCATTCTACTTGTGTCACATTTTGCACCGGCGCACACTTGGTCTTCACATGTTTATATTGGTTAAGTTGGTTTTGATCATATGTTGGGTAGTGGACATTTGGTGAAATGTGAGCATGAATAGTCATTGGAATCCATTGTTGAGTAGATGTGGTGATGTTTATTTGCTTTGAATGTAAGCATGATTGATGTTGGATATAGTATCATGATTGTGTTCATATTTGTGATCTTTGATACCATGGATGCATGATGTGTTGTTTTTTGGGAACATTTGATGAATGTGAGAGTCCCATTGAATAAACCGGTGAGAATTGAGCCTTAAATCGAGCATGTAATCCGGTTTAGTTCATTTGAGAGTGGACTATATTATTGCTAGTAATCCTAGAACTTGCCTAAGTTCTTGTTTGAAAGCATGATTGTGTGAGACTTTGTGATGTGATATAGGCCATCTTGTTCTAAAAAGTCACTTAGCCAAAATTTCCCAAAACCGAAGTAACTTTCCGTAGTTAGCCCCTTGAGCTTAATTCCTCATTTTCTTGGCAAACTACAATGTTAACCACTTAGCCTTTTTGAGCCTTTTGATTCCTATATCTAGTGGGGGATAAAAGATAAAGTGGAAAACATGTGCTTGAATGAATATCTTTGGTGAAAAGAAAAGTTGGAGAAGTTGAAAGAAGAAAAAGAGAAAGATGAAAAGAAAATCAAGGAAAAGAGGGACAAAGAGCCCCAAAAGCTTGAAAAGAAAAATGGTTCAAAAGATGAGGTGATGAATGCTTGAAAAAGAATGGAAAAAGAAAAGTGAGGATGAAGTTTGTAAGATTTGAAAGTGAAAGCACACATTGTAAAACAACAAGCTTTGTCCTCCACTAGAAGAGTCACAATTCCCAAAAAAAATTCATCCTACCTTGTCCAAAGAGTCAATGTTACATCCTTGATTAAGTCCTATTGATCACATTGTTGAGCATTTAAGTGTGTGTAGAAAGTAGAAGTTGGGCAAGCATATGGTGATT
Source organism: Galeopsis tetrahit (assembly GCA_963675135.1). Classification (NCBI taxonomy): domain Eukaryota; kingdom Viridiplantae; phylum Streptophyta; class Magnoliopsida; order Lamiales; family Lamiaceae; genus Galeopsis; species Galeopsis tetrahit. The sequence goes on from OY776120.1 coordinate 87,836,420, forward strand.
GCATAGCATGACTTGGTTGATGAGTGCATTAATATCCTTAATTTGTTTGTGTGTTTGAAAGAAACACTCCATCATGTGAGTAGAGGACTTGAGCATTTGGATTATGTTCCCCATCACAATGTGTTGTGTATTTATGCATTCTTTGATCCATGAGTGTGGATTGCAATAATGAGCCTATGACTTTCATTGAGAGATGCACTTTGAGAAAGAGATATCACTACATCTTACTTTGCATGTGTGAATTACATTGAATATTCCATTGTGATCATTCCACCCTCATTGCTTTAAGTGCTTAGTTGTTTGAGGACAAACAACATTTTAAGTTTGGGGGAGTTTGATTCGGGTGGAATTTACACGTTTTAGAGGCACATGTGAAGCGTGTTTTGATGTGGATTTCATTGATTTATGCATTGAATATGATTGTTTTAGCCAAAATGAGATAAAGGTATTGTTTTGTCGATTTTATAGGTAAAACGATGGAATTTGGAGAAAAACGCATACCACAAGTGATCGGACCGGAAAGAGGAGTGCACCATTGGATCCGGCTCGAAACATGGAGTGGAATAGAAAAAAAGAATCGAGTCAATCGGAGGTCGGAAGCTCAAGAAACGGAGGGACGAAGTTGGAGGACGAAAACGACACAAGGAGCCAAGACGAATGTTTGGCCCGGCCGGATGGAATGACTCGCCCGGCCGGGCGGCCGAGCCCAAAACTTTGTCAATTTTACGAAAGTTTGGCCCGGCCGGGCGGCATCACTCGCCCGGCCGGGCGATAAAAGTTGCATTTTTCTGGGCGCATTTACGAAGATATGGCCCGGTCGGGCGGCATCACTCGCCCGGCCGGGCGGCCGAACAAGCCAACTCCCTCGCCAAATACGAAGTCTCCGCCCGGCCGGGCGGCACCACTCGCCCGGCCGGGCCAACACGCCCCTGTTTTTATTTCTCTTGGCCGACCACTCCGCCCGGCCGGGCCACTTCCCCACCCGGCCGGGCCGCCCCATTTTCGGTGCCAAACGCGTGTTTTCTCCATTTTTGAGGGACCTACTTGCAAATATCACACCCAAACCCTACCCCAACACTATAAATACCCCATTTCTTGAATTTCACAGGGGATTACCCCTTTCTCAAGAGTTCTTCACACATTTACACATAGTTGGAGGTTTTTGGCCATATCTTCTTCATCTCTCCACCAATTCATGCAAGGAAGGAGGCAATAGCTTGGGTATTCCATTCCCTACCACATTCTAGACTAAGCTTTCTCTTTCTTTTCCTTTTTATTTAGTTATTTCATTTGGATTTTGTAATTTGATTATGTTAGTAGTTAGCTAAACACTTTGTGGTTCTAAGGCATTGTAGAGATTTGGATTGATGTTTATGAGTAATTTCTTGCTTTAATTGGTGTTTATTTCTTATTTGCATATTCAATTATCCATTGCAAAGCATGTTGTTAGTGGCCATGATGATTTGCTTGATCCATTGTTAATTGGGGTAGTATCGAGAGATTTATTCCATTTAATCGTATGCGAATATGCAACCCGGTATTATTATGATCTCGAGAGAGGATTAATTATCGGAGAGGGAATCAAATGATCTTAGGAGCTATTTTAGATGGTGTAATATTTGTGATGTAGACATACGAGCTTATATTACATTGCGTCTTTGGATTAATTTGTATTGAGAGATCGATTAGTTCTTCTTTTGCGATCACCTTATATGAGATAACCTTAATAGCCATTTAAACGATATAACTCTCATAAACGGACGTGTAAATACTACAATTGCCTTGGAACCCACCTTTTCTTCTTTGCATTTTTATCCATTTTACCTTCGTTTTATTGATTTGCATGATTAGTTGATCGATTTTATATTTACTCTTTCGTTGTCTATTTGTGACACATAGTTAGGCAATCTTAGGGGTAATTCAACACTCAATATATTCGATCACGTCTATTTAGAACTCGACTAGCAAACTCCACTTTTACGCTTAACCTTCTCGTGGGATCGACCTCGTGCTTATCACGCTACAATAGACGCCGTACACTTGCGGTTGTTTATTTAGTGTTGCATAACACGTGTATCAGATATGAATATCCCTAGTTTAGTTTTGATAAACAAAATCAAACATGTAATAGGATAAGTTGTATTGTATAGACAACTTTATTATACATCTTGTAATAGATAGGACTCTGGTTAGAAGAGAAGACATGTCAATGCTCAAGAAGAGAAGAGAAGACTAAGACCAGAAGTCTCCTGATAAGATGAGTTGAACTCAGCTTATAGGATAAGAAGAGTAAGAGCAAGATTAGTATACACAAGCAGAGTAGAAGTCTTCTTACCAGCATAGTAGAAGTCTTCTTACTAGCAGAGTAGAAGTCTTCTTACCAACAGAGTGAAGTCTTCTTACCAGCAGAGTAAAGTCTTCTTACCAGCAGAGTAAAAGTCTTCTTACCAGCATAGTGAAGTCTTCTTACAAGCAGAGTAGAAGTCTTCTTACCAGCAGAGTAGAAGTCTTCTTACACAATTAAAGGAAGGCCAATCAAGGATTGACAAGATTCGTGCAAAAGAAAGGAAAGTTAAAGATATGATTGAAATTACATGACAATGGTAATATTCAATACAATGGTAATATTCAATCATATCATATCAAAAGATTGCCAATTCCTAAATTAGTGGAGATTTGAATGTTATCATCCAACGGTAACATTCAAATCTCAACACTATATAAATGAGTCCATACATCATTGGAAAAGTGAAGAGGTGTGAGATGCAAAGGTCGAGCAAAGGTCATAAAGTCCAGAAATAAGAAGAGCTCAAGAAGATCGTACATGAAGATTCAACACGCATCACCTCATCCTCAGTGAGTGAACTCATACCATCTAAGCCAGTTTAACCACTCATATATATCCATAGCTTAGAGAGAATTTCTCAATCCTAGCATGAGGCTAAAACAGATTGTAAGGGAAATTCTCAATTAGTTCATTATACACAAAACCCACCTTCTACCATAAACCCCTAGAAGCCAAGTTGAGTGTTCGTCACTGTAAAGAGTACAAGTGCTCTATAATCACTTGTGGAGTACAAGTGCACGCAACTCACTTGTGGAGTCCAAGTGCTCCCAATCACTTGTGGAGACCGTAGCAGTTAAGGAACTGGCTCAGATCTCAAAGTCCTACCCTTGGGACTATAAAGGGCAAGCCCTTGTATTTTTTGATAAATTAAAGGGATTAAACATCGCGTTAGGACGTGACAGTGGACGTAGGAACGTATATCCGAACCACTATAAATTAATGTGTTATTTACATTCTGCACTTTATTTTTTCAAGTCTTTTCATACATATTTGTGCATAAAATGTTTTACACACTGTATTTAATAAATAGACGAGTATAATATTTATGGGCACACTACAATTCCGCACTTAACTCCGATAGGTAATTAATCAGTCGACTAACTAGTCCTAGGCCCCTAGTGAAATCAGCAGACTAGTTACTTTGAAGAGTTAGTATATTTTCCACACCATCAGCAGACATCAAGTCAGCTGATCTTACACTCGTCTCAGGGACCAACATCTACCTTGATAACCCCCCAGCTTTAAACAAACATTAAAACTCCACCCACATTTTGAATAAAACAGTTTTTCACTGTTTCATTAGGTTTTGACCATTGGATCAAAACTGGCCAACTCCCCTGAAATTGATCTTGGCCGTCCAAATTGAATTTCCTCATTGGTAAACCGTTGAATTACTCTTGAGACTCACCTACTCATTGACATACATTCCTTTTGGAATATTCACAAGTCTTAAGAACTCCACATACTCATTTCTCCCCCACGCATTCAAACTTTTTGAAACCCTAGTTTTCTTACTCTCTCAAACACTCTCTCAAAAATCCTTCACTGTTCTTCAATGGCTCCAAAAGTTAGAACAGAAATGGTTGTAGACTTTACAAACAAGGATTTAGACCTTGATTTTGGCTACCTTAGCCATAAAAACAACCTCATTTTTTAGCCTATTCTCTCTTTTGAGAGTGAAGATCCTGAAATCACTCCAACTTTGAGATGGTTGAGAAGAGCAGGACTCCAGAAATTTATGCAAGAAAAGCCAGATTCTTGCTTGGAAACATATATAGATGAGTTCTTTGCCTTCTTGTAGTGGATAGGAAAGCCAGAAGATGGTGAGGTCACCACAAGACTATCTTACAGGGCAGAAGGAGAAGAGGAAGAAAGATTCCACAGAGTGAAATTCTCTGAGGAAGATGTAAATGCTGCCTTTGGATTGCCCTCTGAAGGGAGGAATCTAGAATTCTATGGCAATGACCATGAGGAAGAGATTGCACAAGATTGGCTCCTTGTTCCAGGACCAATCTCATCTACACAGCACAAGAGAACCCTCAAGCAAAAATTCCTAAATCTTTTTGAAGTAATTACAAAGAGCTTGTTAAGCAACACTGGAAGTCTTGAGCAAGTAAGCTTTCCAAGGATTAGAGTTATGGTTGCAGTAATTGATGCCAGTGATAAGGGCATCAAATTTGATTGGAGGACCTTCATCCTGTCTGAGATGATGAAGGAAAAAGCCAAGTTCAAAGTGAAAGCTCACAACAAAGTTGTGTTGGAAGGGAAATTGAAGTACTACACAAGGTCAAGCTTATTGATTGAAAAGTTTTCCCACTATTCTCAAATGCAAACTTTTGCAAAGCCCCTCCCTGCCCAGAAAGTGATGTTCAGGAAACTAAGCAAGAAAACTGAGCAAAGGAGGATGTTGATGGCCAAACCTGCTGAAGAGGTTGAGGAGAAGCCCAAATTGAAGAAAAGAACAAAGGCCAGGGCTGTCAAAACAAAGAAAATGTCTCAAGTTCTATCAGAAATAGCCTCAGGAGCATCAATTGAAGTTGATGAAGTGGCAGAAGAGGGAGTGAATGTGCCTTCTGACCACTCAGAAGAATTGAGGCTGAAATACAATGAGACAAGGCAGAAGAAAAAGGGTGATAAAAGGCCCAGGGAGGTTGTCCCTGAGAAGGAAAAAGAGGAAGGAAGTGGAAGCAGTAGGGCAAGCAAAAAGGAGAGTCAAGCCCACTGAGAAGGTGTTGGAACTTCAGGAGGAAAGGATTCTCCAATTGGGTCTAAGGGAGAGCAGGGCAGAAAGCAGGACCAAATCCAAGTCTAGAACCAACTCTTCTGGTTCTGGAACCCCAGAATCCAAAGTCCCTGAAGGCCTACCCTTAGAAGCCAACCTTCCTAAAACTCAGAATCCAGACCCCAACTCCCCTGAAACCCATATTACCCCCTCCAACCAACTCATCACCCCTGTCAATCTTACAAAGAGATATTCTCCAGAAGGGAGTGTGCAAAGAAGTGGCATAGATGTGCTTGCAGACTTAGCTGTAGATGAGACAAGACTCCTGTCTCCACTTGACTCATCTATGCTCAATTATTCAAAGCTCTTAGAAAATGCACTTCATGAGCCAACCCCCATGAGCAAAGCCCCTTCAGAATCATTGCTCCCAAAAGCAACTGAAGTACCTTCTACTGAGCTCAACCCTTCTGAAGCCAACCCTCCTAAACTAAACCTACCTGAAGCTGCAATTCCTGAAACAAGAGCCAATTCCCCTATAGCCCAATGTTCTCAATCACATGAGAATGAGGAGGAGTATACTTATGAAAGTATGCTCAGAGGAGGAGCAAAGGCTACTGTGAACAGCTTATATCCTCAGCTTGCAGAATTTCCAAGTCTCCAAGCTACATTCCATGATCTGAGGATGCTGGTGGAAGTTAAAGATAAATCCATTATGGAAATTGCACAGGTCATTCATGACAAAGGTGCCAACTGGTGGCAAATTGAAGAGGGCTGATTACTCCATTTTGTTGTAGTAAACAAAACAAGGTTCCTCACCGATGAGGAAGTATTTGCCAAGTTGGTTGCTGACAAGATTGAAGAGGAGAAAGAGAGGCTCTCTAAAGGGATCAAGCACCCTAATAGCAGCTCAAGTGATGATGGCAAAGATGATCCATCAAACCCTTCAAACCCTCCTCAAGACAACCCTCCTGAACCCTCCCAGACCAACCTCCCTGAACCTTCCCAACCCAAACCTTCTGAATCCAACAAGTTCTCAGAACCTCTTGTTACTTATCATAGGAAAGGCTCTGTCTCTTCATAGGTGTTGACCAAAGTTGGTGACACAGCCAAGGACACATCTGTCAATGAAGGTTCTTCTGAACCCAAGGCACAACTTACAGATGTGGAGGCTCCTATTTTAGAAGCTGGTTTGGTTAAGGCCTATTCAGTGTCGGGAGAGTTGGACACTAATCAGCCCTTAATCATTCAGGATGACAAAGTGGCTGCTGAGAAAAGCACTGTGATCTCCCAACAACTGCCACTTTTGAACCCTGTTGAGGGTGGAAGTGTTGCAGGTTTAAGAGAAGGGGTTGAAAAGGAAAGTAGAATTGAAAAACCAAAGGGAGTTGTGGATAATAGTGTTAGTGTATACTGTAAAGCAAACTTTTAGTGGGCTTTTGTGACGTATATTTGATTTCCTTTTTATCTGAAATAAATGGTTTTTCACATTGTCGCATTCTTTGTGATTACTTGTATGTCTGCTTATCTTGCATTGTAGACGATGTGGTGGGTTTGTAGTCACACAGAAGATCACATTGTCAGTTCCTTGTAAGATATAAAATGTATTCACAACTGAGATAGTTATGGACAAAACTATTGGTTTAAGTTGTAGTGTAAACTTGTTAGTGGTTTGTCTTGGCCATTAGTTTATACTAGTGCGTTGTGGCGTATTGAATGGATCACAGATAAGACATGTTCTTCTGTTCTGACTGTTATGAAGAACTAGAAGTCTTGGTGACTTTTATGATTCTTAACCCTAAGTGTGATATTTAGATGTGTGGGGTGCTTGTTCACTACTTTGATGACCATAGGTGAGAATCTTGTTAGATTCTTCACGCTCCGTATTTTGGGTAGTGGCATCGCTCGCATGATGTCTACTTATTGGCATTAGGGCACCGTGTCCTGTACATCCAGGCTGATGACGTCCCCTTGAGGAAACTCATAAAGGATTGTCGTACTAAACCCTGCAGGTGGATTTAATCCGTACGACAACGAGGTTGAGTGGTACTACTCAAAGGAATTATAGAGATTAATTATTTAAAGAAGTCAGAAGCTTTAATAATTAATGGACGTGCGATATCTTTAACACGGGGAATTATAAAGTCTAATAGAAGCCCTGATTCGGTTTGGGATAGGACGGGAGTGCAACATTAATTCTCTAGTGGAATGAATTAATGTTCTCGGGCCAAATTATATGTTCTGGGCTGAACATAAGAGTATTTGGGCCTGTAAGAAGCCCAAGCCCTATACCTTCTAATGGATCCCTAGTCTGGCCCATGAAACTTATGGAAATTATAAATAGGAGCCTCAATTCAGTTTTGAAACCCTAGCACACACGAAATTAAGAAAAACGGCTAGGGTTTCAAGGAGACGAAACTGAGGCACCTTCTCCACGTTTAATAGCGCGCTGTCCACCCGGTGTTCGAGCGAGGTTGGGAGACAGGCTAGAAGATCCGTAGATTGGAATCAACGTCTTGATCTTCAAGGGTAACGAATCTAAATTCTGGTTTAGATGCATGTTTAGGTTTTAATTCGTTATTTATACGTTTGGCATCCGACAACGATCCCGGTGATGGACCGCCTTCGCCGGCGCTTTCCAGCAAATAGAGAGGTAGTCATCACTAAGATAGTGAGTGTACCACCATATGAGGGTGGAATAAGTGAGGAAGGACAGGTTATTCTTGAAGTCAAATCTGAACTTCAAGAATCCCTTGATGAAAGGAGGCCTGATTCCTTAAGTGAGAACATTATCTATGATGGAAGAAAAGAATTAGTTGAAAATGAGGAGAAGACTGCTGATGTATCAGAGTCTTATGCAAAAAATATTGAGGGTGATGAGTGTTTGTTCACTAACCCATTTGATTTGTCTGATATTGCAGGTATCTCTCTTGACCAAATCTTTGCAGATGAATTCTTAACAGATGCACCCATCCAAGTGGATTCTGGATCAGCACAAGCCATACTTGGGATGAAATCAGCAAAATTGGACTCCTTGACTCATCAAGTCCAATCTGCTCATGCTGAAACTTCAGGTGCACTGGATGAGCAAGGTAGAACTCTGGCATCTGTGGAGATGAGATTGACTGGCTCTGAAGATGTAGTGCTACCTACATTGGAAGTAAGGATATGTGGTGTGGAATCTGGTCTTCAAACCATTTCCACTGAAGTTCAAAAAGCCAAAGCCACCATGGAGTCTATCTCAGAAAAGGTCAAGAAGGAACATAAATTGCTCAGAGATAATCACAATGCCAATGTCAAAGCACTCAAACTGACTGTCAAACAAGCCCTTGGGAAGAAAACAGCTCTGTAGAAGAAAAGGGCAGAAGAATTGAGAATGACAATGGTGAAAGCTGCATCACAGAAGTTTTCCCAATAAGTGATGGCCAACATTGCTGAAAGAGCAGTGGCCAATCTTACTGAGTTTCTCCAAGCCCAGCTGGATGCATCTCTGAAAGCAACCTTGGAAGAGGTTGTTGAGCAAAAGATGAAGCCTGTTCTAGCTTTCCTTAGCTTGAGCAGTGATAGAATACAGAATATACATGATGAGAATGTATATCTGTTGGAAGAGATGAAGTCTCTAAACCTAGCCCAATACCTGATGGCAACAACCATGAGTGAGCTCAAGCCTCAGTGCTTTGATGCTGCCAAAAAGGGGGAAAGAGAAAGAGCAAGGGCCAAAGTTGCCTTGATAATTGGTGGTTCAGACAAGGGCAAGGAAAAGGCTGCTGAAGATAAGGGCAAAGAGCAAGCAGTTTTGAGCTTAGAAGATCTTGGTGAAGAAGAGCAGTTAGCCATAGCAATGAAGGCTTCTATGGCATCAGCACAAGAAGAGAGAGCAAGGCTTCAGCAGAGGCCAGGAGGAGAAGGATATAGTTTGGACAAAGGTGCTGAAGGTGTCCAAACTAGAGGTCAAATCAAGAAGGCCAAGGGGAACAAAAGAAAGGTTGAGACATTCACTGACTTCCCCAACAGTCTAGAACTTCCTCTTGAGTTCATAATTGAGGAAGAAGAGCCTATCTCCAAGAAGAGCAAGACTGCTGAAAAGTCTAAAGCTGCTAAGAAGGTCAAATCTGCTGAAATGACCAAGATTGCTGAAACTGACAAGGCTGCTGAAGGTGCCAAACCTGCTGAAGATATTGAAGAGCTATATGAAGAAGGCTTTGGACCTCAACCTAAGAAGAAGACAACTGTGCTACTAAATGATCCATCAAAGTTGTTTCAAGAAGGGTATGGCAAGGACCCTGAAACATAACAGAAGTTGGCCATGATGAGGGCCCAAGAAAGAATGGATTTAATAGAAGAAGCCAACAGAGTTAGAGATAAGAGAAGGGCTGATTTCCAGAAACCAAGAAGAAGGAGAGCAACCTACAACAAACTAAAACCACAGCTACTGATCCCCATGGACACCAAATATCCTCACTTGGATAAATGGGTGCCAATACAGCTGAATGACTCATGGGAAGAGGCCAAAAGGGAGTTTGTCTATGACTACTATGTCATTGACAGATGGAATGGAAGAGATGCCAACTCCACTTTTGTTGAGTTCATGATAGAATATCACAGAGAGCTATATCAGAAATTGCTTGCAGTTGCTGACATTGTAAGATTTGAACTCACTGCACCAAAGAAAATCATATACATGCCTCCAAAGCTGGAAGGATGGATTGATCAGAACAAAATCCTTCAGGAGTTATTTGAAATCCTGAAACTGAACAGAATGGTGGTTGGACCAAAGGGAACAAATCAAGAGGCCATGGAGTTAAAGAAAAGGGTGTGGGCACAATATGGGATGGTGCTACCTCCTGAAGATAATCTCTGAATTGGCTAAGTCCTCTTGATCCCTATCTGCTGATCTGAATGTTTTGAGTACTGCTAATTTACTGAAATTGGTCATCTATGCTGAAATTGATCAAGATTGCTGATGTGCTTTGTTGATGATTGTTTGCTCTGATACTCAAGAATCAATGCTCTGATAGACTATCTCACTCAATATTGCTCTAATCAATAGATAGTTTATTACTCTAAATATGTAATTTAGAAAATTTATGCTCTGATGTAATGTTCATGCTCTGATATATTTGTTCAACTATCAACATTCTTGTAATGATCTCTTATTTGAATTATAGTTGAACATATTTTGAATCAAACATTACCAAGCTACAACTTGTCTGACTTATTAACCTCTATGCACTGAAAAGCAGAAAATACACTAACACATTTTCTTTCAGGGAACTTGACTCCATTCACCTTCACTGAAGTAAAATGTAAAAAGTGTAATCAAGTCACCTTTGCATAGATTGTATAGGTTTTGGCATCATCAAAAAGGGGGAAATTGTTGGGAATAAAATGAGTTTTGATGAATATACCAAAACCCCCTTGAGATATGCCAAGTAGATAAGTCATCTGTAATGAACATGTCTCAGGAATGTTGAAACATGTAGTCTAAGACAAGTAGAGAAGCTGATGTGTTAGGCAGCTCTTAGAAGATAGATGCACTAGTTGAGGGGGAACACTTGCCTTTGATATCTTAGAAGAACTCAAGGAAGACATTTATAGCATTTTGGGGACTGCCTCTCCAACGGGCAAATCCTCAAATTTGTCTATAAATACAGAAGTGTGAAGACCATTTGAAGCACCTCAACCTTACCAAGAATATCCAAATATCCTACAAGTCAAAGTGATTTTAAAGTATTCAAAGAGACTATCTTAGTCTTCATAACACTTCATTCTAAGTTGAACCTCATTGTATATCCATACAAGCTTAGAGAGATATCCTATCCTTATACACTGATCTTCATTGTAAATGATATCTCATTAGTTGGAACCTTACTTTAACCCTTAACCCTTTCAAGTGAGAAAGTGAGAAGGTTGTAGTAGTAGAAGTGGTAGGAGCTGACTGTTGAGAGAAGGACAGTTCAGTTCTAAGTTGAGAAGATGGTACTAGGACTCTAGACATCCTAGGGATCAATTCACCAAGGAGTGGTGTTCTTGATCAAGTGCACCTTGGCACTATAAAACAAGTTAATTCCAAGAGTGAATGAATTATCCTGTTAAATCAGGGAAAGTGGATGTAGGAGCTTGAGTCTCTGAACCACTATAAACCACTGTGTTGATTTACATTCAAAGTACTTTCATACATTCAACACTGCACACATAAACTGAACTTTCAAAGAATCATATCACAAATTGTGCAAAACCTGATTTGGACAAGTTCCTTGATAGACTGTGATAAATTGCATAAGTGATTTCAGAATATAAAAAGGAGTTTAAACTCAAGGGCCAACCACTAATTCCGCACATATAACTCCCTTAGATATTTATTCAACTAAGTACTCAATAGTACTTAGTAGTTTGATTATCTTAGAAGAGTTAATCATATCAGCAGAGTTGTCCAGGACAACCTTGCTGAACTCTGGTTTGATCAAGTTTGAAAAGAATTTGCATACAAGTGTATTCCCCCCCCCCCCATACACTTGTTATATACTCCTTTCAGGATCAACATATTCTCAGAACTCAAGGCATATGAATATGACTTGAACAGAAAAAATAACACTGAGGAACCTGAGAGCAAAGGAATTGCACTAAAGGCCAAATCAAATGAACCTGATTCCAAGAAAGCCAGCAGATCAAGCAAAAGTGGAAAAGGAGCTTCCATAGTTGACATTTCAGATGAGTTGGCAATGATGGCTAGAAGATTTGAAAAGCTAAATTCTAGTAACACGATGATGTCAAATGAAGACAACCTGAAACTTACTTTTGGTAAGTTGATGGAAGACTTCATGAGACTTCAAGAGATTCATGATCAAACCTTAAAACAAAACAAAGCCTTAAATGCTGAGATTGAAAGAATTACTCAGGTTGAAGCTGAACATCATCTGAGAACTAATGAGTTGTGCAATGACTTAACTAAGGAGCTGAATACTCCGAACGACAAGTCATCTGAACAACTTAACAAGTTGGAAGAACAAGTTAAGCTTCATGAGAGTAAGAACTCAGACTACCAAGCATTGATGGCTAAGTTTGAATATCTTTTCAAGGAACATGAATGTCTTAAATCAAGTGAAGAGAGTTTGAAACTTAAACTGGCTACCCTGTATAAATCATCTAATTCAATAGATGAACTACAAGGAATGCAAAGGCCTATGACTCAAAAATCTGGACTTGGTTACAATCCAGATAAAACATCTTCACCATGCCTCAGTGATACTTCAATAAGTATTAGTAAGAGAGTCTTTGTAAAATCTGTGGCTCAGACTGAAATTGTTGAACCAAAGCTGCTACAGAAAATGGACAAAGGTAAACAACCCATTGTACCAACAATCCTGAATCACAAGTGAAAGGTTGTAAGATCTAAGACAAGAATTCAGGGGCCTGAGACAATTCAGATGAGTAAAAGTCAATGGAAGACAACTCAGCTGAAAAACTCTCAGACTCAGGCAAGAAAACCACAAGATATTCAAAGTAGACCAACTCAAATGAGAAGGCCTACAATGAATTATCAAAGGAATTTCCAGCCTAAGTACAATGAGTACAGAAGATTTGAATCCTACATGCCAAGGACATCAAGTAATCTGAATGCCTATCCACAAAGATTCAAGCATGCTGCACATGAATCAAAAGATAGATTTAGCAGATATATTCACAAGAATAGTTATAACTCTTCTAAATCATCCAAGATTCACACTAATACTCAATCTCAACCTAAGGCATTTATAAGGAAGATTGTGTATTTAGATGTTTATGGAAAACAAATTAGCCCTTTTCAAGTAATGAAAATAAGGCAAGTTTGGGTTCCAAAAGGTATATCTAACCCTCTAGGACCCAACTTCCAAAGGGTACCTAAGTTTTGATTTGTAACTGGTTCCATCTACAAAGAAAAGAAGTCCTAAAGAACTTACATGGTACTTGGACAGTGGATGTTCAAGACATATGACAGGAAATAAGGAGCTTATAACTGATTTTATTGAACAAGATGGACCACAAGTAACTTTTGGTGACAACTCACAAGGAACAACCAAAGGTTATGGAACTCTCAGAATTGGTACTGTAAGTATTTCAAATGTTTCGTATGTCTATGGTCTGAAGCACAACATATTCTCAATAAGTCAATTTTGTGATAAAGGTTTTAATGTTGAGTTTTCTAATAACTTATGTTATATTAAGAACAAATCAAATCAACAGTTACTACTAACTGGGTCAAGGAAAGGTAATGTTTATCTTACAGATTGGAATAAATCCTCTGAAGATATCTGCTTAGTTGCAAAAAGCACTAAAGATCTCAGTTGGCTATGGCACAAAAGGCTAAACCATCTGAACTTTAAGACTTTGAACAAGCTAGCAAGATTATCTTTAGCAGATGGCCTACCTAATGAAGTATTCACAAAAGAACATGTCTGTCAACCATATCAAGAAGGAAAGCAAGTCAAAGAATCTTTCAAAACAAAGGCTGTCATCTCAACTGCAAGAGTACTACAATTACTTCACATGGATTTATTTGGACCCATTACCCCTGTGAGCATCAGTGGAAAGAATTATACACTAATAGTAGTGGATGACTTCTGAAGATACACTTGGGTAATATTATTGCTAAAGAAGAAAGAGACTCAATAGAAGCTGCCAGAACTTATGAAGAAAATCACAAATGAGAAAGGTTTGAGCATTGTGAAGATCAGATCAAACAAAGGAACAAAATTCATCAACTCATACATAAAAGAGTACTGTCAAGCAAATGGAATCACTCATGAGACTTCATCAGCTAGAACACCTCAACAAAATGGTGTAGCAGAAAGGAGAGTCAGAACACTCAAGGAAGTTGGAAGAACCATGATAGCATAAGCAAAGATTCCAAAGAGGTTTTGGGCAGAAGCAATTAATACTGCTTGTCACACCCAAAACAGATCCATGCTAACAAAGGAACAAGGAAAAACCCCTTATGAACTTTTCAAAGGAAGAAAACCAATAATTTCTTACTTTCATATTTTTGGATGTACATGTTTCATTCACAATAATGGGAAACAACAATTAAAAACATTTGATAGCAAAGCAGATGAAGGAATCTTTCTAGGATATTCTTCATCCAACAAAGCTTTCAGAGTTTATAATTGTAGAACTCTTATTGTTGAAGAAACACCTCATGTTATTTTTTATGAGTTTTCTTTCAAGCACAGGACCTCAAACAAAGAAGATAAATCCCATGGTGAAATCAACACAAGGATGACAAGGCTAAGAGATGGTGAAAGAAAAGAATCTGTATTTATTGATGTAAATTATCCTGACTTGGACAACCTCAAGATATCCAACATATCTGAAGCCAATCAAGATAAAGATAATTTACCTGAAGCCAACATCCCTGAGGAAAACTGCAATGTTGAGTTGAATGAACCCACTCAACCTGAGGTAAGTTCTCCCAATAAAGAAGCTGGTAATGCTGAGGGAGTACAAGGATCAAATTATTTAGGGGGAACTCAATTTGAGAATACCAATGTCAATGACATGGACAAAACCCCTGAATATTAAACTGATCCAGCTTTTAATTTTCCTGAATTCTATGTTGAAATAAATGTTGAACCAGATGAGACTAACTCATCTGTAAATGATCAGTCTAGAAGGACATGGCTAGATGCTCATCCTTCAGACCAGATCATTGGTGATCCTACCAGTGGTGTAATCACTAGGAGACAATATGGAGAGAGTGCCTTATTTTGTTGTTTTCATTCTGAAACAGAACCCACAACCATTGAAGAAGCAATGGAAGACTCCAACTGGATTACAGCTATGCAAGAAAAACTAAATTAGTTCAAAAGAAATGATGTTTGGGAGCTGGTAGACAGACCAACACATCAGGATGTTGTAGGAGCTAAATGTTTTTACAAGAACAAGAAGAATGAAAATGATGTTATAGTTAGAAACAAAGCCAGACTAGTTGCCAAAGGTTACAGTCAACATGATGGAATAAACTATGATGAGACCTTTGCCCCAGTAGCTAGATTAGAAGCAATCAAGCTGTTCTTAGCATATGCAGCTTATATGAAGTTCAAGGTATACCAAATGGATGTAAAGAGTGCATTTCTGAATGGTGTACTTAAGGAAGAGGTATATGTGGAGCAGTCACCTGGTTTTGAAGAAGGAGACAAGGCGTATATATTGAAGAAAGCACTTTATGGTCTCAAGCAAGCACCAAGAGCTTGGTATGAGACTTTATCACAATTCCTATTGGACAATGGATTTGTGAAAGGCACAGTTGATAGGACCTTGTTTAGAATAAGTGAAGGAAATGATATTTTGTTAGTACAGATATATGTTGATGATATCATTTTTGGTTCACCAAATGAGGATATGTGCAAGAAATTTTCAACTCTCATGCAAGGGAAGTTTGAAATGTCAATGATGGGATAGATGAACTTTTTCTTAGGTCTACAAGTTAACAAACAGAAAAAGGAATCTTCATCAATCAAGTTAAGTATACTAGGGAAATGATCAAGAAGTTTGGTTGTGAAAATAGCAAATCAGTTAGGATTCCTATGAATACAAATTGGAAAATGGATCCTGACATTGATGGAATAGATACCAACCCCACTGAATATAGAGCAATAATAGGTTCCTTATTATATCTAACTACAAGCAGACCTGATATTACTTTTGCAGTTGGAGTATGTGCTAGATTTCAGTCCAATCCAAAGAAAAGTCACTTAGAGGCTGCCAAAAGAATACTTAGGTATTTAAAAGGCACAGTGAACTTAGGATTGTGGTATCCATCTGAAGACAACATTGAGTTGACTGGTTATTCTGATGCTGACTATGGAGGATGTAGGATAGACAGAAAATCAACTACTGGCACTTGTCAATTATTAGGAAACAAATTGATTTCATGGTTTTCTAAGAATCAAACTTCTGTAGCTACTTCAACCACAGAGGCTGAATACATGGCTGCTGGAAGCTGTTGGTGCACAAATCCTATGACTCAAACAACAGCTAAGGGATTACAAAGTTATCACAAAGGATGTACCCATCTACTGTGATAATAACAGTGCCATTGCCATTACTCAAAATCCAGTGTTACACAGAAGGTGTAAACATGTGGATATCAGACATCACTTCATAAGAGATCATGTTGAGAAAAAGGATATCAGAATGGAAAAGATTCACACTGATAAGCAAAAGGCTGATATTCTCACAAAACCTCTAGCTGAAACAAGGTTCAAGGAACTTTCAATGGAACTTAGTTTATTAGATCCTGGAGAGAATGTTTAAAGTATACGGAATTACTTTAATCATGTCAGAGATATTAGTATTAATCCAAGGGGGAACTTAGAGTGTAATTATAAAATAAGATAAGGCAAACTCAAGGTTCATTAATTTATTCTTCACATACTGATATTATTTTTCAAGAATTTTCATGCAGGAAACTTAGACAAAGTACATGGCATTCTTGAGTAAAATCAAGGAAAGATACTCTGCAAGTACGAGGAAAACTTCGAAGCATAACATAGAGGATGACAAAACACATGAGAAACTTCAATAGAAGTTGTCAAGGGTTATTCAGTCAAGTTGTCACTTGACTGTAGATAAGTTTTCTTTTTCATATAAGTTAAACCCTGTTCATCATTATAGTACGCATTTAATGCTCATAACGACAAACATGAGATTTTTGCTAAAAGACGATCAATTGCACGATTTTCTAAAAAAGCAACTTACTGTGCACTGGACACGACATTTGCGTCCTTTGGTGTAACAGAATTGATCTAAGCCCTTGATCTCCATCAAATTAATCTCAGCCTTACGCCTAATATTTTTCAAAACGTACAGCTGAGGAGG
The DNA here is from genome assembly GCA_963675135.1 of Galeopsis tetrahit. Lineage (NCBI taxonomy): Eukaryota > Viridiplantae > Streptophyta > Magnoliopsida > Lamiales > Lamiaceae > Galeopsis > Galeopsis tetrahit. The sequence goes on from OY776120.1 coordinate 87,853,342, forward strand.
TATAAAAGTAAGACTTAGAATTTTTCGCCATTTACGTTTTCAAAATTTCTGAAAAAGCCCTAAGCTAAAATTTTCTCAAGAATCCTCAAGCTAATCTTCAAGTTTTTGCTCAAAGCTCTACTACCTTAACAAAAATGTCTTTGGAAATAGGTTAGTATTTCTCATATTCATCTGTTGAAAACATGCATATACATCAAGATTGCAAGAACAAACAACATGCTCTGTTTTATTTCAAATAATTTCTGGTTGAAATCTAAATATGCTATATTTGCGGATTCTTCATTTATTGAATGATATGTTGTTAAATACATGTTGATATGCTTAATATCTTAGAATCATATAGATATTGCATCTAGATATCATGATTACAAGCTTAAAATACATTGTTGGATATGGTATTATGAACATGCTTGTTAATCTATCCACAATAAATCTTAGACATAAATGCAAGATATTGATTGAATATAGTCTAATCATATGGTTCAGTAATTATATGGAGTGATTTTGATATTTATCCATACTAATATTATGTATTGGCTATATTTTTAGTTGACTTCAATCACCCTGATTTGGACATCAACTGGGACTACTTAAGCGAGTCAACCATGCTCCATTTTGAGCAAACTGTGTGCTTTGATAATGTATCAAACAAACACACAAAGAGGATAGTTACTTGGCTGGAGCAAGCTGGCCTAAGAAAATGGCTCTAGGTCATCCCCAAAAAATGCCTGTAACTCTCAACCACTCAGTTCTTAGGCACTTTCACTCAGAAAAGCTTAGGATCTGGTTACATAATGACTCATGAGCCAGATACAACCAAGAAGACAACTCAAAAGTTTGAGTTTACTGAGGAAGACTTTGATGATTTCTTTGGATTGAATGCTACTGGATAGGATCGTGGAGAGTATATGAGGCATAATGAATAAGAAGTTGCCAACCAATGGATGGACAAGCCAGTACCTCTCAAGTCTGGTCTACACAAGAGAGTTTTAAAAGAGGACTATCAACTTTTGCTAGATGTGGTTGCAAAGGTTGTTATGTGCACCACATGGAGCTATGACCAGATTAGCAGATCCAAGGTAAGGTTGATGAAAGCAGTCATTGATGGAGGAAAGAAGCCAATGAACTGGAAGGGTTATTTTCTAAAGAAACTTGCTGAGGAGAAAGCAAAGTTCAAGATGGTGGATGTAAGGAAGGTATTCATTGAGAAGAAACTTGCCATATGTACAAAGGTTGCTGCATTCTTATACAAGAAAGGACCTGATGACATTGTTGAAGATGGGGTAAAATTCGATACCACCAAGATTTTGTTCAGACAACTATTTGTGAGAACCCAGAAAAGATTGGGCCTGAAGATCAAGTCACCAAAAGCCTCTACAAGGAAGTAAGAAAAATCTGTCAAACAAAAGAGTGAAGAAGCAACTCAAATTGTGATCAACATTTTTTAAAAAGCCAAAAAGGAAGGAAAGGGAAAAGAGGTTGAGCAAGCCTCAAAATCCAAGAAAAAGAGGGCCATATCAACCCCTGGTTCAAGTGGAGAAGAAACTGCAGAGGAATATGATGATACCTATGATGAAGAAATGGATGTGGATGAGCAAGCTGAACTAGAAGGTGCAGAGGATGATGATGAAGGTGATGATGAAGAAAGAATATCACCTGGAAACCTGGATTTGAATGATCATGAACCACCAATTCATAGCTCAAAAGCTATTGAAACTACCCCTCACTTAAATGACCCAACCATTCTTAAAATTGCCTACAAGTCTGATACCCCCATACCCATTCTTTTTGAAGAAACTAAATCCTCACCAAAGTCAGGAAATGCCCCTGAATACACCTATGAAATTTCACTGAGAGATGAATCCAATTTTTTCCTAGACCAACTTTACCCCCAACTTGCCAAATATCCTGATTTAAGATCAACCTTCTATGATCTTAGATCGATTGTTGACATAAGGAAGAAGTCTATGTATGATATTGGGAAAGTTATAGAGTTCAAGGGACTGGACTGGTGGGAAAATGAGGAGTCAAGGCTAACAGAGTTTGTTGAGGTGGAATCCACATTCGAACTGACTAATGAAAGGTCATTTGCCAACTTGGTGAATATTAAGATTCAGAAAGAAGCTATCCAATCCATTATTGTTGGGATTGATCTGAATCTTGAGGACAAGATGGAGGAGGATGATGAAATGTCCAAACAAGCTAAGGACAAGACAGAAGAGATGTCCAAGAGTACTGAGGACAAGACAGATGAGATGTCCAAGACTGTTGAGGACAAAGAAGAAGAAAAGAATGATGTCATGGTGGAAGATAACAATGAAGGAGAAAATGTTGGTGAAAAGCCTGCTAAAAAGGATTTATTTGATGGAGTTGAAACTAACATTGAAGAGATAAAGAATGGAGGGTCCAGTGAAGGAGAGAAGATTGATGAAATTGACCAAAGTCAATTAATTGAAAAAGTTGAAGAAGAAGCACAGCTAGTTGTTCAAACTACTACATCAATGGAGATTGTCATGGTAGATGACACTCAAACTGAGAAGACATCTGAAGAACTTATCATTCAGGATGATGAGTTGATTGAGTCAACTCCTGCTGAAGTCACTGAAGCTGAGGCCAAGAAAGATGAAGTGGAGGCCAACACTGCTATGGAAGGAGTTGTGAAACCTGAGGAACCAGCTGCTATGAAGAAGCCTTTGGAAAATGAGGCAATAGCTGCAGCACCATCAACTTCGATGGAGTTCCCAATTCACCTAGATGTTCTTCCACTGACTGAAGTGTGCATCATTAATGAGTAGGATAAAATATTGAAAGTTGTGCAGGAGGAGTTCAATTCATAAATTGAACAAATTGATGAAGTTGAAAGGAAAAGATTGGAAAATGTTGTTGGTCTCTGTCTAAACATGGGAAAATATGTAAGAGACAGCCTGGATGAGACAATCATACCCACAAATGAAGCCCAGCACAAGTCATTACTTAATCTGAACACTAAAGCCAAGAGAATGACAAGAAGGATGGAGGACTTGGAGGAGACTGTTGATAATAATTTTTTGGAATTATGTATCAAAGTGGAAAATTTGGAAGAAAAGATGAACTCCACAACCATAAAGTTGGGGGCTGTTGAAAAAAGTTTTGAATCCTTTGATAAAAAGATGGATAGTGTTGGAAATGAAGTGAAGGACTCCACCCTCAAGATTAGTGAGTCATCAAAGATCACGTCAGATGTTATTACCACATACTTCCACACTGAGAAAGACCTGATCAAAAAGGAAAGAGAGGAGATTCTAAAATTGAAAGATGAAGTTGCCAAGGAGAAGGGGGAGATTTCTCAGATGCTGTCAAAGGACATTTAAAAATTGACTCAGTCTATGGGGAGTCAAAGAGATCAACTGATTAGAGATACCATAAAGAGTTCACTTGATGCTGCTTCTGACCTTTTCAAAAATAACTTGGAGGGTATAATAAAGGTGATGAGAAACCAAGTTGATCAAGCTGTGAAGAAGCAGGTGGAAGAGTCTGTAAGTTCCACTATCTCTGCCTTTTTGCTAAGTCATGTTGACCCCATTTATGCTCAGATGAAGAGAATGGACACCTATCAACAAGAACTTTCACTTATTGTGGCTAAGATTGATGCCAACCCTGCTGACCCCATTGACCTTGAGGCATGTGATGATGCCAAAAAGGGGGAAGATAAGAAGAATGGGGAAGAGAAGAGTAAGGGGGAAGGAAGCAAAGGCACTGGCAAGGGGAAAGCCAAAGCACTGGAAATTACTGATGTTATAGAGGAAGAGGATTGCCCCAAGACCAGAAGTGGAAAGTTAAGGAAACCCACTCAAAAGAGGGAGAAGCTTGCTGATATTTCTGATTAAGAGAAAAGCAAGAAGTACAAGTCCAGTGAACATGATGATGATGAGGAGATGGAAGAAATGGAAACTTCGACCTTGATAAGAAGGGAAGATAAACTTCCTGTTAGGAGAGTTATTCCTGAAGTTGCTGCTGAGCCTGAAAAAGTTAAAACTCCTGGTTTTGAAGAAGTTGCAAACATATTTGCTGAAGGAGCTAGTCAAGATGCAGAGACCAGAAAAGGAGTTAGAAGACTTGTCATTGAAGAAAGAACAAAAATGTTCAAAGATGCTGAAGAGTGCAGGTTGAAGAGGCACAAAGATTTTAACCCAGGAAACTCTAAATCCTACAAGACTTCTTATGCTCTGATGATGGAGAATATAGCTAGGAGGAAGTTTGAAACCTTGAAAAGACTCCCTCATACTGACAGCTGGGTTCCTGCTGAACTCAATGGTGTTTGGGAAGAGGCAAATCGAGTATGGGATCATCTCTTCTATGTTGTTAAGAGATGGGGAGACTTTGAAGACTGATGGAAGTGGAATTGATAGAAAAGCTATTACTGATGAGTTTGTGCAACTTGTCAAGGATGAAGACTTGATTGGGAAGAATGAGGAAGTCATGGCCTTGAAGAATAGGCACTTTGCATCATATGGGCTGACTCCACTGTTCAAGGAACTCCCAACCATTCTGAAGAAAAAGTCAGATGCAGCCAAGTGATGAAGCTGCTGAAGGTCAAGTCAAGATTCAAACTATCATGAACTTTTTATCTATGTTTATTTTTAATTTCCAGACAATTGTTGCTCCTTAATAGCTAGAACTTACAACTTTCTGCTCTTACCTTGTGCTATCTTATTTGGATGATTATCTATTTCATGCACTGGACAACAATTTTTTAGTCTTTATACTTGTGTTATTTTTGTTTAAAAATAGGCTCTAGCAAATTTTTAAATGATTCTTGCTTAGATCAAGTTTTATAGAACTCAGAGAACTTAGCCATATTAGGTTAATAATCTGAACTCATTCTGTGAAATTCTCTAAGTATAAAAAATACATGCTAGTTGTCCTGTTTTTATCAAATCTACTGAAAAAGAAATCCCTATGGATCTTTTAAAGTAAGTAAGTTTTAGCATCATCAAAAAGGGGGAAATTGTTGGGATATGGTTTATATTAATAAAAGAAAATTTGATTTTGATTAGATACCGAAACACTAAGTAAAACCCCAAGTATGATGATTTGCCAAGTCTAGATTTTCAGGTTAGAAAAGCTCATATATGTTAGGGAGCTTTAATTTTTCTTAGATAGATTATTCTTTGAATCTATGACAAATGACCTGAAAAGCACAACGCACATGAAGACAAGTAGCATTGAAGACAAGAAGCTGAAGTGTTATGGAAAAGTTGTAAGGGCTCATGAAGACAAGTATGCTGAATAACAAAAAGTCAAGTATGATGGATTTGAATACTCATATACTTTGGACTTGGCACACTTATGGTCAAAGACGATGAATGACGAGGCATTTTACCCAGTACGAGGCCGTTAGCGGAAAGGACGGAATTATTCCAAATCAACCAATAAATTGATGCCACCTGTCACTGCGCATAACAAATTCTGATAATGGAATGCAAAATGCAGAATGGACGTGAATGCATGTATTATTTGCATGCAGGCCCCTGAACAATTTAAAAGTTCAAATTTATGGATAAGTTTGATATCTCCACCAACGAATAGTTTTGCTTCATCTATAAATAGGCCACATCTTGAATTATTTCAAGATTACGGGACATACAAGCCATACACATTCTAGCAATATTTTAGCATTCAAAAGCATTCAAAACACTCGAGAGATAAAAGCTTTTAAGCGTATTCATTTGTGAGTGTTATCTTTACTCCCCACTGGGCAAGCTTATTGTTTATTATCTAGAGCCTAGAAAGTGATATCCTAGCTTATACACTTGTTCTTAAACTGTAAAGGATATCACACTTAGTTGGTACAAGAACAAAACCCTACTTTCACCTTGAGAGATAGTTTGAGAGTATTGTTGAGTTCGTAGAAGTGTTGAGAGTATTGCAACGAGAGAAGGTTGTAAGAAATCAAGAGAAGAGGAGAAGAAGAAGTAGAGTGCACCTTGGCACTGTAAAAACAAGTTAATTCCAAAGAGATTAAGGAATTATCCTATTAAATTAGGAGAGTGGACGTAGGAGCAGTTTAGCCTCCGAACCACTATACGTCTTGTGTTCTTATTTACTGCATTTATCTTTTTGCTTAAGCTTTTGTGTCATTATAATTGTTTATTGCTATTAGGTAACTTAGTACTTAAGTGCGTATTATTCAAGGAGTATAATAGGGCCTATCATTTATTCCACATACAAGTTGCCTACTGTTAAGATCTGTTAGAATATTCTATTTGGTATTTTCATAGGACTTAACATACTATGTAACTTATTTAAACTCTGATTATCTGTGTTGTCTTAATTGTAAAAGATTTTGAAAAACACATACACGTGTATTCCCCCCCCCCCCCCAATACACGTGTCACACTCCTTTTTGGGACCAACATAGTTAATCTAGTTTAATACTTTCGTTCAAATTCCCGAAAATCCAATAAACACGTTTAGTTACTACAATAGTATGAATACTCTTAACTTTAGGGATTCACTTACACTCAACTAGATCCTCGGACGAACAAACTACTTGGTCGTACTTATGTATTACAATTAGACTCATACATTTGTGGGGATCGTATTGTTACACGTCTAAAAAGTGTTAAAAAACGAGATAAATCAGCGTGTGAGAAACTAAAAAACGTGCGTGATTGGCACTCGGCGCATTTGTTTCAGAAACGACCCAGAATTTTGGGCAAATTTCAACTTTGGCTTTTTTAAACTATACTTCAAAAAATACAAAGAAAACTCAAATACACGTAACGAACACTTCGTTTTTTAACCATTAGGCCTAAGTTTCTTCAAGTTATTTTTATAGATGCAATGGTTTCAATTATTATTTTTAAGAAAGAATACGGTGTAGTATGTGTTGAGTTTTGGGAGTAAGGAGAGGAAACGTAGAAAATTGTTTGTTTTTTAATTTGGGAATAAGGATAATATAGTCTTTTGACTATTAGTTAAAAAATAAGTTTGAGGGGTGAAAACATAATATTTGGGGGCATTTATCTGTGGCCCTCTCCAATATATATGCAACCGCCCAATTTTGCTAATCAAATGGGCCTGGGTGTGTGAGAAAATGCACCCCCCTCCCTAATTAAATGAGTCAATCAATTTAATTGTTGGCCCAATTAATTTACACCTTTTATTATTATTATTTTTGCTTGTTTTACCTTCGATATTTACTTTTAAAAATACTCAATATTTTTACAAAAATAGAAAATCTCTACTTTTTTCATAATAAAATGTAATTAGCAAAAAAATAATATATATATATATATATATATATATATATATAAAATTCTATTAAATTAAGATCAAAATGTTAAAAAAATCATACAATTTTCACTGGAATCATTAACTTCATTTTTAAACCTCATAATTATAACAAACCATTCATACATTAAAATACGCTACTCAAGTAGAGACGGGGAGTATCAATTATAATATATAGGGGTGGGCCCACAATTAATCGCACCGACACAGCCTCCATCTCCATTCATTTTAAAATTTACAACTCTTCTCCATCTGTAATATCTTCATCACTAGTACTATTTCTTATCCATAGGTGTCGCGCGGCAGCTGCTAATTTACTGGTAATTTCTATACCTTAATTCAATTTCCATGGCTTGTACTTGTTTGTATGTGTAATTAATTTTATATATACTCTATTAATGTTTTCTTGGTGCAATATCTTGAAATGGATAGGATAGCTCTTTTGAGTTTTAAGTCTTTTGCTGTTTTGGTTGAGACAAACTTGTTTGATAGCTAAGACGGATTAAATGAGATTATGATGATATCTAATCAGACAATTTATAAGAGCTGAGATGAAGTTAATCTACTTTAATTTTAACTATCAAACAAGTCCTAGATATTTTATTGATCCTAGGTTCACTACAAGAAAACTGATTTTTAGTGACAAAATTCTCTCGTTATTGCTTCTCTAGCTAAAAGTTTTTAGTGACGGAACATGACCTGTCACTAAAAGTCAATTCCTGTCATTAAAGGTTTTTAGTTATTTAAGCTACAATGACTCTATTTCTGTTACTAAAAGTTATTTTTCTTGTAGTGGTTAAAGAGGCCAATTTAAGATTAATAACAAAATTATGTTGGAATATTTTTGATATGCTAATCCTGTACCTGTTCCCCTCTGGGAGATTAAACGTACATTTGAATTTTTAGCTTGGGTATATTACTAAGTTTCCTCCGTATGATTTGATTTTTCTTTTCTAGGTAAAACACTAGTTTTAACTGAATCGTAAGCAGTGCACAAATTTTTAAAAAAATTTGGCCCAGTTTTAACATTGTTAATTTTATTATCTTTGAAGTTTAAATACTCTTTTCGTGTCATCATAAATTTTTCCTTTGTTTTTGTACATATATAAATTAAGAAATATTGTATAAAATGTGTAATGGATATTCGAGATAGAGATGTATGATAGAAGTATAAAAGAGGGGTAGATAAATAATTAAATTTTTCTATTTATAGAAGTTGGAACCTTATGACAGAACGTCAAAATAAGTGAAGAGTTTATAATTATAACATAAAGAGGAGATATAATTATTTAGAACCACTACTACATAGTTGCTAGTATAATTAAAGTAAATTTTGTCCATAAATTTTCAGTAATGTAGAAAGGTTGCTACCTTTATGAGCTTTTATTACTATAGATTTTTCCTATAAGACTAAGACTATGAGATTCTCATTTTCAATTTACATTTTTTTTTTTTTTTTTGCGGCAGAGTTTTCATATTCACCGAAAATGTAAACGTGCGTGCGGAACGAAAAGTTGGAATTTTGATAAACATTTGTATTTTAAATTAGATTGAAATTAAATTTTACGCAGATTATGAAATCAGCTGAAAAAATGGATGGCAATGGAGATAATAATAAGAAGAAAATGAGTATTTTGATGTACCCATGGTTTGCAATGGGCCATTTCATCCCTTACATTACTACAGCCAACAGACTTGCCAAAGAGGCCACAAAATCTTTGTCATAATCCCTCCCAAAACCCGACCCAAATTGGACCCGATTAACTTGTACCCCGATCACATCGAATTCATACCCGTTTCTATCCCCCGAGTTGAAGGCCTCCGAGACACCGTTGAAACCACCAACGACGGCCTATCCTTTGAAGAGGGACAACTTCTCCGACACGCCCTCGATCTCACAAGGCCCGTGATTCAATCTCTGCTCAGCGAATTACGGCCCGATTTTGTTTTCTGTGACTTCATGCACTGGCTACCGGGCCTGGCCCGGGATTTGCAAATCAGGTCAGTTCACTATTGCTGCCGGTTGCTTGTTTCAGCAGTCAATTCGGCACACATCTCCCGGTCTTAAATTCTTCCAGACACATAAAGAAATGGGGAGTGGCATAACCATGAGTCAACGCTTGATCACTTCTTTCTCCGACTGCGACGCCATTGCCTTCAACACTTGCAATGAAGTTGAAGGAGAATACTGCCGCTTTCTTGAAAACAAGCTCAACAAGCCAATATTACTTTTAGGCCCTCCAATCCTCAAAGAATACTATCTCCCTGCTTTAAATGTATATTAATTTCCTTATTGATGTGGAATCAGTTCATTTATATTAATTCTCGATCTGCAGGAGGACGAGTGGGGTGTTTGGCTGGACAAATTCGCAGCCAAAAGCGTGATTTACTGCGCTTTTGGAAGCGAAATTGATCTCAAAAGGGATCAATTTGAACAACTTTTACTTGGTATCGAGCAAACAGGGTTCCCATTCTTGATTGCTTTAAGGCCGCCTTTGGGAGTTGAGACAATAGAAGAAGCATTGCCCGATGGATTCAAAGAGAGAACTGGAGAAAGGGGGGTGGGTGCCGCAAAAACGGATCCTCAAACACCCTGCAATCGGGTGCTTCGTGACGCATTGCGGGTTCGGGTCTACGTGGGAGGGGTTGATGAGCGAGTGCCGGTTGGTGCCCTTACCCGGCCCCATTGGTGAACAAGCTGTTCAAGCAAGATTGCTGAGTGGAATTCTCAAAGTTGGAGTGGAAGTAGAAAAGGGAGAGGAAGATGGGCTCTTCACAAAGGAAGGGGTACATAGCGCTATAATGGCGGCCATGGCCAAAGAAAGCAAAGTTGCCAAAGAAATAAGAGAAAACCACGATAAACTGAGGGAGTTGATACTCGGTGACGGCTTTCACGATTCTTATTTCGATTCTTTTGTTCACAACTTGCGCACTCTTCTACCCTACTCTAACTATGGATTCGCTTTTCGTATTTTCCTGTTTTTTTCACTTGTTATTGTTGTGTGTATTTATGATTCATATGTAATAAATAAACTCTCAAGTTAAGAGTAAAATATTTGCATTTGTGTTTGCTTGGTACATGGTCTCCTTAGGTTGCAAATGAGATCATCTGTTCCAATTTTGGTGTTCCACATTTTATTCCACTATATAGATGATTAACATGTATCATATTAAAAAATAATCAATGTTCTATAATATTGGGGGCGACACGTATTAAAAAATTAATAGGGTGGAATACCAGTGAAACACAAAAAGTGGAAAAGGAGAATCGAACCGCCTTATTTGAGGTTTTTTTGTTATGCCTTGAAAAATACGTCAAATACCCCATTAATATCAAGTCAAAATTGTGCATTGGTTCAATTGCATCAATTTGCACTATGTAATTTGATGCACACAAAAATGATTCTCTAGGATTTTTTCGTGAAAAACCAGCCTCGGCAGGTTTAGGCGCACAGATTTAGTCAATTTAATATAAATGAATGAAATCCTATTAAATTGAATAAAATAAAAACATAAATTTCAAGCAATATATTTTCACATTAATTAACTTTGTCGTCCTGTAAGAAGCATACTAAATCTTTGGGTACGAAAATTAAAAAATATAATAGAATAAATAAATGTATTAAATAGTGATGTGATTCAAAAACAATAAAGAAAAAATGAGAAGTTTCTAGTTGGGGGAGAGTAAGTATTAATTTTAATATATATAGGGATGGCGCCTAGTACAGTACAGCTCTTTGGGATCCAAAGGTATGCGAGGTAGAGAGAGAGAGAGTGCCCGCTTCGGCGGCGAGGGAGAGAGTGCAACCATCCCGAGTGTATCCGGTAAGGCATAGAAATTCCCCTTCGATACGCAGGACTTCTGAAACAAACCCTAGGCACAAAGGTGGAGTACCAGACCAGGCTCTGCGCAGAGAGAGATCCTTTGCTCACATCATCCCCATGGTAACGTTCCTTTTCTGGAACTTCCCGAATCTCTGCAACAGCGTCGACCTGAAAACCAGATTCAATGAAATAGAGACGGTGATGGACATCTTCTTCCCAACAAAACGCAGAAACAATGGGGCACGTTTCGGCTTCGTTAGGTTTTTCGGGAAAATTAACATCACAGAAACAGAGAAGAAATTGAACGAGTTGTGGTTCGAATCATTCAAACTCCGTGCTAAGGTAGCGGAATTCGGTAGAGAGAGAACCTCCAACCTCACCCAAGAGAAGCAAGCCCAAGGAATATTGGATACCCATGAGGGCACAAACAACTCTAGAGGTATCGTTCGCCGCAACAACAAAAGGAAGAGTAGGCCACAAACGAGCACCAAATGAGGAAACTCCTAGAGGACCAGTAGAGAAGTACACTTGGAAGGGGACGTCTTTCACCCCCGACGGAAGAAGAAAGAAGCTAGCTTGACCAAAGCTGGGTGGGGGCGCTTAAAACAGTCATTGTATGGATGGACAAGGCTGGGGAAATCGTTCAAGAGACCCCGGAACACTGGTCGACAACTTATTTGGGGGGAAACCTGGTCCTTATCCGCTGGATCGGACCAAAATGGGGAGGGGCACTACCACCAGAGGAAAAAACATGGCGCGATAAATGGTTCGATTTCATTGACATATGGGATAAGAACACCATTCACAATCGCAGGCTTGTTTGGACGAAGTGGTACGGAATCCCACTGCAGGCATGGTGCCATAGATTCTTCAAACTCATGGCAGTAAAACTCGGAACTCTAGTTAAGGTGGACGAAGAGACCAGCTCTCGTCGGAAACTTCAATCAGCTAGGCTGCTCATCAATCACCACAAAATAATGCAGAAATGGCGACGGGGAAGGCAACGGATCTGCCCTCACTAATGATGAAGGCAACGGCAAAGGCAACGGATGTCCGCCATTGCCATTATGCTCGTTGCTATTTTATAGGCAACATATTTGGGGAAAACCGTTGACTTTTGGCAAGCGCGTGGAGGTCGTTGCCTTTTGGCGAGGGCGACAGTCGTTGCCTTTTGGCCGTCGCCTTTTTATTAACATTTAAAAAATGCGAACCTGGGTTTCGAACCCAGGTATCGAGGCCACCAACACCCACCCCCACCGCTGGGCCACCCATTTTTCGCGAATTTTTCGCGAATTTTGTTGTCTGCGGGGTTTGAACTCGGGACCTCTCGGTCTCGAAGGCTTTTGGGCGCCCCCTGTGTGCCGTTTAGGCTAGGAGCTTTAGTCGACATGTTGTGAATGCAATTAATATACATTCAATTTAATTTTTAGTTTTTAATTCTTTAATTCAATTCATTCTAACTTTAATTGTTGCTTATTAAATTATCGAAGCATATCATATTTATTTCTAAATGAAAATTAACTAAATTATATGTTTCAAATTAAATAATTTAATTACGGTATCAATTCACACTATTTAAATTTATTCTAATCTTCAATTTACAACATTTAAATTCATTCTAATTTTCAATTCACAACATTATAATTACATACAACATTGAGTATAATTATTTTCACTTATACATTTAAATTTATTCTAATCACATCATTTAAATTCATTCTAATTTTCAATTCACAACATTATAATTACATACAACATTGAGTATAATTATTTTCGCTTATACATGTAAATTTATTCTAGTCACATCATTTAAATTCATTCTAATTTTCAATTCACAACATTAAATATAATTATTTTCACTTATCCATTTAAAAATATCAGTTCACTTATCCATTTAATTAAAATAACATCACACACAACATTAAAATAAAAATTAATCATCAACGTCAATGTAATATAATAACATCACACATAACAAAGTAATATAAAAATGTATCACTCCTCATCACCACCATCATCCTCAGTATCATCCTGATACTGATCAACCTGGCTACGATCATGAACGTTGTGCGACGCCCCCGACGGCCTCGGCGCCCCACCCATCCCACCCACCTGCTAACCCATCCCACCCACCTGCTAACCCATCTGACCCATCATCGCTGCCAACTGATCCTGAAAAGACTTGAGTAAGCGCTCCTCCGTCTTCTGCATTTGTAGGAGTAAGCGCTGCTCTCTCTCCTCATTGATTCTTCGTTCTTCGGCAAGAGCATGGTCAATGTCGGCCTGGGTGAATCGTCCATAAGCCGTACCACGTGACGTCTCGCCAGGACCGGAGGAGACCCGCCTGTTCTTGCCTACTTGTCCAAGGCCCCTAACACGTCCATGAGACCTACCGACCATCTTCAAGAACAAATTAGACATGTCGGGTATAGGTGGGCCTTGGGAACCATCCTCTGAAGTAGGTTCATCTGACGGTTCTCTTGATTGATTGGTCAACTCCTCCTGTACCTGGTATTATACGTGCACATTTAAAAGTGGGTTAATACATTTTTAAGTAAAATTAAATATATATTTATTATATAATGAAATGTATATATATATATGTACACACTTACAAGTATATCACCCATATAACCATAGTTGTATGTGCCGTTTTCGTAACGGTGGTAATATTCAGTTATCTCCCAGTCGTGGGCAGGGCGTCCCATCTTCTCCTCCTATATTTTGAATTGAAGACATATACGTATAAATAAACTAAATAATTAACTATAATTAATTATAATTGACCACAGATACTTACAATGCGCCGTGCGACTGCTCCACGAGCTCCGCCTTTATGAGTACCATAGCCAGTACCCGGACCTCCAGTCTCGGATAAGCGGTTATTACGAGCCTTCTCGGTCTTCTTAATTGTTTCAGGATCGCTCCAGTGACGAACAAAGTCGTTCCAAACATTGACATCCCACCTCGTCCCACTACAAGAAATTTGAGAAATTGCGACGAAAAAAATCGTCATAAAAATCCCATTTTTCGTCACGAAAGTTGTTCGGCGACGAAATTTTTCGTCACAAAGAATGTCACCAAATGTGCGTGGCGGTAGGTAAAATGTGACGTTATTTTGATTCGTCACTAAAAGTCATCATTTGATGACGATAAAGGTCATCGTCACTATATCATTCATCTACGGTGACATATAAATCGTCACATTTGGAGTTCAAATTTCGTCACTTAATATGATATTTCGTCACTAAAGGTTAGAGTTTTCACAACGATTTAATTTATTGTCACTAAAAATTACTTTTTTGTGACGATTGTCCATCTATTACTAACCTTATCAAATTTTAGTAACATTATTTTTTGTTACAATTAGACCAACTATTTTGTATATTTCGTCACGATATATTTGTTCTTTTGTGACAAGATGTTGTTCGTTGTTATATGTGTGTATATATAATGACGATAAAATTTGTCACTAAAAAGTATGATTTAATGACAAAATTTCTACTGTCACTAAATGGTGTGAAAATTGTGACAACTTTTTTTTGTCATTATAAATGATGTGGAAATTGTGACATTAATTTTTGTTACAATTAGACTACCTATTTTGTCATATTTTGTATATTTCGTCACGATATATTTGTTCTTTTGTGACAAAATGTTGTTCGTTGTTATATGTGTGTATATATAATGATGATAAAATTTGTCACTAAAAAGTATGATTTAGTGACAAAATTTCTACTGTCACTAAATGATGTGGAAATTGTGACAACTTTTTTTTGTCATTAAAGATAATAAACTAATTTGCATTAACCAAAAATTCCTTCAAGGAATTAGAAATCAACAAACAATATTTGTTATCATTACATGTAATGGGAAACTAAAAAAAATATAAAGTTTATATTTCTAAAACTCCAAATAAATATGATATTCCTTTATCTCAACTTCAAATGACCATGATGACATCTTCTCCTCTGGAGATATTATCTCCTATAATTCTATCCTTCTCTTGGCCAAAAAAAAGTTTTTCCCTTGTGTAGCCAATTCTCTTTCAAAACAGAAGTATTTGCACCTTGCACAACCATTTCACCTTTCAATAAAACCACTTCTATTTTGAGTTCTTGCACCTTTAGTGTGACGCATCTTCTTGGAGGCTTTGGACCATAACAAATACCTTTTACATATATTGTTCTACGACCGAACACCTCAAAGACTATCACATCTGCACTCATCTCAATTACGAGTTGAATATATTCTTCTCATTTTTTTCACCATCTTTTGAAAATTAAGCATAAAAAAGAAGTAAATTAACATCATTTTTAGTAATATAACTAAATCTCATAAATGTGTCTACATGGCTTACTCAATTTTCTTCTACGCGCCTCCTAAAATTTCCAACCATCTTTTTGTTAATCATGTGTATGCTCGCACAGGTCGGTTCAGCCACATGGTTCTCCAGCTAACTCAAGTTCAAACTACAAAAAAATATCAATTAAAAGGCAAAAGTATCTTTATATACGCATCAACAAATATAATTGGCAATACTGCAAGGATTAAAATGCAAGAAAAGAGGCACACTGTATAAATTTTTGTTACCGCTAGAATTGTAAGGACATAAAAGAATTGCTTACAATAAATGTCTGCATAGCCATGCTGCAGATTGTTGATCAATAAATTTTGCAAAAGCAAATGGCTGGATTCGTTGGAAGTCTGGAACACATAAATTACGAGTTAGAATAATATACACAAACATAAAAAATTCAAAGCAATAATAGCACAAAACATTCAGTTGGAGGTTAAACTAATAGTCTAATACTATATTTTTTTTATATATAAACTGAATTTTATTAATAAGAAAGAGAAGAGTAAGGGTTGACTGTTGAGAGATCGCTTCCCTGAATACACACTTCACCGATGATTACATCAATTACAAGGCAAAACTCTGATCTCTAGTTAAAATCTGAAATACTGATATCTCTGAGACCTATGTCCATACAGTCAATAAGCAACTCTATACTTGATCCTATCCCAAATATCATATATTGCGTCAATGAAATTCTAGAAAAAACTTCTCTTGTTCTTTTCAATCCAAGCAGACAACAGAACCAATAGAACAAAAAAAAAAAAAATTCATAGCACTTTGCCTTTTTTATTGACTGTGGTGCCTAAGTTACCTACTAATAGGTCTGAAGCTGAGAAGAGCATTACACATTGCAAGCTCAGCTCATTGATTATTTTATTCCAAATGTCATAGGTAAGTTTTACCACATGATAAGGTTAAACAATTACTCACTCCGTCTAAAAAAGATAGTCCACTATTCCTTTTTGGTTTGTCTCAAATTATAGTGCACTTTCCTTTTATTTCAATATTTTTGCCCAAAATGCTCTTATTTAATGATTGTTGGAACAAATTTCAATAACATTAAATAGGGGTATAACAAGAATATAAGAACAAATTTTATATGCTAAAAATGTTTGCATTGGTTTATGTGAAAATAGAAAGTGGACTATCTTTTTGAGACGGAGGGAGTATGTTTTATGACCTTATTTAACTCAATGTATACGTAAGTCAATGTCACCTAAAGAACAAACTTTTACCACGAAAACAGTATGATATTTTAAATGCAACAAATGCTCATTTCTCAGCACGACATAGAAGGCATTCTGCATCCATTAGATTCAGAATGTAAACTGCAGACCCATATAAACTTAAAATTCACAAGTAAAGGTTTGTGATGTGTACTAATGCAGTATTGAGACCTATTTACTCAATGTAAAATTCATTTGTTCATTAAAATTAAGTTAAGTGAAATCAAGAGCGCATACAGTCATACTACGTGTTCCCTCTTGCAAAAGGACACATACTTACTCAATGCTGCACACTGTTCTCTATTCTCTAATATATTGTGTTCCTCTGTAAATCTAGAATAAGAGGAAGGGAAATCAAAGCACAACAATCTACTTAAATTCCTACATATAGTAATATTCCTCTATTCAACCAAATAGGGAAGCAATTAATACCATATCTAATTCTGCAACTATTTGTCAGAATTTCAAGCATCTAGCGCCATGAAAGGCCCTTGGATTAAAATACTAAATTAGATTACCTTCAATATTCGCAGAGCATGGGTGTGAGCAGCACAACGGTTTTTCTACGTGGTGCCACACATCCACAATATGTTGATGATGCTCATCTCCACAGGAGACCTATTTCATACAACGATTAATTAAAATTTACATATGTACAAAAAATTCAAAATTAATCAAAGGAACACTTGAGTAGAAAAACCTGAATATGAAAACAGAGAACGGTTTGTTAGATGAACTTCAAAATGGAGACGAAATAGACTTAGACTGACAACGGCGAAGAGTATAGCTGTCGGCGGCGCAAGAGTAACCTCATCCAAAATCCGGAAAGATTATTGAGGCTTGAATGACACCAAGAATCGAGGTCAATACATAGTCGAGAATCGAAAATAAAAGTAAATTGTAGGCCGCCAAGAAAGAGGCAGGATTGAAGTGGGCTTCCGTGAAATTAAAAATGTTAGGGTTCTTTCTACCTTTCCTGAAATTTCTTCGAGGGAAGTACTTTTATATTTTCAATTTTTCCACATAATCAAGTTCTGTATTTAAAAAAAATATATTAAAAATCCCAATCAAAAACTAAAAGTTTCCCTCCGATGAATTTAAATTTTGAAAGACGCGGCACTTAATGTTTTGTTTGTAGAATTGAGTATTTTTAAAATAACTATTCCCTCCACCTCATTATTTCTTTTGCATATATAAAATACATAAATGAGTTGAATTTTGCGTGTGCGTAGATAAAAATTAATGACATTTGTGTAAAATTGAGTATATAAATGATTTTTCAATTTAAAAGTGTGAAAGTTATTGTGGAACGTCCCGAAAAATAAAGTGTGAAAGTAATTGTGGGACGGAAGGAGTAATATTTATCACTAATACAGTACTATGTACATGGTAATTCCACAATTGTTTGTACACTTATTTTATTCGTTTGTTTTACAATTGTTTCCACACCTAAGAAAAAACTTTTACATAGACCTCACACTCAAAGTATTCACATATTTACATTTAATTCAATTATTTATTTATTTTATTCATAAAAGTTAATCCAATTACAAATTAATAAGGAGACGGATGGTGTATAAGTTTTACCGCACAAACTAGAGTTGTTATTCGAGCTGAGCCGCGTATTTGAAGTTCAGGCTCGGCTCGATAACACTGACGAGTTAAAAATTGAGCTTGACTCAACTCGTTAACGAGTATAACGAGCCTATCGAGTCGAGCCTAACAAGCCTAATGGAATTTTCTACAAAAAAAATTAGATATCGAACCTAACAAATCGAGCTCGAGCCGGCTTGTTAGTAAATCGAGTATTTAACGAGCTCGAGCTCGGCTCATTTAGCTAAACGAGCCGAGTCTCGTTAAGACTCAATTCGAATAACAGTCCTACGCACAACTAGTTCTCTCACGTTCTCTTGACCGGCGTCTCTCACATTCTTTTTTCCCTCAACGGTGTAGTCTCTCTCCGTCACCCGCGACGGCGGGACTCTCCACTACTCTGGCTGCCACATTATCATTGCAATTTGATGATTTTTTTTATTTCCCTATTGAAGTTTGATGAATTCCCCTTGTTCTGCTCACATCTAGTTAAAGTTGAAAGTATTTGAATTTGACTTCCCAATTGAAAATTTTGAAGAATTTTAGAGTCTAATTGTTGATTTTTATGTCTTGCAATTTAGTTAAAGAATTCATTATATACTCCAGTATTTAACATTGCTCCTACCTTTAAATCACGTACAATTATGGTGTTATGTTCATACATTAACACACATATCTTTTTATAGTATCATACTTGTATTCATATAGTAACATGATTATGTGTTACCAGTATCCTTTCAATAACACATTAACACATACTTAACCTTATAATAAGACATACCTGAAAATAAGTTTTTTTGCGAAAGAACAAGTTTTACCGTAATACATATTTGTCCTTACAGTACTACATACTTGTACTTATAGTAACACGGTCCTATAGCGAGATTTTTTTTTTTTTTTTGTCATTTATACGATTTTTTAAAGATCCGTTTGACCCAATTTGATCCCAAAGAATCCACCAATTTTTGTCAATTTCTTAAATACAATACAATAGAAAGTAGAAACTATATAAATTAATAATTTTGGGACCATCAAAATTTATTAATTAAAAGAGTTAGTATTAATTTATGAAGTAATAAAATATTCAATCTATAAACACTCTTTCAAACTTCCACATGTAATTTACGAATCATTCATGTATAGTACATAAAGAATTATTAATGGGGCCTGAGTTTGAATACAAAGATAGTAGACTCAATAGACACACAAACATTGGTAACAAAAAAAAAAATTATCCTTATTTCTCCACATCTATAGTTACTTCTAAGTTTGATCTCGTAAATTAATACTCTAATTAAAACATCACATTATGTGAGTAAATTTTAATTTATTATTATTAAATTTTAAAAATACAATTAAAATTATTACCCAATATTATTTTTTATTAAAGTAAGGTGCACGATGCATATAAATATTATACTATATATGAGTAACGAATATTCTTAAATATATCTAATATTCTCAAACAAAATTATATATATTTATGTATTTTAAATAGATATAAATATCATATAAAAGAAGTCATAAAACAAACTCTCATTAAATATTTGGCTGGGAAATATTAGCGCTAGTAGGGAAAAAACGCGCGCTTGAAGAAGGAGGGAACTTAAATTTCTAATTCACAGTACCTAAATCTAGAATCCTTTTCTTATTCTGCCGCTCACCAACCTTTTCTGTCACTTGAGTTCATATCTCAATTCTTGAAGGATCGTCGCCTGGGTGTTCCACACAGACGCCCGCCCTTTTTTTTTTACAAACGTCTTTGTGGTCGCTCCGTCCAACTCCACCCTCTGTCGGTGCCCAGCCCTCTACCGGTTGCGCGCCCTTTATTCTCGCTGGTGTTGCTTGCTCTTAGTCTTCAAGAAACAGTCGACCGTCGTAATTAGGTGATTTATATGTTTGATCTCAGCCAGTCTCTCAACTCGATCGGGTATCTAACTTTTCTAATCTAGCGATTTATTTGTTTATGATATGAAATTAAATTAACGTTTTCTGCCGATTCTGTTAATTTTTTTTTATTATTATTGCACAAGTCCTATAGGACATGCATTTCTGCCAATTCTTGGATAGTTATGGTTTATTTGTCGTTTCTTGCTACTTCTACCGATTCGGTTAATCCTTGGATAGGTTGATTCTTGGATTATTGCATAAGTTTCTATTGATTCGGTTGTTTATGTTGATTCTGCAATTCTTAGATTAATTAACGTTTCTATGTTATAATTTTATGGTGGATTGGTTGGAAATGACCAAATTCTCTAATTTCATAAACTGCACCATTCTTTTAGCACCAACTGTTATGATGACAATAATAAAATCTAATTTAAGTCTGATGTTTCATATACATGCCTTGATCTTTTTTTAAACTCTCTTGATTATCATAAAAAATCCGTCTCTTTAGCAAGTAGAAGATTAGATTGGTGTCAGTTTTTTTAGTTAACTTTGTGATAAACTACAGCCTGATAATTGTATATGTGATGAGATTTGTATAATCAAGTCACATATTAAAATATTGTTGCTTGATCAGTATCTTTGTGCAAACTAAACTAGGTTCATGTGTTGATGATTTTGCTTGATACATCATAATTATCCTGTAATCAGAATTGGTTCAGCTTACAAGAAACATGAATTTAAAATTAGTATGATTTGTAAAACTATACTCCCTCCATCTGTTATTAGATTGCCCATTTGACTTTGAAAAGTTTAATGTGAGAGGTAAAATAACTTTTTGTTGAGTGTATTAGTCAATTGAAGAGAATAAAACAAAAAAAGATACTTTTATGATAGAAACAAAACAACACTTAGTGTAATTTTGAGATGTATGGAGGGGACCAAAATGGAAAATGGACAATCTAATAAAAGACGGATGGAGAATATGGTTAAATTTTAAGTAACTATGAATCATTTTGGTATAATGTTTTTCTGTGTAATCTCCATGTAATAATAGGTAGCGGAAACCTCAAGATTGTATCAGATGGCAGATTAAATTAGAGTTTTGTATTGTTTCTGAATATATTTGAATCAAGAAAAATGCAGTTTGCTTTAGGGTTTATTCTCGAACTAAGCATAAAAAATACTGTAATAATATTAACGTAGATGATTGATCTACGTATCTTTGTGTGTATATTGTCAACAACTTATTTTCTGAAAGGGTTTGAAACATCATGCAAAATATTTTCTAGCTTTCAAGTTTCAACTGCATTTTCCTTTTTTTTTCTTATACCTTTCAAAATTAATTAGTTTTCATTTTTCTAAATTACTACATCTGATCTGCTTGTGTTTTAGTTTTTCACACACAGAAAATCTAGAATACATAGATGCCTTGCTTAGGATTGCTGTGATATTTTAGACTGATATCCACTACATCTTCACAGTGGTTCATAATCTCCAGGTTCATCTTACCGTTCCACATCATCACAGTATGTATGCTGATTTTGCTAAACAATAAGAATCTTCATTATATGTCTACATTATGCCTACATATCTTGATTAACCCCCTGAATGGGCACCTGAATCACAAGTCCTACTTAGGACATATGCAGTGCTCTATTTAGTACATGAAAGTGCACATTATGATTATTTTGTCTATCAGTAACTGCATGCATTGGATCCTCTCATGCATTACGATAGGAACTCCCAATTCTCTAGCAAATACAACCCTTTTGATCAGTTCTTTAGTATTTTCTATTATATTATTAATATTAGTTAGTCATTTAGACCAGTTAGTGATCCTGGCTTAGTGAGTCCTTTCTTCTATGATGAACTATTATCACTAATCCTACATTTTGTCTCCGTGGGCTGAGGAGAAAAGGCCTCCGGTGTGCACATGATAGAAGCAAGGCGGTCAACCTCTTTCAAATAGGCAACATGGATACCGCCAACTGTGATGTGTTTATTGTGATCATTTATTAATTGAAAATTTTCTATATGAAGTCCATGATACATACTACATATATCTTTATGTGAAATCAGTCTTTTGGAATCAAAATTCTATTGTGTGGTATGTATTGGAAAATGTAGATTAACCCATTTGATTTTTTTCACAACTGAAAGGTGGCTGGAGAATCCCCATCAAGGTAATGTGGATACGTGATAAAAAGACACTACCTAGTAACATCTTGGTATGTTAATTACTACATGATATTATTATTGATTTTAGAGATAGCTTACATTCTGGTGTTGCGTTGTCTACTCATCATGACTAGCTATATAAGCCATATTTGGTAAATAAATCCAATAGGCAGGTACATTAGGGAGAAGTTATATAAGCAGTTTTGTGTAGCAAGAAAAGTGGTGCATGTGTATGCAATTATATTTCATTTGATATTGCAGTTTTTTTAGTCTGCACTTCTATTAGATAACTTATTCATTTTTATTAGGTTTATTAATCATTGAGAAGAATGAATTGGTTATATTTGTATGCTGTAAAGTTTATTGTGCACTAGATATTTAACTTTTTAGTATATTATGTGTTTCTTTGTTCATCTAAGTTTCACTTGAGTTAATTTTGTTTATCAGATATAATCATTGCTTTGGCAGTTGAAGATTTGGATCAGTGTTTTGCTCAGGACATATATGAGAAGTACATATGTCTTTTGTGTATGCATGTGGATTGTTGTCAAAGAATTTATATAGAAAATTAATTCTAATAAGGTGAAGTAAGTCCCAAAATATATTGTGTAATTTATTAATTTGTTTTTTTTTTTTACAAATATAAAATTTGACTTTGGATTATGTTTATGTTTAAATTGATCAGCAACTCGTCTTTTGTTATTATGCTTCAAAAGTTTTTTACATTTTAGTACATTTATTAATATTTTTAACTAAGCATGATGATGTCATTAAGTATGTTTAAAGATTTGATATTTATATTTATGAGATTGTGCAGGGATAGAATGATTGTGCAGAATTCAGCTCGGAAGTGAGTGAAACGGAACAGGTTAAACAAAGATTTTTGCATGTGTGCTTTAGGTACAAATGTTTATAATTTGATATTAAGAGCTAAAATTTAATTTGATTAATATGTTATGAATGTCTTAATTAAATAAGGAGAAGATTTATATATGTTTCAATTAGGCTTTATTTTAGTTTCATTAATTTAACTTAGTATCAAAACGTAATCGTAGCATCGCACCCTAGTATTTTGTGTGATTTTTTCTAAAATGATTTTGGGGTAAAGAGGAAGTAATCATAGGAACTTAAGTGGGTTTTTAGCCAAGCTTATGTCTAATATTTTATATCCAACTCTTTTTGCTGATGTTTTTTTAGAAAGAGCCTACATGCTCTCTCATAAGTTTTAGTAAGAGCCTACAATTTTTTTGGATGTGCATTTAATTTTATTGCTCCTATAATTATGATATTTTTAGTACCAGAATCACCAGTTGTGTATTTTAAAAGTTCTATGATCTTGTCTTATCCAATTGATGAAGTTTATTAGAAAGAGCTTACACGAGTTATAAGGTCTTTCAGATGGTTGGAAGATCCAAACTACTTTTTTAAATAAGGTCCTTAATCTATTTTCTTTATTTCTTGCTCACTTATACTAAAAGTAGCTTACTAACACGGAATAAGCAATAAGTGAAACCTTATAATATAAGGATTCATAACTTTAGCAAGACTAATCAAAACGGATGAAGTACTCTTCCCGTCCTAGTAAAAGTTATCCAATTTTCATTTTTGTTCGTTCCAAAGAAAGCTATCTATTTCATTTTTGTCAAACTATTCATTCTCACATTTCATTATATTTTTCTCTTTTTTCATCATATCACTTTTAATACATTAATTTATTTTATTATATTTCTTAATTTTCGTGATCAAAGTATATATGTACCTTTCATTAGAATGGAGGAAGTATATGATTACAGGTGAAAATAGTTGAACATGCCAAGGTTCATTAAAAGGTTCATTAAAGGCTAGGTACTAATATTCGTAAAGATTCAGGAAATTGACTTACTACTATTCTAAATTTATAAAACAGAGTTACATAGATGATAATCAAAATCATAGAGGATATAAAAGATATACTAGTTACATCATTGAAAGATTAATAAAATCATGAGAACATTCACTTTATCGTACGGAATATGGAAGACCAGTCACGAAATAAAGGTTGTAATTATGTTAACTTTTGATAAAAAAAATTGAAATAAAGGTTGTAATTCTGTTAACTCTCGATAAAAAAATTATTTGCTTTTTACGTAACTTTTTAATTAATTAAATAAACAAAACCAATAATTAATAAAATTGACACTAGTTAATATTGTGACATAAACATTTTGTCACTAAATGTTTGAACAATTAATGATGAATAATATTATCGTCATGAAAAAATATTTTTATGATGTCGAATATCGTCATCAATTGCCACTAAATATTTTAACAATTAATGACGAATAATATTATCGTCATAAAATATAATTTTTATGACGTCGAATATCGTCATCAATAATTATTAAAATTGTCACTAGTTAATATTGTGACAAAAAGATTTTGTTACTAAATACTTGAACTATTAATGACGAACAATATTATCGTCATAAAAAAATATTTTTTACGACGTCGAATATCGTCATCAATTATTATTAAAATTGTCATCAATTATTATTGTGACAAAATTATTTTATCACTAAATATTTTGAACAATTAATGACGAAAATTATTATCGTCATGAAAAAAATATTTTTATGACGATTAATATTGTCATCAATGATTATTTAAATCGTCAACAATTATTATTGTGACGAAATAATTTTATCACAAATATTTTTTTATAATTAATGACGAAAGTTTAACATCGTCAAGAAAATATATTTTTCATGATGTTAAATTTCGTCACCAATTATTATAAAAATCGTCACATAGAATTATTGTGACATATTTATTAATATCGTCATGAAAGTTACAAATTTGTGACGAAAAAATTATAAATGGTGACGAAAATAAATCTTGTCATAATTTTTAGTACTTTAATGACGAAAAAAAATACATTTAGTGACAAAATTAAATTTTGTCATAATTTCTAGTATTTTAATGACGAAAAACAAAATTTGTCACCTTTAAGTGACAAATTGTGACAATTTTTTTGTCGTCGCGAAAATTTTCGTCACAAAATATGTGATTTTTTGTAGTGTCCTCTTCTTTTCCTTCACCCACACTTTCTTCACTCTAGATAACATGCCAGTGTACCAACTTGCTACTCTTTGAAGAAAGATCCTGTACACCTCTTCAGTAGATGTGACTTGAGGGTCCCACCTGACCTCGGTCTGCAAAAAAAAATTAATTAATGAATTAATATAAAAAAATAACAAAATGTTAATGTAAAGTGGTTTTATACATAGAATGTCTCCCACCACCGATGTATCGTGCCGGGTAATACCTGGCAATGGCGTGTGCACCAAGCTCCATATTCTTGTACATAATCGATCTGATCGTCCTCGAAATCAAATTTGAAGGCATCAACCTGTTACACGTATTTTATAATAATAAAAAAAATTATTAATAAACATGTTATACGTATGTCTAATGAAAATGAAATATAATATACTTACGTATCAAGGTAGATCCACAGTAAAATGCGACTCTCGTGTGCATCAGTCGACATGCTGGCTTGTGTCCCGATAGACGGAGGTCTAGCTGGCGAATGTATCGGTGGATGGGATGGTTCCTATGCATGTGGAACCATATGAGGCACCTGAGTGTAATAGGAATTGGGGTTCATTCCGGGCATCTGGGGCAACTGTAGTATCTGGGTCATATCGGGCATATAAAAACCCTGTGGTATGGGCACAGTCGGTGTCTCATCCACCGGCTCTCCTCTACCTCTACCTCGCCCCTGTCCAGAAGAACCTTGTCCAGTAGAACCCTGAGCAGAGCCCTGTCCAGAACTATGTCTACGACCACTCATCTGTCAAAATGAACATTAAAACATTATTAACATTGAACATTGTAACAATTAAAAAACATTATATATGAACATCACTGTAAGGATTAACACTGGAATATAATTAAGGAATTAATATTTAGATAACATTGTCTAACAATTAATTAACAACAACATTCATCATTCATCTTCATCTTCATCTTCAGCTTCATCTTCGTCGTCTTCTCCGTCTTCTTCTCCATCTTCTTCTCCGTCTTCTTCTCCATCTTCTTCTTCATCTTCTTCATCTTCTGCCACTTCCATCATTGTACCGGTGTCATCAGTTAACATGATAAGATCATCATCTACTTGCACAATCATTTGAGTCTCTATGTTATCCTCTTGCCACGCGGGAACTTCATCTTCAGTAGTATCTTTTGCATCCACCAAGTATCTCGGTTTGACTTTGCAGACAAATATCCAATCAGTACAGGGTCCAGGGTATGGACAATAGTAGACTTGTGTGGCTTGACTTGCTAGTACGAATGGATTGTACCGGCCGTAAGATCGCCTCTAATTAAGCTCCACGAGCTTGTAGTTAGGATGAACTTTTGTCCCATTGTTTGAGGGATCAAACCACTGACACTTGAACAAAACCACTTTCTTCTCGTGGTACCCCTGATAGTCCAATTCGACTACTTCCTCGAGTTTCCCATAGAAATCTTCCTCATTCGCATCATAGTTTTTTCCCTTGATACAAACCCCACTGTTTGATGTTGCTCTAGATGCACCATAAGCCATAGTGTGGAATTTGTACCCGTTCACGTAATACCATGCGTACGTAAGAACTTGACCAGACGGACCGACCGAAAGATCGTATAAAAACCTGTTCTCGATGCAATTTATCTTCACCTATATATATATAAGCCACGACGATGTGAGAATTTCTATAACTTAACACTTTACACATATCGTTATTTTAAGATAACTTACAATTTCTTCAAACCACGATGCAAATCCATCTTGTAGCCTTAAATCTAATTCAGCGGTCGAGAGATTTGGTTGACGAACTTGAAGTTGTTGCATGAATAGCCTACGTATGATCGATATAAGATTAATAAGACATGTCAACACTAAGTATTTGATTGACAAACATTTTGGTCAGATTGACTTACTGAACATATGGCTGCACCTCATCACAATTCAACAACACATACGTATGAGCAACTTTTTTCTCCTCGTCTAAAATCCATCTTTTCTTAGGCTTTCCTAATCGTTTCCCAGGCGCCTTAAATATTGAAAAAGTGCCATCGACATACTCGTGTACTTCGTCCCGATCATCGTAATTACGAGGTACATTGTGTATCCTTGTCATAACATGGTCCTCGAAATAGTGAGAACAAAACATTGACGCCTATTTAGTTAAATATGCATTTGCAATCGAAGCTTCAACACATGCTTTGTTACCCACGCTTAATTTCAAGGTGCAAAGATATCTGATTAAATTATAAGAATCGTAAGTTCATATAATTTGAAGAATCGTATGAGAAATTGAATGAGAATTACCTCTCGTATGGATACATCCATTTGTATTGAACTGGACCACACACTTTTGCTTCATATGCAAGGTGCACAGGTAGATGTTCCATAGAGTTGAAGAAGCTGGGTGGAACGATACGTTCCAACTTGCACAAGATCACTGGGATATCTGTTTCCAGTCGAGTCATGTTGTCAACTATGATGATTGTAGAAGTCAACTCCTTAAAAAATAGACTAAGCTCAGTGATTGCTTTCCACACATTGAGCGGCAGAATTTTGTAAAAAGCAATCGGTAGTAGTCTCTGCATAAACACGTGACAATCATGACTCTTCATCCCATACAATTTCAATTTCGACCAGTCAATGCAACGGGACATGTTAGACACATATCCATCTGGAAACTTCAACTCACTTATCCACTTACAAATAACATCCTTTTGCTTCTTATCAAGCGAAAAAGAAGCCTTAGGATACTTTGATGTACGTGGACATTTCTTGAGAGAGGGACGACGACAATAATCATTCAGCTCATCTCTTGATTTAGACGTGTCCTTTATTTTCCCCTCCACATTCATCACCGTGTTGAATACGTTATCAAACACATTTTTCTCAATATGCATCACGTCTAAATTGTGTCGTATCAACAAGGTACTCCAATATGGCAACTCCCAGAAAATGTTTTTCCACTTCCACCCTCCAGAAAGTTTTTTGTTGTGGGCCTCAGCACCCTCCTCTGTAACCTTTCTATATCCCACATGATCAATTTTGTATAGGAGACTTGCACCCGTTCGAATAGGCGGTGGATCATCCGTGACTACTACTCTGACCATGAATGCAATTTTATTCGTTCGCCACATGTGATTCAGTGGTAAGAAATTTTGGTGGTTGTCGAACCACGACTGCTTTCTACTTTTATTC
The DNA here is from genome assembly GCA_963675135.1 of Galeopsis tetrahit. NCBI lineage: Eukaryota > Viridiplantae > Streptophyta > Magnoliopsida > Lamiales > Lamiaceae > Galeopsis > Galeopsis tetrahit. Next base: position 87,881,933 of record OY776120.1, read on the forward strand.
AAATAGAATGCATCGGTGTACTCTCCACAATATGGACAAGCAAGCCTTTCGGCTGTACTCCAACCAAACAACATCGAGTATGCTGGGAAGTCACTAATGGTCCAGATAAGTGCAGCTCGCATCAAAAAGTTTTGCTTTCTAGCAACATCGTAAGTTTGCACCCTATTTTCCCATAAAAATCTCAAATCTACTATCAGTGGTTGCAAAAACACATCAAGTTTGTCCTTCGGACTTTGCGGCCCGGGCACGAGAATCGAAAGAAACATGAATTGATCCTTCATGCATAACCACGTGGGTAGATTGTACGGAGTAAGTATAACTGGCCATGACGAATATTGTTTTCCAGTCATTCCAAACGGTGCAAAACCGTCTGTGCTCAAACCCAACCTAACATTCTTAATTTCGGATGCAAAATCAGGATACCAATGGTCCAAATGCGTCCAAGCCAACGAGTCTGCCGGGTGACGCATAACATCAGAGTCATCAGAAGCGCACGAGGCATGCCATGTCATATCCTTCGCAGTGGCCTTGGACATGTACAATCTTTGCAAACGAGGAATTATCGGAAAGTAGAACATGTCCTTAACCGGGCGTTTCTTTTTCAACCGACCATCTGCATCAACCCCAACTCTCTTCCCCGTGATAAATCCAATTATAATAATTCAGTGTAAAACCATTTCGATATAAATGAGATTTCACTTCATTAGGATCTCTATAAGTTTGATTTCGACATCTAGCTTTCGAACAAGGACACCTAATTTTTCCTTCCCAAATCGAATTCGGATTACTAGTGGCAGCTTCAATAAATCCATTTACTCCACTAACAAATCCGGGGTTCATAATCCCATTCACTAATCTTGGGCTATACATCGATATCCAACTACGACTTGAATAATTCATGTCAATCGACGTCTACAACACACAAACAACCAACGTCTCATTCCTTCAACTCTATTAAAATTAATTAATATAATTCCAAATATATTCTAATAATTATTCTAACACCTTAATTAACAAATAAATTCATATAACTTAATTAAACCATATAAATATATATACATAACACAATATAATTCTAACACCCTAATTAACAAATAAATTCATATAACTCAATTAAAACATACATATAATAAATATATAACACAATATAATTGACAATTAAATTCTAACAATTAATTAACACATTATGCATGCATAAAAATTAACATTTACAAAATATATGCATATATATACTAAAACTATATATATATATATATATATATATATATATAGCTTCAAATTTAACCAATGAAAATGAAAAAAATTACCGTAGAAATGCTCCCGTCGAAGTGTAGAACACAAATGGCCAAGAACCGAGTCCGATCTGCAAACGAACGTGGATGTTGAGTTTGGAGGTGGAAAGAAATTTTAATAGAGGAGGTGTGTGCGCCGCTTCTGTAATTCTGGAAGAAAGAAGTGGGGTTTTAACTCAATTAGGGCGACGACAAAGGCAACGGGCCCACTGTCGTTGCCTTTTAGCGAGTGGGGGCCCGTTGCCTTAAGGCAACGGCACCCGCCCCCGTCGCCTTTTTTCTGCCCGTTACCAAAGTTGTTGCCAATTGGCAACGGTAGCCTGCCCATGCTAATCGTCGTTGCCTTTTGGACAATATTTTTTAGTGAATACGGGATACACAGAAATTCCTAGGGAGGCACTCAAGGTATCGGTCGACGGGATAACGTACAATAATCGCGTCAGAGAGGAAGCAGAGGAATGGGGGGAAGATGACGACCCTCGAGATGATGAAGACATGTTCTCGGAGCTATACTCATCATCGGAATCGGGAGGGTCGGAAGTTGAGGTCGGAACATCGTTAGACGGCGGCAAGTCGGTGGTGGAAGAGACGCAGGCGGAATACGAAGAGATGCATGGGGAGGGTCGTACGTGCATTAATAACCAGCCATTATGCACGGGCAACGAGGCGTCAGAGAGAGAACAAAACCACTCATTAGTTATGGGAGACCCACAAACCGAGTCAGAGGCAGGCATCGAAAATTCACCCAAGGCGGTGGCATTGAATGATAATTACCAGTCGCATGCAAATTCAGAATTGGGCCCCAGAAAAGAATATTGTCCTATGGGCCAGGAGAAATTTTACAGGCCCACTAAAAATAAACCAAATAGCCTGGACCTCAACAAATCGGCCCACATCAGCTCTCAGAACTCAGGGGGATCAACGAGTATAAATTTTGGGACGGCCAACTCGTCGTGGTCTGCAACTCAGTGCCCAATTGGGGGCCCACCAAACATAAACCATTCTACGAACATAGTATCTGAATTTGTAGAAGACGTAATAGAAGAGTCGGGAGAAGGGGGAGAAAACCAAGAAGGGCAAACTCAATCGCAACACCTAAGGAGAAAAGGGCAGACAATACAGAGAGGGAAAATGTCAAAGAAGACGAATTCAAAGAGTGGAGATTCAAAATGTGATGACCTAGAAGAAGACGCCTCAATTATGGAGGAAGTGAACGAAGCTTGGGAGTTGGGGTCAAAAATTGGCCTCGCGGAAGGGGGATCTGAGGCCGGCATCAAGAAACAACTGGCAATCCTAGTGCGTTAAGACAGGGAAGCACGCAGGACAAGCCACGAAAAAAGAAGGGGTGCTCAAATAAGGTTAGTAAATGAAGATATGAAGCTACAACACAAGAGGGGTGAGGGGGGGACAGAAAAAAGACGTGAAATTAAGGAACTGGGGAACAATCTGAAAGTGGACTTTCTCTGTATTCAAGAATCAAAAGTGGAAAATGTTGAGAGGGGCCTGTGTAGAAATTTATGGGGAATGGGAGATAATTTTTGTTTGGCATCAAGAGGATCGGACGGAAGATCTGGGGGTCTTATTTCCATTTGGAACCTGGAGGTCTTCCAAGACAACAACCATTGGCATACTAGAGGCGCGCTAGTGGTCAATGGAATCTGGAAGGAAGACGGAACAAAATGCTCAATTGTGAATGTTTACGGACCATCCACCATGGAGGAAAAAAAAGAATTATGGGGTGTAATTACAAGCATAGCGGAGTAGGCGGAGGAGGAGTGTCTATGCGTGATTGGGGATTTCAACTCCATCAAAAGGAGCAGCGAAAGAAATGGAAAGGGGAACGGAAGTGATAAAAGAGAAATAGAGCTCTTCAACGAATTCTTATCCAGCAGCAAATTGGTGGACTTAATGTTAGTCAACCGTCAATATACGTGGTACCGTCCGGACGGCACTTGCAAGAGCCGGCTGGACCAGGGTCTGGTCAAACATCTGTGGTTGGACAAATGGCAGGCAACGAAGAATAGAGGCCTGAGCCGATCAATATCATATCACTGTCCTCTATTCGCGGAAACAGGGAGCCTCGATTGGGGACTTAGACCTTTTCGATTCCTGAATTGCTGGTTGGAGCACGACTCATTCAAGCCACTTGTGAGAGCCAAATGGCAGCAACATCAGGGAACCGGCTGGGGGGATATATATTGAAAGAGAAACTTAAACTACTCAAAAGGGACATAAAAGAGTAGAATCAAAATGTGTACGGACAGATTGATTCCAATATAGCCTCTAAGAAGCATATTATTGAGGAATTTGACGTGATCGACGATGCGTTCGGTCTAGAAGCAGCGGACGCAGAGAAAAGGGCCAGTACTTTCATGAAGGCCCGAGACGCGGTTCTCTTTCAAAAAGCGAACACGAAATGGGTTCAAGAGGGCGACGTGAATTCAAGGTTCTTCCACACCTTGATAAAGAGCAGAGCTCATAAGAACAATATTTCTGGCCTTTGGATTGAGAGCGTGTGGGTGGAATCCGTCCCAGGTATTAAAAGAGGGGTATACCAGTTTTAGCAAGCATTTCGAAGCTACCCAAATTCAGCGCCCTAGACTACCTCACCACATGTTCTCCAGACGCCTAAATGAGGCTGACAATGCGGTCCTTTCGGCCACTTTCTCATCGGATGAGGTCAAGGAAGCAATATGGTCATGTGAAGGCAGTAGCAGCCCCGGCCCAGACGGTTTCTCGTTTGCCTTCTTCAAAAACTCATGGGAAATTATACAAGCAGATATTATGAAAATGATGGAAGAATTTCACAAGTTTGGGAGGATTATCAAAGGCTTAAATCCCTCCTTCATAGTCCTAATACCCAAGAAAGAACAGGCACAAAGATTGGAAGAATTCAGGCCGATCTCGCTGATAGGGAGTGCTTACAAAATCATAGCAAAGGTGCTGGCAAAGAGACTGAGTAAGGTAATTGATAAAGTCATCTCGGATAATCAATCGGCCTTCATCGGGGGTAGGCAAATCATGGATGGTATCTTGATCCTGAACGAGGCTATAAAAGAGGCAAAGAGAACAAAAGTCTGAGACTCTTCTTCAAGGTCGATTTTGCCAAAGCCTATGACTCAGTCTCGTGGGCATTCCTGGAAGAAATGCTTGAGGGGTTGAACTTTAATGTGAAGTGGAGAGCATGGATAAAGGAATGTGTGTCAACAGCCACGGCATCAGTATTGGTTAACGGAAGCCCTTCAGGAGAGTTTCAGCTCAAGAGGGGACTAAGGCAAGGCCACCCGCTATCCCCGTTTTTGTATCTAATTGTTGTCGAAGGACTAAGCTTGATGATAAAGAGAGCGGAGGAGCAGAAAATACTGCAAGGGGCAGAAATCGGTCGAGACAAAATTCAGGTAACTCACATACAGTATGCCAACGACGCGGTATTTCTTTGCTCGGGTGATCAGAAAAACGTTAAAGTAATTAAAGCCCTCCTGAGAAACTTCGAGTTGTTGTCGGGTCTGAAAGTGAACTTCAACAAATGTTCTCTTTCTGGGCTGCATGTCCCAGATACCGACTTACGTCAATGGGCAGCAGTTTTAGGCTGCTCTGTGACCTCAATCCCATTTTCATATTTGGGAATCAAGGTTGGGTGTAATCATAGGCTGCATAGTACATGGCGGGGGCTCATAAAAAAGATCAAACAACTGCTAGAGTCCTGGCAATCGTAGCAAATGTCCATGGGGGGAAGAGCGACACTTATTCAATCGGTCTTGTCCGCCATGCCTATCTACTGCCTTTCTCTCTTCAAACTTCCTAAGAAAACTATTAAAGATATCAAGACACTACTACGCAAATTCTTATGGGGGGAGGGGGAACGAAAATAAATCCAAAATATCTTGGGTGAGCTGGGAGGAGATATGCAAAAGAAAAGAAGAAGGCGGCTTGGGAATTATAGAACTAGAATATTTTAACTTAGCTCTGATAGGGAAGTGGGTTTGGAGATATCAAGAAGAGAGGGAGACTGTGGGTGAGAGTTCTTAAATCTTTATATGGATGCTGGGGAGAAATAGGGAGAAGGGGAGGTAACAAAGTTTCAGGGTGGTGGAGAGACATTCAATCATTATATGAGGGAGACGCGAAAGAAAACTTGAGGGACGAATTAGAGGTAATAGTCGGGGATGGGAGCAGCGCACTTTTCTGGTATGACACATGGGTGGGAAACCAAAAACTGAAAGAGAGATTAAAAAAGCTTTATAATTTGAGTACCCAGAAGCATAGGCTAGTATGCGAGATGGGTGAGTGAGAGGGGGCAGCCAAGTGGAAATGGAAATGGCTATGGATGAGACGATTGTCAAATCGAGAGCTTTTATTACTTAACGAGTTGATTGTTCTTATTGACAGGAAAAAACGCCAGAGCAACACAAAGCCGACTCATGGAGATGGAAGCCGTCACCACAAGGAATATACTGCACGAAATTAGCTTACGAAAGGAGATCCAAGGCTAAAAGGAATGAGAACGGACAGCAGCATCCAACAAAAAATATTCAAGAAAATGTGGAGGAATTGGGCCCCAAAAAAAGAGATGATCACAGCATGGAGAGCCCTTCGTATGAGGCTTCCAACAGCGGACAAACTCGGCGAGAGAGGCATTACATTACCAGCCGAAGCTTCGAAATGCAAATTATGCAAGGGAGCAGAAGAATCCATCCCACATACCCTGTTCTCATGCGCGGAGAGTCATGGAATTTGGAGTGAAATACACAGTTGGTTGCGCCATCGGGTTATATCCCACTGGAACCCAAGCTCGAACTACATGCAATTCCAGGGCTATTGGGTGTAGGGATAAAGGGGAAAATTGCTTCAACAATATGGATAGGTGTTGTGTGGAGCATCTGGAGTTTGAGGAATGAGATATGTTTTAACGAAGGAAAGATGGACAGGAGAAGAGTAGCAGAAACTATCAAACTCAGGCTTAAATCGTGGCTGGGAAATAAATTAATCAAAGTGAAGGAGTGCCCAATTGAGATTTGGAGGAACAATCCACTTACCTGCTTCGAAGGAGACTGAATTAGCCAAAGGAGGGAAAGGAATTGCAGCTGAACAAAGAAGAAGTTGTAGCAGATTTTTCAAGCTGTATTTGTACAAAGTTCATATTAACCATTGATTTGTAAGGGTGGTACACCCCTTGTACCCATTTTTACAAATAAAATCCTTTTTACTGATAAAAAAAAAAAAGGGATGGCGCCTCATGGCTATGCCCCAGAACTCTACAAATTAATTGCACCGACATGGAGTCTATTTTCAAATTTATAGCTCTTATTCATGGGTGTCGGCAGCTGCTAATTCAATTTCCAAGGCATGTATGTATATATTTAATCCTAGATTAAAAAGCTCAATTTAAAATTAACAACAAAATTATGTTGGAATTTTGTTATGCTACACTACTAATAAAATCCTAATTTGTAACAGAAATACTATCGCGTGGTCGTCATTAGCTATAACACCTTTTTTGCGATTTTATTTTTAGTTGTATAAGTTTGAGACATTCCAAAATAAATCCTTTAAGTTTCAATTTATAAAATATGTTCTTTACCTTTCAATTTTAATCCTTTTTTACATCAATTTTAATCTTTTATGTTTTAATTCATTATAAAATGCCACATCACTCTCTCCTCTATATATATATATATTAAAAAAAATGTAAAACTAATAACACCCCAAAATATTTTATAGACACCTTATAATTTTAAATATAAAAATAGATTTATTTTGGATATATTTTCGTATTTCGTGGATCAGTGCAATGTCCCAAGATAATTTGATGTTTCTTTTAACTGCATTCAAAATTGGGTTCACATACATTTGTTTAACTAATAGTATAATACTAGGTGCTAACGGACTCAAATTTTACTCCCGACACAAACTCCGAATATAACTAAAAAAAAAGTAAATTGCAAATTAAATCATCAATATTGGTGCGGACAAAATATGTCGCTCTTGAAAATGTCGACACGTGGAAATAAGATAAATTATAATAGTCTTAATTAGGTTAATGGGCTTGAAGGTGGATTAATACACTCCTAGGCCCAAACAAAGGAATAAGAACAATTGGGCCTCTTAGCCCATATTTGAGGATCAATAGCTTTTGGGTCCAGGGATCTGGCCCAAAGGGAGCGGGTTTCATAAGTTATTTTCCCCTAGTAAAGCTAGAGGAAGGAGTCAAAGCGAGAATATAGGGCCAGTACGCTGAAGGGCCAAGTCTTCAGGGGAATGGACCAAGTCTTCAGGGATCTGGGCCGAATTTACAGGGATGTGCGAGTGAATATAGGGAGAAAAGTCTTCCTCTCTCCCGTGGAGAGAGGCCAGGTATATAAACAGGTTACAATTATTATCATTTACGTTTTATATAGAATATACATACTTTTACAAAAAGAGACACTGAATTCGGAAGAAATATTGCATTTATTCGCCAGAATTTCCCTAGAATCACAGGGAAATTCCTCTTTGATTCTCCTGAGAAGAATTCTGACTTGAGCGTCGGAGATTCCGCGCCGGAGCCCACCTCCGGCGTGCTTTTGTAGGTCATTTCAGGATTTTCGAGGAGATTTACGTTAGGATTGCCAAAGATAAAGAGCGATTCAAACCCGTGATTCGCATGGCTTGTAAATGAACGATTGATATCCGTAGGCGTTCTTTTTCGACGCAACAACTGGCGCCGTCTGCGGGAATCCGGGCTAGGACGTGAGGATTCCTGGAATTTTGAGATTCTCGTGATGCACACGAGATTTATTCCTAAAGAATCTTTAAGAAATTGTGGGAATTAATTCTATCTGCATCGATACTGCAAATTGCCACAAAAAGCTATCCAGAAATTCGCTGCCGGCGATGAAGCCGATCGCGTTTCACGGCTCACCTTCCCGGCGCATAAACCTCATGTGGACTCAGGCTTCTACGAGTATTTCGGTCTCAGAGGAATCCAACTCGACCGAGTCGAAACCGGTTCACTCTCTTGCTCTTTCAAAGTGCCTCCTCGTCTCACTGATAGAGATGGGAAATTGGCGACGGGTGCGATTGCTAATTTAGTTGATGTAATTGGGGCAGTAGTTATTCAACAGGAGGGTAATCCAATGGATGTTACAATAGACATGTCAATCTCATATACTTCTGATGCCTATGTTAATGTAAGTTCTTCTTTTCAATAGTATTTCAGATAGCTGATAGTTAATCCTGTTGTTGGATTTGGTTGAACTTATGAAGTGTTCAATTGCTAGTCTCAGATAATGCTACTTGCCCTAGAATTATAATGATTCACTCTGAATGGGGACAATTTGTGGTGTTGATGCATTTTGTGTTTGATTAATTAAACTAATCAAATTTGATTATTCATTTATGTCTGGGAAATCCAATGTTATGCATACAACCAAAACCAATATACTTACCGCTGAATTAAAGAAATTGAGGTAATGTGAATGCAGTGTTCACATCTTTATGTAATAATATGTATTGCAAAAATGCTTTTGAGATCACTTCTGAGTTCAAGAATTTAAACAGGAGAGTGTAATAAGAAAAGATGAATTATGTCTATTAATTGTTTGAGCTAATGCCTAAAAGAGAAGCAACCATTACTTGTTGACTAACTGATATTTTCACCTCTTATCACTGTGTGTTTGTTATTTTGCTTCATGTTAGCAACTATTCTTCTTGTTGATTGGTTGACATTTTAATCTATTTAAAATAATGTGGGAAGCCCCAAGATCTTTTGTTCTGCATTGATCAGTCATACTGATTTTATTTTGGTGACATTCACTTGATAAAATGTTACATTTTAACGAAGAACAATTACTACCGAATTATGAACGTGGGAGTTGCACATGTACGCTTGAAAGGTGTTTGGTATCATGTTGATTAGACTTACTGTCTCTTTGCTGAAATTTTCTGAAAAAAACATGATTACGGAGTATCGATGGCGATGAGCATTGTGTTTTGGATGAAAAACTATGTGCGAGGGACATAAGATGTTTTGAGAAAAATATTATTGAGCACTATGGACAGCAGGAATGAATGACCACACATAATATATTTATACATGCGTACATAATAAAAGTTCAGTAATGAAATTTGAATGTTAATGGTGATTCATGTTGCTCACCATTTATATCTACTTGTTGGAACTTTTGCGAATGAAAATTAGGTATTTGACTTTTGAATTGAAAATTATCTTATCTGTAATAGTTGATTGTGTTATAATTATTTATCGGTGGTCTATCTAACTGCTGCTAGAAACTACTTTTCTTTATTTAAGAAAACTATTTATTGTTATGAGGTACAGTGAGTAGTAATTTGATCATCTACATAGGGTGAAGAGTTAATCTAAACCTTGCTAAAAAATTGGCTGCTTTTGCGATGATCTATCACTAAGTGATGCGTTTTGTTGAGTGATTTTGGTGGACTTATTACTTGAATATATCTATTGAATTTTTGTACAATTAAAGAGGAATGCACAGAAAGATGAATTTCACTCTATAGAGGATGAAAGGACCGACAGTTCATGCTTTAAAACTCGAGGGAGGTATCTCTACTCTTCTTATGCACATAACTATTGCTTAAAAATGCACTAATGATTGATGAGCTAGTCATAATTACTTCCGAAAAACTAGTTCGTGTAAGAAATGTAAATATAGCATGAGAACATGTCTTAAATATGATAAGATATGATTGGTGAGTTCAACTATCATATTACGCCCTCGATTTGATTCTCACTTTTAGGCAGGAGATAACAAGGATATGAAATGATAAGTTATTATGAAAAATTATGCACTTGCTGAATTAATTATGTTTATTGATCGCAAATGCACGTTTCTGAATATGATGTTAATTTTGTTTTTAACAAGCCCAAGAATCTAAGACATCCCATTACTTTGACTTGCTTTTGAGAATTAATTATATAAGCTTGCGGAAGAGCAACAATGTTTTAGGCGAAAGGAGGAGAATTTCGCTTCACAAAAAAGAGGGGGGAATGGATACACTCAACCGATGCATACTTGGCAACTTAAGGGAGGTATCTCTACACGTTTTATGTGAATCGAAATTGAAATATTGCTGGAGAATTCATTTTTGATTGATGAGTTAGTGTTAAATACTTCTGAAAAATCAGCTTGTATAAGAAACACAAACCTATAATGGGAACATGTGTTAAGTCTGATAAGAATGATCATGTCTCTAATCAATATGCCATGCTAAAAAGTGATTGTGTTAATATTTTCACCAATAGTCATCTCTTGACTATTTTGTTGAGAGGGTAAGTCAAATAGATGTTAAGACTTGCAATAGTGTTTATCTCTTAGCTATTATGCCGTGAAAAATGTGATATATGAGGTAGCATGCATTGTCTTGGCTAATTGATTGATACTAATCTGACACTTGAACTAGACTCGTCGAGGTGATGAATTTGAGTGAGAAGAATAATTTACCCGTGATAGATAGAATTGTGATAAACTATTATATGTTGTGATTTGCATAAATAACTACTCCTTAACTAAGATGTTGTGGAGAATAATTTTAATCTATTTAGTTTAGCGTGGATGTTAATCGTTTCAATCAATTTGTTGCGAAAATATGAGACGTATTGTATATATGGAAAGATTCGCACGAGAATACACCTTTTATTGAATGAGTACTAGAATATTGACAAAACACGTACCAAATCTTGGTACAAATTGTCATTTAACCTTTTTGTTTCGAGAAATTTTGAGGAGGTCCAGCCCAGAAACCCTTAAGAACTCTGGGAGTGCTGAAAACGCAAGAGGTTCTGGAGGGATATCCAGGTCCCCGAGGGCTGGCAGCGATATGGAGTATTCCAGTCCCCAAGGGCTGGTAGAGATATGAAGTATTCCAGTCCATGAGGGCTACCAGAGATAGGAACATGAATTGGCCAGGACCTAAGAGCCCAGGTCCATGAGGGCTAGCAGAGATATGCTGAGTACATTAGTACCACTGGTTAGTACAAGTGTTAATTCTTGTAGATATTATTATGAGCATGTCTTTAAGAGATTGACATATATGATACGAGGCTACTCTTTTCCGTTGAATTAAGAGGGGTCCCCTTAAGCTTACACGATTGACATATATGTAGATATTTTATAAATGATATTGGAATTGAGAATTACTTGAAATCTTAGAAGCATGGGTAGGTGATTCATATGTTGAGTTCTGTGACTACTTTATGTGGGAGAATTGATGATGACTATGGTTCTGGAAACGAAAGCTAGCATAACTATTTTCAAATTGTGTTTGATTGACATGTTTCTATACTTTAGATATGATTTCAAATTATAGATTGAGCTTATTCAGGTCCTTGAGATCAAAAAATGAAAAGTGCTACTTCTTACCTTTTTTACCTTTAAACAATGATATGTCTTGAGTTATGTCCTCGTTTAGGACCTTGAAGCTTGAATGTACTAGAAATACTCATCTATGATGAAACGTGGAGAATTGAATATTCATTGTAATTTTCATTTGAAGAGATTATTTGAGAGAGCATGATCCACTTTATTTATGATTTTTAGAGTGGAAGTTGATTTGATTTGTTTGTTCGATGCTATGAAGTTTTATTTTTGAGAAGATAATGAATTTTTAATATTGCATGAGATGATTCTTTTTTAGTGATGAAACATGTTTTGAGCATTCTGAGGTACTCAAGGACCAGTAGCCCTAAGTAACTGAAATGACATGATTTGAGCGTTTTGAGGTATTTTAGGGCCAGCAGCTCTAAATAAGTGAAATAATAAGCCTAAAAATTAGAGTTGATAAACAATGATCCCATGAGGAGGAGTTGGAGATTCTAGAGGTGCTTGAGTAGCCCGAGGGAGCAGGATTAAAAAAGAGAATAAAGATTGAGTTCAGGGGAACCTTGGAGAACCCCTAGATTATTATAAGATTTGAGATCCTAAAGAGCGAAACCAAACAACGTTGAGAGGCTGGAGGTTCAGGAAAGGACCATGTGCAATGAAGATAAATCTCGACCTGCTCGAGGAGCTGTAAACGTACGAGAGATATGCGCAACTGCGAAGACGAATATTGAGGTAACAAGGTACGTAGTTCATATTACTTGTGATTTTTATGTTCCGATAGCCAAGAAATTGATGGCTAAGATCCTAAGACAAAGATGGAGAACACTTGACTGGTTATGAGGTCAACTTAGTATATCTGTGGGGCAATACCCCTAAACGACCAAGGTCAAAGACCATATCCCTGGAGGACTGAGAGTAATATCCCTGAAAAGGGGACAGAATAAACAACTTTTGGGAGAGTATAATCCCTAATAACTCTAAGGAGTATAAAGAACTTTTGGGAGAGTATAATCCCTAAGAACTCTTACGAGTATAAACAACTTTTGGGAGAGTATAATCCCTAAGAACTCTTACGAGTATAAACAACTTTTGGGAGAGCATAATCCCTAAGAACTCTTACGAGTATAAACAACTTTTAGGAGAGTATAATCCCTAAGAACTCTTATGAGTATAAACAACTTTTGGGAGAGTATAATCCCTAAGAACTCTTACGAGTATAAACAACTTTTGGGAGAGTATAATCCCTAAGAACTCTTACGAGTATAAACAACTTTTGGGAGAGTATAATCCCTAAGAACTCTTACGAGTATAAACAACTTTTGGGAGAGTATAATCCCTAAGAACTCTTACGAGTATAAACAACTTTTGGGAGAGTATAATCCCTAAGAACTCTTACGAGTATAAACAACTTTTGGGAGAGTATAATCCCTAAGAACTCTTACGAGTATAAACAACTTTTGGGAGAGTATAATCCCTAAGAACTCTTAGGAGTATAAACAACTTTTGGGAAAGTATAATCCCTACGAACTATCAGGAGGATAAGTAACTCTCAAACAACTTTTAGGAGAAATCGGGAGCATCATCGAGGCATCAAGTAAGTACAGAAGAACAAACCTCCTATTTTCATCTAAAAATTCTCTATAAGCTTTAGAGCCCATACGTGTCGAGAAGATGTTAGAAACATGCTACGAAGCATAGTCAAGTAAAACTAGACAGATAACACATGATATGTCTAGAATTTAAGATATAGTACATAGCATGCTCATAGAAAAACAACAGCACATATGTATGCATGCAATGAGACAATTTTCAGCTACGATGAAGAGGAATGAAATAGAGCATCAAAAGGAAAGATATCCAAGACCAAAGGCACTATGCCCTGGCCCTCCACAAAAAAACACAGGAGTGTGGAGTCTCCTGAAAATATTAAAAGAGACCTTGAAGGCCCCAACAAAAGTAAAAGTGTTTTAAGTACCAGAATGTTATGAAAGAAAGTAAATAAAGTTACGATGAGAAGGGAATTTCACTCTTCCCCTCAAAGCCTTCCCCTGCCTCATCAACCTGCCCACTGGAACCGCCTCCTTCGGCCTTCTCGTCCAGAGCATCAGCCATCACGGTTGCCACGGGATCAGGGTTGGCCACACGGATTGGGAATATTAAATCCTTCGCCGGTACCAGGTCATCCAACTTTAGGGCAGTCTCCTTCAGCTCTGAGACAGCTTTCCTTATCCCAGGCAGCCACCAAGGAGTGTTGATATCCTCTTTGGGGTCTCCGGGGAACTTAGGGGGAGTGGCCAACTCATCCAAGCGAAGCGCACGAGTGTAATGGCCATCAAATCCTGGTGCGGAGTGCTCGGCCACAGCGTTGGAAAACCCATGATCAATAAAATGGGGAATATATGCGCCCATTGCCCTTAGGAAGCTAGTACTCTTGAGAAAAGCTTCCAACCATTCTCGATGCAAGGTACTCAGAAATTTCTGCCCCATTGTAGAGGTAAAAAGAGACCTCCTCACTAAGCTTCATCCTTTCAACCTGAGCCGTTTTCCGCTCCTGCTTGGCTTCCCGTAGCTCCGCCTCCAGTATTTCCTTCTTTATTTTCTCCAGTTCCACTTGGCTCTGAAGATCATCCACCAGCTGCAGGGATTGGAGGGCCCGTTCGGATATGTCGGAGTATAGGAGGCCAAACTATACAAGGAATAACATGAGGAAGTAAGATGTTAGTGTTGCTGCTCATTAGCTAGAAAGAATAACATCTGTATTAAGAATCTACCTGAGAGAAACTATGGGCAGCATGCACAATCCGGTCTTCGGAGGATAGGGCATTGAGGGCCTCCGTGGCAGGGATTGGAGTGTGACGATCTATGAAGGCCGTAAAGTGATCAACATTGATGACGTCAAGGATATCTGGAGTAACATTGCAGTAAGAGGGCAAGGAAGACTTAGTCTTAGATTTCTTCTTTTTGGAAGCATCAGAGGCAGGGGGCAAGGAGGAAATCATGGCCTTCTCAGTGGAAGATCTTGTACGCTTGGCCACCGACCCGACGGAGGGCTTCACCGGAGATGGAGGGAGGGGAGCTTTCATAGAACTTTCGGGAATAGGGAATTAGGCCACCATGGAAAGAGGAGTAGCGTCGCGAGAAATCTGGGTTAACCAACTCATAGCTGCAAAGGAAAATACAAAGGATATTAACATTCATATAGCAGTTTCCATCTCGAGGATGACGGTAAGGGAAAGGAAATGACATTACCATCGTCTGGACCTAGAGGGTAATCAGTGCAGCTGAAACCGAAATGGGATAAGGCCCTAGGAGTCTTACATATATGCCCATCACATCAAAATACCTATGGGCAAGCACGTTATCATTCAAGTGATTCATTACATCGAAGTTAAGAGAAGAACAAACAGAGAGAGGAGGACGGGGCACCCCAGGGTTCTCGTAAATCCATTTTTCATGGGGAAACTCCCAAGGAGAAGGGCTGGTGACAAAGAAATAGTAATCCTTCCAGTCCTGGACCCCTTCATGGAGTTTTTCCATGAACTTCCCAGTCCTAGAAGGACGACCGCAGGTATAGAAAAACCTGTCTGCAAACTTGCACATATACTGGGTTAGAAAAAGTTGGGTGATGCGGCCTAAAAATGTCACCTAATGAGGAGTCGGCACGTGTATAAATGATAGGATTGGGAAGAATGGATAGAATTCATTTAGGGTTCTCTGGATAAAGAATCCTCTCCGGAGGGCTCTCGGGAGGGAGCTTCGTCTGGAGATGAATATTAGAATCAAACAGTTTTAGCTAAGATCGTGGGTCGCAAATATAGGATGTTCCCGCCATTTCCGCCCTAGCTTTGATGAAAAGAAGACTCTGTCCTCCTTTACTTTAGGAGGATAAGTCCACGAAGATAAGATGCTACCGAGTCTTCAGGAAGTGGAGAGTAAGGGAGACTGGGTCTCCTCGGTAGGGCCGAGTCTTATGGGCAACTCCGAGATAAGGGGAAGGCTTGACTTCCTCTCCGGAAGATATCTCTATAAATAGGTAATTTTGAAGATATTTCCAGGTTAGACATTTTACACCTAAAAAACCTAATACACCAAATATCCACATCTCCGCTTGTGATTCTTTGAGTTGATTTAAGATATCCAGGATCTTGAGATCCTTGGGAGATTTGATAAGCCCTATACTGACTTAGGCATCGGAGTGTCCACACCGGACTCCCCTCCGGTGTGTTTCTTGCAGGTCATTCGAAGATTCCAAGAGGAGATAATCTAATCAGGACTATTATACACATTCGGGAAGAAGGACATCTATTTCAGAGGATATCTAATCCTCTCGTGCAAATTTTGGCACATCAACTGGCGCCGTCTGTGGGAAAGAATTGAAAGATCTTCTCACGAGTTTCTACCTGTCCGAGCAAATGGGTGGCGGAAATAAAACCTCTATTTTCGGGAAGAAGAGTCTTCCAGGAGATAATTCCCCCTTGCCGACTGATCCTCCGCCAAGGGGAGGTCGGGGAAAAGATCCAATCCACGTACCTTCTGGATCAAATCAGCCATGAGCGCCTACTCCAGGCTTGGAGGATGAAAGTCATCCCGTACCGGTCAGAGAGGGCACAGCGGGGAATCGGGAGGCCCCCGAATCTCAAACCGCAGATCCTCAGCAAAAGGACACTCTAGACTCGGAGCCGCTCCTGATCTCTCCCGATCAATTGAACGCCATCATCAAGCAAGCTGTAGAGAGAGCCTTTGCTGACCAAAGAGACCGGATTCCTAGAACTGCACCAGGGAACCCGGAGACACCTGTCCCAAGGCCCCAGGACGAAGCACCTGGAGCCTCCCAAGTGTTATCCAAGGACATGGAGATGCGGGCAGAAGAAGATGATAAAGTGCCCTCACGAGCGGAGAGAAGCATCCCTCTCCGGGGCACAAGAAGAAATGCAGACCTGGCACCCCGAGGTACAGAACCCCCTGAGACAGAAGAAAGTACAGATGATACCTATGGAGGGCCCGTCAGCGACCAACTACTGGCCTTACAGAAAGAGATGAGAGATATGAAGAAGCAGATGAGCAACCGAACCAGTAGATCTGCTCACGCCTCTGGATGTCAGTTCTCCCCTAACATATTACAGGATGAACTACCATTCAATTTCAAGCCCCTTAATTTTGAATATGACGGTACGGCAGACCCATACGAGCACCTAGTGAGGTTCGAGAATGCAGCATTGCTACACCGCTATGGAGAGGGAATAAAGTGTAGAGTATTCCTAACTACTCTAGCAAAAGCCGCCCAACAATGGTTCACCCAGTTGGAACCTAACACAATCCGATCCTGGGAAGAATTCAGTGAGCTCTTCCTTCATCAATTTGCCAGTGCCCGGAGACAGCCGAGGGCCACTCTGACCCTCTTTAATTTGAGACAAGGAGAAAGTGAGAGTTTAAGAGCTTTCCTTCGAAGGTTCAATCAAGCAGCTCTGGAGGTCCCTACCGCCTCTCCAGAGGTGAAAATCAACGCCCTAACGAACGGATTGCGTGATGGAGACTTTTTCTCCTCTCTAGCTAAGAAGCCTGTTAAGAACTTTGACGAACTGCTGCACAGGGCAGAAAAGTACCTCACTCTGGAGGAGGTCCGGAAAGCGAAGAGGCTGGAGGTTAGGCCACAAGATCGAGAGAGGAGAAGGGAAAGAGAAGGCCCCTCCAGGCGGTTCAGTCCAGAAGTCCCCCGGACCTCTGGAGCAGTTAGAGATAGCAACCCCTCCGGAGGTCCCCGATCCGGCCCTCGGGGGAGGTTCGAGAAATACACACCCTTAAGAATTGAACCCGCTGAAGTACTGGAGGTAGCAGGAGACCATCCGGATTTGAAGTTCCCGTATTCCAGGAGTCGAGGACCTCAGAAGCCTAAGTCTGATCGATTCTGCCGATTCCACAATGAATATGGGCATGATACGAATCAGTGTTACCATTTGAAAGATGAGATTGAGAGGATGATCCAGGCGGGTCATCTAAAAGAATTCATATTTAGAGACAGGCAAGGCCCTCGGGGGCAGAAACGAAAAGAACCTGAAAGAAAACCAGAGGAGAAGGAAACTAGAGAAGCGGTAGAGGATATACCCCCTCCACCGCCAAAGAGAGGAGTAATTCATATGATTGTGGGAGGGCCAGCAGATGGAGATTCCTTCCGAAAAAGAAAGCAGAACGTCCGAGCTCTAAAAGCGGAACAAGGAAGCCAATTAAGAGAAGTGGGACGTATGACAGAGACGCCCAATATCCGATTTGGGCCGGAAGATGTTAAAGGAGTCAAAGAAGATCACAATGATGCTCTGGTAATCACTACCGACATAGCTGGATTCGATGTTGCCCGAATCTTCGTAGACACGGGGAGTTCGGCTGACATTAAGTTTTTCGAATGCTTCAAGAGGATGGAGTTGAGTGTAAAGCTGCGTCCTGTGGATACCTCTCTGTATGGCTTCTCTGGAGGTGCCATCCAACCTTTGGGATCAGTAATGCTACATGTAGGGTTGGGAGATGCTCCAGCCCGGAAAGTTCATTTGATAGAGTTCCTTATCGTGGACATCCCTTCATCATACAATGTCGTGATGGGACGACCCAGCCTGAACCTCTTTCAGGCAATCATTTCCACATTTCATATGAAAATGAAATTCCCTACCGCCGCTGGAGTAGGAGAAGTGAGAGGAGACCAATATCAAGCACGGAAGTGCTATGCAGAGTCTGTGAAGATGGCGGACAGAGCCCTGACTAAGGGCCTGGAGCGGACAAGAGGAGATGACCCTGAGGTCAAAAGGAAGAAAGTTGAAGAAGCAATACCCGAACAGGTGAATGTTAAAACAGACGAAGAGCTAATGAGCGTGGAGCTCTTCCCAGAGAAACTTGGCTTCACCACTAAGATAGGCACCCAACTGGGACCTGAACTCACAGAAAAGGTAATACTTACATTACGTCGAAATTCCGATATATTTTCATTTTCTCCAGCTGACATGACAGGGATCCCTCCGGAGATAGCAATACATTGCCTTAATGTTGATCCAAAGGCAAGACCTGTGAAGCAGAAACTACGAAATTTCGGGATTGAAAAGAATAATATTATGAGAGAGGAAGTCGAGAAGCTATTGAAAGCAGGGCATGTGGTAAAAGTCCAATTTCCAGAATGGCTCTCTAATGCCGTGCTAGTACCTAAGGGGGGAGGAAAGTGGAGAATGTGCATCGACTTTAGGGACCTCAACAAAGCGTGCCCTAAAGACCACTATCCACTACCAAGGATAGACCAGCTAGTAGATGCAACCTCAGGCTTCGAGTTGTTAAGCATGATGGATGCATACCAAGGATACCACCAGATCCAACTGAACCCTGCAGATGTCCCTAAAGTGTGCTTCATAGCAGCCTGCGGAACGTTTGGATATGTTCGGATGCCATTTGGGCTAATCAATGCCGGAGCAACATACCAAAGGATGGTCGATGCTGTCTTCCGAAGGCAGCTGGGGAGGAATATGGAGATATATGTAGATGATATGTTGGCCAAAAGCGTAAAAGCAGATCAACATGTAGAGGATCTAGAAGAAATTTTTCAAGTGATCAGAGAGAATGGCATCAAGTTGAACCCAGCCAAGTGCTCTTTTGGAGTAAAATCAGGGAAGTTCCTCGGATACATGGTCACTCAGAGGGGTATAGAGGTGAATCCGGCTAAGGTGAAGGCGATACTAGATATGCAGCCACCAAGAAATATAAAGGAGCTCCAGACGCTCAATGGGAGGATTACCGCATTGAGCAGATTCATAGCTAGATCTGCTGAAAAGAGTCATCCCTTCTTTAGAATTCTCAAGAAAGGAACCAAATTTGAATGGAATGTAACATGCCAAAAGGCTTTTGAAGATTTGAAACATCACTTATCCCAGTTGCCGAAGCTAACAAAGCCTTCTCCGGGAGATACCCTCATCTTGTATCTCTCAGTGGGAGAGTTCTCATTGAGTACTGCCTTAGTCAAAGAAGAGGGATCTCTGCAGCACCCTATTTATTATGTCAGTAAAGTCATTCAAGGGGCCGAAAACCGATATTCAGAAATCGAGAAGGCTGCTCTGGCCGTGGTAGTTACAGCGCGAAGGCTGCGCCCATATTTCCTTTCTTATAAAATACTGGTCCGCACTAATTACTTGCTGAAACAGGTCATAGGGCGAGCAGACCTCTCTGGAAGGATGGTGAAGTGGGCAATCGAGCTCCAAGAATATGACGTGGATTTTGAGCCGCGGAAGGCTATAAAAGCCCAAGCTCTGTCCGATTTCATCCAAGAATCGACCAAGCCAGAGGAAGTCGAAGGATGGAAGGTGTATGTAGATGGCTCAGTAACCTTGAGCGGATGTGGAGCAGGGATTGTGCTAACAGGCCCGCGAGGAGAGGACCTGCAATTTGCGGTGAGATTTCAATTCATGACCTCAAATAATGGAGCAGAGTACGAAGCTTTGATCAGAGGAATGGAGATGGCCTTAGAATTAGGAGCTCCAAAGGTAACTCTATACTCAGACTCCCAATTAGTTGTTCAGCAGGTGAATGGTGAATACGTAGCCAAAGACAGCAGGATGGCTGCTTATCTGGAACGAGCCAAAGAAATGATGGGCAAGTTCCAAGAGTGCGAGGTAGTCCAGATACCTCGAGAGAAGAACATACAAGCGGACAGCCTCTCCAAGCTCGCTAGCTCCGCAGAGTTTGATGGAAAAGGAACAGTAACTCTAGTAGTGGCAGAAAGAGAGACTCTGGGGAACCCCATTGGTTCTATTGAAGAGGAAGATGATTGGAGAAGAGCTATATGGATAGAACTCACCAAGGGAACAGACGCTCCTACCACTAGAGAGACCCGAGCCCTTCGAATCAAATATTGTCTTATTGGAGGGCATTTATACAAAAAATCATTCACACACCCATATCTGAGGTGCATATCAATTTGAGAGGCTATGTACACACTCAAAGAAATCCACGAAGGGGATGCAGCTAGTCACGAAGGATACAAAGCAGTGGTGAAAAAAGTTTTAAGAGCTGGATTATATTGGCCCTCCATGACAACAGACGCTAAGGAGTTCGTGAGAAAATGTGTCAAGTGTCAGAAAAACGGCCCATTGATAAGGACCCCTGCGGAGGAGATGGGAGCGATGCACTCTCCCCGTCCCTTCGCTAAATGGGGAATCGACCTGGTAGGACCCTTCCCTCCAGCCTCCGGAGGAAGAAAGTTCCTGATAGTAGCAGTGGACTATTTTAGCAAATGGGTGGAAGCTGCTCCCTTAGCTACGATAGATGAGGAGAATGTGATTAAATTCCTAAGAAAGCAGATCTGTTGCAGATTCGGAGTACCCAGAATATTGATCTCCGATAACGGAACCCAATTTAACGGAGAAAATGTGCGAGGATGGTGTGCAAGACTGAACATAATACAGAGATTCACCTCTGTAGCTCACCCTCAAGCTAATGGACAAGTGGAGGTCACTAATCGAACGATAGTAGACGGTATCCGAACAAGACTAACGAAGTGGTGTGCTGTCGCCGGCACCCAAAAATAATTCCTTAACTACCCACTAATATAGTAGGGCAAGTAAGGGTCGATCCACAGGGAACGGTGTAATTTAATTGAATTGATTTGTGTACGAAAGCAATAAAAAGGGGGGGTTGGGTTGGTGAACTAATATCTACTAAATAGCAAGGAAATAATAATAAAGAGCAAGTAAAATAATATTAATCAAATAGTAAGAAAGGTCTAGCCCTCGGATAGTGTCCCCTCACTTAATTATACCAATTTAATCAACAAACCCAGTTGTCTCAATTTATTCTCGAATCTTATCCCTAAACCAGTGGTACGACCAAACTAGTTCGAATTGCTTCTTACGTTTAATTAATCAGCAGGTACGACCCCCAATTAATCTATCCCTACGAATAACCCTAAAAAAATGTATCTAAGGTTCAACTCGAGAGACGCATTCAAGAATTAAACAATAGGATAAATTAGACCATGAATACGAGACGCTCGTTTCATGCAACCTAAATGTTATTACTCTCTAAGGTGTTCTGCCTTAGTTGCTACAATTCCCAAAATACTATAACAATTACGGATTATAATTTATAGGATAGCTGGAATTGAATTATGAATAAAATTGGGTGATCAAGCCTATTAAACTCCTAATTCAAACACGCATAGCATCTACTCAAGTAATAACAAAATCGAGACGTAAATCAAAATCAACTAGGAATTAATTAACTAAACAAACATAATCAATATAAGGTTTCACGTCCTCGGGCTAGAATAAAGAGATTAGCTAAGCATAATCAACGAAACAATGCAGTTCAATAGAGAATTCATATTAATGCACAATCTCAATAATAATCAAAATACGAGACGTGGATAAATTCAATCAAAATACAGAATCATTGATGTACTCTTTCTCTCCGATCCGCAATCAGTTGCTTGCTTCCCAAAAGTGTTCCCAAAATCAGCATTGACTTCGTGCCTGCCTGCTTCCCAAAAGTATTCCCCAATCCACTGTTGACTTCCCGCCTCGCTTCAATACCGCCGTGCTGCCTTTTCTTTTTTTCTTCCAAGGCCCTTTTCCCTAAAATTCATTCAGCCCCCTCAAATTGGCCAATGGGCCCAAAACAACTAATGGGCCCAAAACTTTTTCTTTTATTTTCCTCTGCAGCAACCCAGCAACGGTATCATAAGCCCACAAGAATTATCTTTCAATCTAATCAAAATGCTCCATTTTACCTGAATTAAATAAGAAAATGAAAATATCAAGATAATTGGAGTCACTAAATAACAAGCCGGATAATGTACTAAAATGCCAATTTAATTCTCAAAGAGTACTCAATTAAGCACAAAAATATGCAATAGATTCGACTCATCAAATCCCCCCACACTTGAACCATTGCTTGTCCTCAAGCAACAATTGCTATCAAAGAGAACAAAATATCATATCAACAACACAACCAACACCGATTACTTGAATGTTCAACCAAGATTAACAAGAATACTCACATATTTCTAGCACTTGAATTTGCCCTTTTTGAGCCACAAACAAGAATAACTTACCCCTCTTGTACAACTAAGACCTTCTATACACACCTAAGAATGAGAATCTCATCGATTAATGGCTACTCCAAATGCATCCACAATTACCTAAAAAAACTTGAATTTGGTTCTTCGATTCAACTTTCCATCAAAGTACAGAAACGAGTGGTGGCGGTCTCCCCATTTTTTTTTTTTTTTTTTTTTGAGACTTTATTCCGGAGTTGGAATTTTTCAACTTTCAAACGAGGTCCGCAGCTCCTCTCTACTTTTCGGGTTTTAGCTCTTTTGGTGTTATTGATTTTTTTTGTTTAAACACATGAGCCCCCTCAAGTAGGCAGCTGTTTCAGCCCCTCGTTATTTTTTTCATTTCAATTGTTTTTCGACTCAACTCCTTTTTCTTTTCCTCCAACCACAATTATTCCAAAGAATTTTCAACTACGCCAACCAACTCAGATTTTTCCTTCTAAGGATCGTTAAAACAGAATCACCAAAATACATGAAATTCAGGATTGCTTCAACATCCAAAATAACCAAAAATTAACTCGATTCCTATGCTTAAATATGAATATCAAATCCAGTCATCAATTAGGGTAAATTACCCAAGGTCATAGCATATTTAACAAAAAGAACAAAAATTCCAGCCACTAGACTCATGCAAATACTCATACCATCAAGTTTCAACACTCAAGCAAACGATATAATTCACCAATATATACAAGAAGCAAAAAGACATGAACCACTTGATACAAGTCATCTCCCCCCCACACTTAAATAGGTGCTAGTCCCTTAGCACTAAAGCAAGAGATACACAAAAAAAAAAAAAAACACCATATAAGAATGAAAAGTAGAGTGGAACGGGGGTACCAGATTCTAAGGTGGTGGCGGTTGTCGGGCCCTCAGCAGCCGGAGAATCTCCTTCACGTGGCTGCCTTGAACCTCCTGTCTTGCCTCGATCCTATCCAAGCGACGGTGAATCTCCGTGTCACCGAATCCGAATCCAATCGTGGGTACTGGAGATGGTGCAGGAGTGTCGGGCCATGAGTTGAACATCATTTGAACATTTAGCATGTTCTCAATAGTGGTGAACTCGGGATTTGGTAATGGCAGCCTATGTTGCAGCGATACGATCCACCGGTAAGTGCCATGAACCTCCTCAATGGCATCCATCTGACGTAGTAAATCGATTCCCAGTAACTGTGGCTCACCAACAGGTATTCGTTCATCCAAAGAGACACCCACGCTGATGGCAATGGCTGTGATCAACCCACCTATAGCAATGCCTCCATTGCTTTTACAAACATGCTCAAAGTGATCCAACACGTAATCATGCCAACGAATGGCCATCCGATGATACATAGAGTACATAACAACCATTTCCTTGGATTCTGCCACTCCTTTGTTCGTCGCTCGACCAAAAATTGTATCAGCTAGGAGACGCTGAACATATCGAAATACAGGATTTCGGATGGCGCTGGCCTTTGCACTGCTCGGTTTGTACAACACACTCTCATTCGTGATGCAGTTCCACATAACAGCTGGGTGAATATCTGGAATGTCGATAGTAACATAGGGAAGCCCTAAAGCTTCAAGAAATCGACAAATAGGCCACGTGTATGTAGTTCCACACAGCCGAAACCTAACACCTTCACTGCATCTTTCAAAAGAGCTCAAAAACTCATAAGTTAAATCGGCATAAGCCTGCCAATTTCCAGTAGCAATAAAACGCAAACACCCTACATCTAATAACCTCATAACATCATCAAGTAAACCCAAAGAATAAAGCAGTGACAAATCAATATACGTAGGAGATTTAATTTTTCTTTTACGAATACGACGATATTCATCAACCTGCCTTACACTATCAAATTTAATCGAATGAGGATTAGGAAAGCAAAATGTAGGGTTACCGGATGGAGCTTGATTCTGAGCCGCAGGTGCAGATGGGGCAGCGTCTGATTCCGGTTCAGTTCGTGGCGGCCCGTCATCCACCGGAGTTGGTTCGGGCTCCGCTGACTCTGTACGAACTAAGGCTTTAGAGGTCGAGCCTTTACCGACCCTTTTCGGACGGGGAGGCATCAGAAATGGGTCGCGCAGCGGCGGCGCTGTGTTGGGTGAGATGGCCGCGCTGCTACACTTCCGGCGAAGGGGAAATTTTGCCACTGTAGATGCGGCGCTGCGATTCCGGCGAGTGAGTGAGAGGGTGGTTGCGCCGGTGAAGTGAGCGGCGGAGGCTCGAGTCTGAATTTCTGGCGAAGAAAGGGGTGCTGCACGGTGATGTGTGAGGCGGAGAGTGGTGATGGTTGTGCGCAGCCGCGGCGAACTTGAATCGCCGATGAGGGTACAGCTCCGTCCCCGACGCGTCGGTGGTGAAGCGGTTGCCTAAATCGCCGGTTGAGTAATCACGGTCGCTTCAATTCCGGTGAGGAGGGTAGCGTGATCAGTGGGTAAGGTGGGAGGTCGCCGGTTGCGTGGTTTTTTCGGTGAGAGAGAGTAGAACGGCGAAGTGGGAGGCGGAAATGGGAGTGGGGCACGGTGGGGTAGGCTAGGGTTTCTATATATTGGGCCAAGTGTGTCCTTGATATCTTGAGGCCTGAACAACAAAACTGACCAATTAAATTAATTATGTAGGCCCAAATTTAATTTCACTACAAAGCCCAATTATATATTTCTCTACAATTGACTCAGCCCCAAAAATTTCACCTGCTCCAACCTCTAAGAAAAATTATACAGAAGATGCACGAAGAGAAAAGAAAAAAAAAAAAAAAAGAAAAAAAAAATAATAATAATAAAAAAACTAAAAGAACAAACAATAAAATTAAACATTGGGTTGCCTCCCAACAAGCGCCTTTGTTTATTGTCGATGGCTCGACTTAGGATTGTGACTCCCTCTAGTATTTTGGATTATCTAAATCCACACATTCCACGTGCTCCTTCTGAAAACCTTCTCGATACTCTTTCAATTGGTGACCATTCACCTTGTAAATTTTATCCGTCCTAAGGCTTTGAATCTCAACTGCACCATGAGAAAAGATTTTAGTAATAACAAATGGGCCTATCCAACGAGAACGTAACTTACCTGGAAATAATTTCAGCTTGGAGTGATAAAGTAACACTTTTTGCCCAATTGTGAAATTTTTTCGTGAAATCCGTGCATCGTGAAATGCCTTTGTTTTCATCTTATAAGTCACAGAATTCTCATATGCTTCAGTCCTCAACTCCTCAATCTCTTGCAATTGCAACTTTCTACCAACACCAGCCTCGTCAAAACTCATGTTGCACTTCTTAACCGCCCAATACGCCTTATGTTCTAGTTCAACGGGCAAATGGCATGGCTTTCCGTAGACGAGCCTATAAGGAGACATCCCTATAGGTGTCTTATAGGCTGTACGATATGCCCATAGTGCATCATCCAATCTCAAGCTCCAATCCTTACGGTTGGGTTGCACCGTCTTTTCCAAAATTGCCTTGATCTCTCGGTTCGACACCTCGGCTTGACCATTTGTTTGGGGGTGGTATGATGTGGACATCTTATGCACAACCGAATATTTTCGCAACAAAGCTTCGATGGTTCGATTGCAAAAATGTGTCCCCCTGTCACTTATGATCGCCCTTGGAATTCCGATCTAGCAAAAATGTTAGACTTCAAAAATCCTGCAACCACTTTAGAATCATTAGTTCGAGTGGCTTTTGCTTCCACCCATTTCGAGACATAATCAACAAGAAGTAGAATATATAAATTGCCAAAAGAAGAAGGAAACGGCCCCATGAAATCCATACCCCACACATCAAAAATTTCACACACAATTATGGGGTTTTGGGGCATTTCATTCCTTTGAGAAATATTTCCTGTTCTTTGACAATTATCACACGACTTGCAAAAATCATATGCATCTCGAAACAATGATGGCCAATAAAATCCACACTCTAGAACCTTAAAAGCAGTACGTTTGGACCCAAAATGTCCTCCACAAGCATAATTATGACAAAAGGTGAGAATGGAATAGAATTCAAAATCGGGTACGCACCTTCGTATTACCTGATCAGCACAATGCTTCCATAAATATGGATCATCCCAAACGTAGTATTTAGCATCACTACGTAGCTTATCTCTTTGAGCCTTGTTCATATCCTCCGGATAAACTCCAGCAACAAGAAAATTCACCAAATCAGCAAACCATGGGGCAGACTGCACTGACACTGAGGGGGTCAGTGTTGCTGAATTCTAAATTTTTTTCGTCACAACGAGCAAGTGCTCGTCTGGGAATTTTTCCAGCAGTGGTTCAGCGTCCTCGGCTCTCTCCAAGCGACTAAGATGGTCAGCCACCACGTTCTCTGCACCTCTCTTATCTTTAATTTCAAGATCAAACTCTTGGAGCAATAAAATCCAACGAATAAGTCTCGGTTTAGCTTCTTTTTTCGCCATCAAATACCTTAAGGCTGCATGATCAGAAAATACAATCACTTTACTCCCAAGTAAATATGAACGAAATTTTTCTAAAGCAAAAACCACAGCAAGAAGTTCTTTTTCCGTGGTAGAATAGTTAGCTTGAGCTTGATCCAAAGTTCGTGATGCATAATATATCACATGAGATTTCTTGTCCACACGCTGCCCAAGGACAGCCCCTAGAGCATAATCACTTGCATCGCACATGATCTCGAATGGTAGGCTCCAATTCGGGGGTTGGATAATGGGTGGTGTGGTCAACAATCTCTTCAATGTGTCAAAAGCTTCCTTACACGCCTCATCAAGCTCGAACTCCACATCCTTTTGCAAAAGTCTACAAAGAGGTGATGCTATCTTGGAAAAATCCTTGATAAACCTCCTATAAAAACCTGCATGGCCAAGAAAAGAACGAACTTCCCGCACAGTGGCGGGGTAAGGCAAAGCATCAATAAGTTCAACCTTAGACTTGTCCACTTCTATGCCTTTTTCAGAAAGTGACATTTTTCCCAATTTAAAACCAAATTAGTCTCAATGCATCGTTTAAGAATTAAACTAAGGTTTCCTAGGCATATTTCAAATGATCCACCATAGACACTAAAATCATCCATGAAAACCTCAATTATATTCCCAACAAATTCGGAAAAAATGCTTACCATACACCTTTGGAATGTGGCAGGGGCATTGCAGAGCCCAAATGGCATCTTACGATATGCAAATGTGCCAAACGGACAAGTGAAAGTCGTCTTCTCTTGATCCTCTGGGGCTATAGCAATCTGAAAATAACCAGAAAATCCATCAAGAAAGCAATAATAAGAATGACCTGCAAGCCTTTCCAACATCTGATCGATGAAGGGTAAAGGGAAATGATCCTTTCTTGTCATGGCATTTAGCTTGCGGTAATCTATGCATACTCTCCATCCCGTTTGCACACGAGTTGGAATAGATTCACCCTTATCATTCTCTATCACTGTCACTCCGGATTTCTTTGGTACCACTTGTGTAGGACTAATCCACTTACTATCCGATATAGGGAAAATTATCCCAACTTGTAGTAGCTTCAAGATCTCCTTCTTCACCACCTCCATCATTGGTGGGTTCAATCGACGTTGGGCTTCTCGAGTGGGACGTGAATCCTCCTCGAGTAGGATTCGATGCATGCACAATGATGGACTTATCCCCTTGAGGTCTGCCACTGTCCAACCTATAGCCTGTTGGTGTTCTTTCAACACCGAAACCAACGTCGTCTCTTGGGCCCCCGTCAGCTTTGCTGAAATAATGACGGGAAGTGTATCATTCGGGCCCAAATACGCATACTTCAAATGTTCAGGTAACGGCTTCAATTCAAGCTCTGGTGCCTGCAAAGAGGATGGAAGAATTTTTGGGTAAGCATCGGGTAGTTTCACATATGCAACATCATACCTAGAATTATTTTCTTGCTCATCTCCTTCTTCCATCTCTTGCAAGTTTTCTAATTCGTTCCTGCAATCCAGCTCAAAAATTTCCTGCACAATTGGATCTATGACACTCACAACAAAAAGAGAGTCAGAAGCATTAGGAAATTTCATAGCATCAAATATATTAAAATGAATAATTTGTCCATCAAATTCCATTGTGAGGGTGCCCCCATGAACATCTATTTTTGTTTGGGAAGTGTCCATAAATGGTCTTCCTAACAAAATAGGTATGGAATGTCCTGGATTATCATTCATATTTAACACATAAAAATCAGCAGGAAAAATTAACTTATCTACCTGTACGAGAACATCCTCAACTACACCAACTGGATGTGTGACACTTCTATCAGCTAGTTGGATAGTCACTCCCGTCTCCTTCAATGGTCCGATGCCTAACTTCTCATATATAGATCGAGGCATGACATTAATAGAGGCTCCAAGATCAAGCATAGCTTGCTCAATCTTGTGATCCCCTATCGTACAAGAAATAACGAACATACCCGGGTCCTTCCTTTTTGGAGGCAGCTTCTTTTGGAAGACGGCTGAGACGTGCTCTCCCATGAAAATCTTCTCGTTCCCAGCCAATTTACGCCTATTAGTGCATAATTCTTTCAAGAACTTGGCATACCTTGGAATCTGCTTAACGGCATCAATCAACGGAATGTTGATCTCAACCTTTCGGAACACATCAAGTATTTGCTGGTCCTTGACACCTTTTTCTGCCTTTTTAAACCTGGATGGGAAAGGTAAAGGATTAGTAATAATGGGAATTGAATTACGAGCATTTACCTCATTTTTTATTTCTGGGACACTGACACTGAGGGGGTCAGTGTTACTGAAATCTGCATCCTGATTTTTTCGGACAGCTTTATCGGGTCCAACCAGCTCGTCCCGAGCATCAATCTTACCATTAGGGACCTGGGACTGCCCCTCATCTCCTGCTCCAACCTGCCCTCCATCTTCCTCACTTCGTTTGGGTGCCGAAATTTCTTCTAAAGTCTTACCACTTCGTAAAGTGATGGCACTTACATTTCGAGGGTTGATTTCGGGCTGAGATGGTAGTTTACCACTGTTTTGGGCGTGCATTTGGTTGAGGGCTGTAGCTATCTGACTCATTTGGGCCTCCAAATTCTTTTGTCCGGTCTCCAAACTCTTTTGCCCGGCCTCCAAACTCTTTTGCCCGGCCTCTAGATTTCTTTGTCCAGATTGCAAAGATTGCACACGACTACTTGATTCTCTTGTTGAGCTTTCAATGTCGTGGATGCCAATGACTTCAACATATCCTCAAAAGACATATTTGAACTTCCACCACCACTATTCTGTCCCACAGGTTCAGCATTATGATCATTTCCTCTAAAAAATTGGAACTTACGATCCTGGTGTTGAGGTCTTTGATTTTCCCCATGCTGATAGTTTTGTTGGTTCCCATATCGTAGATTAGGATGGTCCCTCCACCCCGGATTATAAGTGTTGGAGTGTGGGTCATACCTTCGACCTTGAGAATTTCCAAAACCAATTGCATTGGCATGCTGCTCTATTTCCTCATTCAAAATCTGACAATCATCAGTGGCATGATCTGTGGTGGAGCAAATTCGACATGGTCGGATTTCTGAAGTTTTTCCTTTGATCATCATCTGCATCATGCTAGCAATTTTCTCCAAGGCCTCATCCTTTGACTCAAGAACCGGCCTAAGCATGGAATCTCGTGCACCAAACTGCTGAGTGTTCGCTGCCATATTAGATATTAGCTCACGTGCAGCTGTTGGTGTTTTATCCATCAAAGCTCCTCCACTAGCTGCATCAATCATGTTACGATCTGTGAGGGCGAGACCCTCATAAAAATACTGGATAAGCAGCTGTTCACCAATCTGGTGTTGTGGGCACGAAGCTATGAGTCGCTTAAAACGCTCCCAGTACTCATACAACGACTCCCCTGACCCTTGCATAGCACCTGCAATCTCCTTCCGTAAATTTG
Organism: Galeopsis tetrahit; assembly: GCA_963675135.1. Classification (NCBI taxonomy): domain Eukaryota; kingdom Viridiplantae; phylum Streptophyta; class Magnoliopsida; order Lamiales; family Lamiaceae; genus Galeopsis; species Galeopsis tetrahit. The sequence continues at coordinate 87,912,488 of OY776120.1, forward strand.
CCACTCGAGTGGCTGGAAAGTAGTGTTGGAGAAATGCCCTCTCCATGTCATTCCACGCGTTCACTGAATTTGGTGGCAAGAAATACAACCAGTCTTTTGCAGTACTTTTGAGTGCAAACGGGAATGCACTCAACTTGACATGATCTGCAGTGACTCCGGTTGGTTTCATGCTCGAGCATACCACATGGAATTCCTTGAGGAATGTGTGTGGGTTTTCTCCTGCAAGACCATGGAAAGAAGGCAACAAATGGATAAGTCCTGATTTTAATTCAAAATTTACATTAGCAGCAAGAGTAGGAATTGTAATGCAAAGGGGTTGACGAGTGATGGTTGGGTTTGCCAACTCATTCATCGTTCTCTCTTGAGTTTCTTCGGCCATATTCTCAAAATTTTGCTCGAAAATTGGCTCTTCACGAGTATCACTTTCTTCACCACTACTCGTCTCTCTTATCGATGCAAAGTTAATTTGTCGACGTGTACGAGTTTCCTTCCTAAGCCTCCTTGCTGTTCTCTCTACTTCTGGATTGAATTCAAGTCGTTCACTCCGATTTGATCGAGTGATCATTCACTGAAAACAAAACAAATAAAAATAGAACTAACACTGAGGGTTCAGTGTTAGTTCAAATCAGCAACTCACAAACAGAAAACAGCAGAAAGCTACGGGAGTATATTTTTTTTGCTTCTGTTCAGAAATTATAAAATTTCTGTTCAGAATTTTTGATTTTTTTGACAAAAATTAAGAACACAAAGTATTCAATCGAATTAACAACCGAATCCCCGGCAGCGGCGCCAAAATTTGGTGTGCTGTCGCCGGCACCCAAAAATAATTCCTTAACTACCCACTAATATAGTAGGGCAAGTAAGGGTCGATCCACAGGGAACGGTGTAATTTAATTGAATTGATTTGTGTACGAAAGCAATAAAAAGGGGGGGTTGGGTTGGTGAACTAATATCTACTAAATAGCAAGGAAATAATAATAAAGAGCAGGTAAAATAATATTAATCAAATAGTAAGAAAGGTCTAGCCCTCGGATAGTGTCCCCTCACTTAATTATACCAATTTAATCAACAAACCCAGTTGTCTCAATTTATTCTCGAATCTTATCCCTAAACCAGTGGTACGACCAAACTAGTTCGAATTGCTTCTTACGTTTAATTAATCAGCAGGTACGACCCCCAATTAATCTATCCCTACGAATAACCCTAAAAAAATGTATCTAAGGTTCAACTCGAGAGACGCATTCAAGACTTAAACAATAGGATAAATTAGACCATGAATACGAGACGCTCGTTTCATGCAACCTAAATGTTATTACTCTCTAAGGTGTTCTGCCTTAGTTGCTACAATTCCCAAAATACTATAACAATTACGGATTATAATTTATAGGATAGCTGGAATTGAATTATGAATAAAATTGGGTGATCAAGCCTATTAAACTCCTAATTCAAACACGCATAGCATCTACTCAAGTAATAACAAAATCGAGATGTAAATCAAAATCAACTAGAAATTAATTAATTAAACAAACATAATCAATATAAGGTTTCACGTCCTCGGGCTAGAATAAAGAGATTAGCTAAGCATAATCAACGAAACAATGCAGTTCAATAGAGAATTCATATTAATGCACAATCTCAATAATAATCAAAATACGAGACGTGGATAAATTCAATCAAAATACAGAATCATTGATGTACTCTTTCTCTCCGATCCGCAATCAGTTGCTTGCTTCCCAAAAGTGTTCCCAAAATCAGCATTGACTTCGTGCCTGCCTGCTTCCCAAAAGTATTCCCCAATCCACTGTTGACTTCCCGCCTCGCTTCAATACCGCCGTGCTGCCTTTTCTTTTTTTCTTCCAAGGCCCTTTTCCCTAAAATTCATTCAGCCCCCTCAAATTGGCCAATGGGCCCAAAACAACTAATGGGCCCAAAACTTTTTCTTTTATTTTCCTCTGCAGCAACCCAGCAACAGTATCATAAGCCCACAAGAATTATCTTTCAATCTAATCAAAATGCTCCATTTTACCTGAATTAAATAAGAAAATGAAAATATCAAGATAATTGGAGTCACTAAATAACGAGTCGGATAATGTACTAAAATGTCAATTTAATTCTCAAAGAGTACTCAATTAAGCACAAAAATATGCAATAGATTCGACTCATCACGAAGATAGGAGGAGGATGGGTAAACGAGCTAGATAATGTATTGTGGTCATACAGAACTAGTCCAAAGACAGCAACTGGAGAGTCCCCATTTCAGCTGGTCTACGGAGCTGCGGCGGTGATACCTCTAGAGGCAGTATTGCGATCACACCGAATCGCCCAATTTGAAGAATATCAGAATGAAAGATTGATGAGAGAGGCTCTAGATTTGATGGAAGAAGAAAGAGAGATGGTCAGAGTACGGGCTGAAAGATATAAGAGCAGAATTAAAGCCGTATACGACCGGAAGGTGATCCCGAGGTCCTTCAGAGAAGGCGATCTGGTGCTAAGGAGAGCTGACGCCCTAAAAAAACACGGGAAAGTTAGAGCCCAACTGGGAGGGGCCTTATAGAATCACACAGGTACTGAAAGGAGGAGCATATAGACTGCAGAGTATGGAAGGGGTCGACATAGCTAGACCCTGGAACGTTTGCCATTTGAAGAGATTCTTTATTTGAAGAAAGTGTAAGGTCTTGAGACCATTTATGACTTTTGTTTCGTGATTTTTCGCATGGATTCATATTTTGCTTGATGTATTTTTGCGGCTTCACCGGAGCTCTTTTTCCCTCTCTACGGCTTTCCCCTTTGGGGTTTTTCCGTATGGAGGTTTTTAATGAGACCGGCGTAGGTTATCTATGGCCTATGTTGAAAATTGACAATAAATCAATGAAGTCTTATCCCTTTTTTGAAGAAAGATTTATTCAGAATTATTATGTCTTACCTATCTTTCTCGTATTCGAATATGCGACGTATAAATATAACAATAAAGAGAGTGAGAAACACTCAGAGGCCTAGAGGCCGAGGTGTTCCAGAGAGCCCTCATCTTACTTGAAACCCAAGTGGGCTACTGAAATGAGAAGATTTTATAAATTAAAATCTTTTAAGAAAAAGAGTGAGAGACACTCAGAGGCCTAGAGGCCGAGGTGCTCCAGAGAGCCCTCATCTTACTTGAGACCCAAAGTGGGTTACTGAAATGAGAAGATTTTATAAAATAAAATCTTTTAAGAATAAGAGTGAGAGACACTCAGAGGCCTAGAGGCCGAGGTGCTCCAGAGAGCCCTCATCTTACTTGAGACCCAAGTGGGTTACCGAAATGAGAAGATTTTATAAAATAAAATCTTTTAAGAATAAGAGTGAGAGACACTCAGAGGCCTAGAGGCCGAGGTGCTCCAGAGAGCCCTCATCTTACTTGAGACCCAAGTGGGTTACTGAAATGAGAAGATTTTATAAAATAAAATCTTTTAAGAATAAGAGTGAGAGACACTCAGAGGCCTAGAGGCCGAGGTGCTCCAGAGAGCCCTCATCTTACTTGAGACCCAAGTGGGTTACTGAAATGAGAAGATTTTATAAACTAAAATCTTTTAAGAATAAGAGTGAGAGACACTCAGAGGCCTAGAGGCCGAGGTGCTCCAGAGAGCCCTCATCTTACTTGAGACCCAAGTGGGTTACTGAAATGAGAGGGTTTTATGAAATAAAATCTTTTCAGAATAAGAGTGGGAGACACTCAGAGGCCTAAAGGCTAAGGTGCCGAGAAATAATTCCAGATTAGCCTACAAGACCAACAAAGAGGGGGGGAAGAGAATACACCTCCAACACATTCCTTGCTGATCTTGTAAGCTACTCATGCAAGAAAGAAAGAGACAACAAAGCATGCAACATCAAGCTAACATAATTACTACAAAAAGCCCCCACATATCCAGGAGTGTGGGGTCCCCTACAAAGTATGAGGAGCAAATGTTATGAGCAGAAAATAAAGAGTGTAGCAAAACAACAGAAAAGTAGATTGTTTATGATGATCAGGAATATGATATTTAAACTGTTTTTTCAGCAGCAGCTTCCTTGGCAGCAACCCCCTCAACCTCAACTCCTTCAGTTACTCCAGCAGTGCCCTCTTCCCCAGCAACATGATTGCTAGATCCTCCACCTTCCTCCGGATCCTTCATACTCCCCATAGCATCAGCAGTGCCGGTCCCTCCATCCATCTCTGTTGCCACTTTTGGAGCAGAAGCATAAGGATAAATAAGTGGCTCCAGAGGCTTTAGCTCAGCCATACCTATCTTGGCAGCCTGCAACTTGGCAATAGCTTGGCCCATCCCGGGTAGCCACCAAGGACTGTCCGGACTCTCTTGAGGATCCCCCAGGAACTTTGGAGGGGTAGCGAGTCGATCCAGATGAAACTCACGAGAATAAGTCCCATCGAATCCTGGGGCTGAATGCTCGGCGATGGCGTTGCTGAAGCCATGATCGATAAAATGAGGAATGTGCGGCCCCATGGCACAGAGAAAGCTCGAGCTCTTCAGGAAACTGGACAACCACTGAGTATGAAGAGTTTCTAAGAACTCTTGGCCCAAGGGAGAAGTGAATAGGGACTCAATGCAAGCCCGCACCCCAACATCCGACAGCTCCTGCTTCATCCGCCCTACCTCCTGCACCAGACGCATGATCCTGACAGCATCCTGCTGGCTTTGGGTCTGTAAGAAAGACAACTCCTCGGATAGAGCCTGTGCTCGCTTATGAGCCTCCTCCTTTTTCCTAGTAATATCCTTGAAGGACAATTGAAAGGAGGACACCTCAGCTCGGAGAAGCTCAAGTTCAGCCACCATCTCGACACCTCGGTCGAGTATCTTGGCATAGGTAACGCCAAACTACAAAGAAAAGGAAAATGATGTTGGAGATGTAAAGAAAACAAAGATCGTGAATAAGAAAAAATAGAAGATACCTCTGCGAAAAGATGAGCGTCATGGAGCAGTTGGTCCTCAGGAGGGGAGGAATCAGATGAAGCAGTAGCATGGGAAGGGACGAGACATCGGTCAATGAGACGATGGAGAAGTTCATATGGAGAGGAACTTTTCTCGACAAGAGTACGGGGCGTTTTTCCCTTCTTTTTCTTAGAAGTCCCACAGTCAGCAAAAACGGCGTTGGCAGCCGAACGGGTTCTTTTAGCAACTGAACCTGGGACCTGAGTGGAAGAGCTAGGGAGAGGAGGAATTTTTGAAGAACCCTCTGGAGCCGGAGTCTTAGCGGAGCTCTCAAGAGCAGGAGACGGAGGGGCCTTGGGAGGATCTTCTGAAGCAGATAACACGGGGGCCTTTACTATGCTGAGAGCAGGAGTATCCCGGGAGATGTGAGTTAGCCAACTCATCTCTGCAAATAACCAAGAAGACATTCAGAATGCATGAAAATAACCATATGCAAGAAATAAAAACACAGCAGTGGAAGATTTTTTACCATCTTGAGGACCTAAAGGGAAATCTTGAGAACAAAAACCAAAGTGGGAGAGGATGCGAGGATTTTTGCAAATATCAACAATGTCAAAATAGTCTTTCAGACGGATGTGAGTATTGAGGTTGCTCATGATAGTATGGTTAGAAACAGAGTAAGCTTTCAGAGGAGGAGGGATTACGCCGGGATTGTGGAACAACCAATCTCCGTGAGGAAATGGCCAATCAGTAGGACTTGTGACGAAAAAATAATAATTTCGCCAGGACGAGTCTTCTTCATGGAATTTTTTCAGGAATTTGCAAACACGGGACCTTCGTCCACTAACGTAGAAAAAACCATCATTAACCTTACAAGAATGCTGGCTCAGAAACAGTTCAGCAGTCGGGTCGCCCCCATTCCCTTTCACCAGGATGAAGAAGCCTATCATGGTACGGATAGCATTTGGAGTGAATTGGTTAAGAGGAATCTGCATGCGGGTTGATATGGCAGCCAAATAGGGGTGGATCGGAAATCGCAGTCCTGCCCTAAGATGTGCTTCGAAAAAAGCAAGGGTTTGGGGCTGGGATATATCTGGGCGTTCATTTGAGCGAGGAGCGCGAAAGGTGTACTCAGAAGGAAAACCGTAGGCATGAGCAAGACTAGCTAAATGGGTATGATCTATTTGGGAAGCGAGGGAAATTTTATTTTCTGGATCCCCCACCAGAGAGGGAGTCGCTTCGGAAGAGTTTTGGCTAGTAGGGGGACTCGACATCGATTTACAGTGATAATAAAAGAAAAAAAAAAGATAGCTGGGTTACCTTGAATAGAAGAACTATGGAATTAAGCGAGACGGCCGGCGATGGCGAGAGCTTGGGAGAAAGAACACCGGAGAATAAAGATGGAGACGACGAGAATTTTCTGGGAGAATGAAGTTTGAAAAGAAAGGAGAGGAAAAGGGAGTAGTTGCGTGAAGTAAATGAGGAGAGATAAGGGGAAAAGTCGAGAACTTTCCTCGGGAGGATAACGAGGCAGAGAAAGAGGGGGGCGCGTGAAGTCCACGCGCGGAAGCCGAAAAGACTTCCAGGATCGAAGGCGGGAAAAGTCTTTGGAGGAGATAGTGTTTTGAAACTTCCTCTCCAAAGCAAAGAGATACACGTTTCTCCAGAAAGACCTCCGTATAAAGTTCTAGGAAATTTTTCTACTCTCACAAAAGATATCTCCCTTTTACGAGAGTAGGGGGAGTAGATGATGCGGCCTAAAAATGTCACCTAATGAGGAGTCGACACGTGTATAAATGATAGGATTGGGAAGAATGGATATAATTCATTTAGGGTTCTCTGGATAAAGAATCCTCTCCGGAGGGCTCTCGGGAGGGAGCTTCGTCTGGAGATGAATATCAGAATCAAACAGTTTTAGCTAAGATCGTGGGTCGCAAATATAGGATGTTCCCGCCATTTCCGCCCTAGCTTTGATGAAAAGAAGACTCTGTCCTCCTTTACTTTAGGAGGATAAGTCCACGAAGATAAGATGCTACCGAGTCTTCAGGAAGTGGAGAGTAAGGGAGACTGGGTCTCCTCGGTAGGGCCGAGTCTTATGGGCAACTCCGAGATAAGGGGAAGGCTTGACTTCCTCTCCGGAAGATATCTCTATAAATAGGTAATTTTGAAGATATTTCCAGGTTAGACATTTTACACCTAAAAAACCTAATACACCAAATATCCACATCTCCGCTTGTGATTCTTTGAGTTGATTTAAGATATCCAGGATCTTGAGATCCTTGGGAGATTTGATAAGCCCTATACTGACTTAGGCATCGGAGTGTCCACACCGGACTCCCCTCCGGTGTGTTTCTTGCAGGTCATTCGAAGATTCCAAGAGGAGATAATCTAATCAGGACTATTATACACATTCGGGAAGAAGGACATCTATTTCAGAGGATATCTAATCCTCTCGTGCAAATTTTGGCACATCATTGGGCCTCCCAAAAAGCTAGGGTATTAGGACCAGAAAAATTTGGGCGTTCTTTCCTATGGGCTGCCCTAACTGTATAATCGGGGGGGAAGATCCCCGAGCGGAGAAAAGGGGCGACACGTTCGGAAGGAAGGATCGAAGAACCAGAGATCTTATTCTTCAATGTGGGGTTGGTTATAGGAAACAAAGAAAGTGAGTCGGAGGCTGAACTTTCTGTGGAAATGGAGTCCGACGAAGTAGGAATAGAAGATGACATGAGGATACAACAAAAGAAAAATGAGGAAGAAGAGGAGGTACCTAAGACAAAGACGGTTTTTGAAAGCGGCGATATGGCCGGTGGACGTGCGCGAGAAGTTAATTGCAACAGTGAAGAAGTGGAAGCACAGGTTAAGGGAATAGATAAGTTTGAATAAAGAAGAGGGTTTTTTCGGGATGAAGAGGATTTTGAATTAATTATGGTGAAGAGAGAATAAAGGAAAAAATGAAGGAGAAGTAAATGCCTCCCAATGGAAAGGCGCGTGACTAAGGAAGGACGGCTGGATGTTGGTCCTCGGGCAAGCACCTGAATGCGGACTTCGAAATCGAGTTGGCGTGTGGAAGTGGAAAAGTCAGGAAGATTCTGGGATAATTATTGAAAACCGAATACGTCATATTTTAAGGGAAATATGAAGAACGAGTAATTAAAGGATAAAATTATTTCTCTTAGAATTTATCTCATTACTTTTTCCTACTCTCTTAAAAATTACCCTTTTGTACGAGCGTAGGGGGGAGTAGTTGATGCGGACAAAATATGTTGCTCTTGGAAATGTCGACACGTGGAAATGAGATAAATTATAATAGTCTTAATTAGGTTAATGGGCTTGAAGGTGGATTAATACACTCCTAGACCCAAACAAAGGAATAAGAACAATTGGGCCTCTTAGCCCATATTTGAGGATCAATAGCTTTTGGGTCCAGGGATCTGGCCCAAAGGGAACGGGTTTCATAAGTTATTTTCCCCTAGTAAAGCTAGAGGAAGGAGTGTTGGGAATAAAATGAGATATGTTTTGATCTAATACCAAAACCCCCTGAGACATGCCTAAGTCAAGATAAATATGTTCTAGAAATGTTAGAACATATAGATTATAGGCTAGATGAGAAGCTGAAATGTTAGGCAGCTCTTAGACAATTAGATGCACAATTTGAGGGGGAACCTATGCTTTGAAGATGATCAAGATCAAGTCCCCTCAAGGCTCAAATTATGAAACAATCACTTAAGAGCGAGGACACTCTATGGAAAACCAAATGCTCTGATCAGGAGAGTTGTCCAGAGAAGGTGTTCTTATGCAAGAACAAGATTGTAAAGCTCAAAAGGACAAGTCCAATAAGATACTCTAATCAGGAGAGTTGTCCAGAGAAAGTGTCCACATGCAAGATTGATAAAATCAAAAGGACAAGGCAAATAAATCTGATCAGGAGAGTTGTCCAGAGAAGCTAGCCATATGCAAGAATAACTCTACCTAGCTCAAAAGGACAAGACTACTTAAAGGTTTTGATCAGGAGAGTTGTCCAGAGAAGCCAACTCTATGTGAAAAGTGCTCTGATACAAAAAGACCAAATATGCTGATCAAAAGAGTTGTCCAGAAGAGTTATTTCAGCATGATTGAATCAGAACAGATGCACTAAAGGTTGAAGGTCAACTATGCTGAAGAATTAGAGACAACCATGCCCTAAAGAAATACAATGCAACATGCCAAGATCATCTTGGAGTGAAATAAAGGGAAAGAGCCAAGTCATCTGAAGAAGAGCAAGTCAACCTTGCTGAAAAGCAAAACTGCTGATAGTGATAAGGAGAGTTGTCCAGTTGATAAAGAATGTTGTCCTATCATTGGATCAACCTTCAGAAGCCATGTCCAAGTCCTAACAAGAAGTCAAACATTGGGAAAAGTGCTGCAGAATGAAGACAAAGTCTTACAAGCCGTTTATTACCCAAATGAGGACATGTCACTATCAAGAATCTGTCTTCCAGTTTGAAGAACTCAAGGAAGACATTTATAGCAATTTGGGGTTGCCTCTCCAACGGGCAAATCCTCCATTTTGTCTATAAATACAGAAGTGTGAAGACCATTTGAAAGCACCTCAACCTTGACAAGAATATCCAACTATCCTACAAGTTGACAAGTGCTCTTAAGCTTTCAAAGAGACTATCGTAGTCTTTATACACTTCTTCTAAGCTGAACCCAATTGTATATTCATACACAAGCTTAGAGAGATATCCTATCCTTATACCTTGATCTTCATTGTAAAGGATATCTCATTAGTTGGAACCTTACTTCAATCCTTATTCCTTTCCAGAGAGAAAGTGAGAAGGTTGTAGTAGTAGAAGTGGTAGGAGCTGACTGTTGAGAGAAGAACAGTCCAGTTCTGAGTTGAGAAGAGGGTACTAGGACTCTAGACATCCTAGGGATCAATTCACCAAGAGTGGTGTTATTGATCAAGTGAACCTTGGCACTATAAAAAAAGTTAATTCCAAGAGTGAAGGAATTATCCTGTTAAATCAGGGAAAGTGGATGTAGGAGCTTGAGTCTCTGAACCACTATAACTTCTTGTGTTGATTTACATTCCAAGTACTTTCATACATTCAACACTGCACACAAAACTGATCTTTCAAGGATAAACATTCAAAGACTGTGCAAAAACCTATTTGGACAAGTTCCCTGAAAACTGGACTGTGTTGCATTGACTAAGTGATTTCAGAAATTAAAGGAGTCTAAACTTAAAGGGCCAACCACTATTCCGCACATATAACTCCCCTAGATAGTTATTCAACTAAGTACTCAATAGTACTTAGTAGTTTGATTATCTTAGAAGAGTTAATCTTCTTCAGCAGAGTTGTCCAAGACAACCTTGCTGAACTCTGGTTTGATCAAAATAGAAAAGAATTGCATACAAGTGTATTCCCCCCCCCCATACACTTGTTATATACTCCTTCCAGGACCAACAAGTGGTATCAGAGCAGGGGTTCAAAGACCACTGCTTCTGAAAATCCATCTTGATTTTCAAAACTCTCATATTTGTGTGGTCACTGAACTGATCTCTATCTGAAATCTATCACTTGTTATTCTGGAGATATGGCCAACAACAATGCTGTTCCTCCACCTGCTGTTCAAGGATTGGACAATATGGCCACAAATCCAGTCAATCACATTTCACATCATAAATTGCCCATGTTCTCTATAGACAACTATGATTTCTGGAAAATTAGAATGAGAGCTCATCTTGCATCTCTACATACTGATATGTTAAGAGTAATCACAAGAGGACCTTTTGTGTTTACTCAAACTAACCCCAGGGTAACAGAAGAGCAAAGACCAGATATAAGGGAACTGATTCCCAAAGATGAAGATGACTTCACTACTGATGAAAAGAGGAAGGATAATCTGAATTATCTAGCAATGAACACCCTCTATCAAACAATTCCAGATGCAGTCATGGGAAGAGTCTACCACTGCACAACAGCCAAAGAAATTTGGGATACTCTTGCTGAAATGTGTGAGGGTACTGAAAAGATCAAGGAGAATAAGCTCCAAGTTGCTGTGCAGAAATTTGAACAGTTTGCAATGGAGTCTGAGGAGTCCATTGATAAGTTTGCTGGTAGATTCACTGATGTGATGAATGAAATCAACTCACTGGGCAAGGTCTACACCAAGAGAGAAGTGGGGTTGAAGATCTTGAGAAGTCTCACTCAAAACTGGGATGTCTATGCTGTAATGATGCAAAACACCAAAGATCTTTCCACCATGCCCATGCAACAAATCTTCTCTGAACTCAAAGCTTATGAGTTCGACCTCAATAGAAGAAAGCCTATTGAGGAACCTTCAAATCCTACTAAGGGAGTGGCATTCAAAGCCAAAACAGCTGAACCAGAGATGCAGCCCACTCCAAGACCATCAAAGTCAGTCTCAAAGACTGAAATGAAGGAAGAACTAGCCTTGATGGCTAGAAGGTTTGAAAAGTTGAACTCAAGGTTTGGTAGATACAAGAAATTCTACCAGGACAACAAATTCAGGAGATACAACTCTCCTGAAGCACAGGCTGAAGTCAAAAAGCCTGAAGAGAAAAGATCAGAGGACAAGTACTCTGATAGGAGAAGGTCCAGTAGAGCTGAACCTTCATCATCAAAAAGAAGAGAAGAATCAAAGAAAGAAGATGATGAAGATCTGTGCTATAACTGTAAAAAGAAAGGGCACTTCCAGTATGACTGCCCTGAATTAAGCTCTAAGGAGAGAAGAGAGAGGCAGGCCAAAAGAGACAGGAAATTCACCAACAGAAAGGCCATGATGGTTGGTGAAGAATCTGATAGTACTGAAAGCCTCAACTCCTCTGATGGACTGTTCTCCAACAGTGATGATGATGATGATGTCTGCAACATGGCCCTTGAGGATGATGAGGTATCCTCTACTTCTAGCTCACCATCATTCATCTCACAGAACAATAGTGAGGTCAACTTGAAACTTTCCCTTGGAAAGTTGATGGAAGATTTCACTTTGTTACAAGAATTTCATGATAACTGTGTGAGAGAAAATGAAAGATTGGTCATTGAACTTGCCAAAAACTCTGAGGTAGCTGTTGATGTCAAGTCTACTGAGTTGTATCAACAAGTCTTGAGAGAGCTTGAGGAAGCAAATCTCAGGATAGTTGACCAACAAAAGGAGATTGATGATCAACTTCTCTCTCAGAAGAGAAAAGAATTTGAACTTAAAATTCTCAATGCCAAATTTGAAAACCTCTCACATGAATATGATATTCTTAAATCAAGTGAAGAGAGTCTGAAATTAAAGATGTCTGCTCTGAAGAAATCCTCTAGAGCAATAGAGGAAATTCAGAGTTATCAAAGACCTATGGCTCAAAGAAGTGGATTAGGTTTTGATCCATTTGAATCTTCACCTTGTCTTAGTGTTGCTTCTGTAAGTAACACTAAGAGAATCTTTGTTAAGTCAGTGGCACAAACTGAAAATGAAGTGATTCAGCCACTAAACAAAGGAAAGGGCAAAATAGATGATCTGCCTACTCAAGTGATTCAGGAGAATAGGCCAAAACCTAAGGAAATGGCCAAAGCTCCTGAACACAAGAGGAATATTGGTCAGCAGAGTAGACCCAATGGAAGTGCAACTCTCCTGAACAATGTTCAGAGGAGTTATCCAAGGTATAATCAGCCTAGGCCAACTCATCTGAGAAAGCCTCAGCTGAATAGTCCCAAGGAAAACTACCCTCTAAGGCAGAATAAAATAAGACAAACAAAACCCTTCATGCCAAAGGGTAATGGTCATAAAAATGCCTTTCCTCAAAGATTTCATCAAGCTGCACAAAGAACTCATAAGTTCAGGAGAGTGGTCAACTCCCCTGAAACTTACAGAGTTAACACATTCACACATACTTTCCCAAAGGCATTTAAAGGAAAGACAGTGTATGTTGACACACAAGGAAATCAACTTAGCCACCTTGAATCAATCAAGGTTATTAGGCAAGTTTGGGTTCCCAAAGGTACAGCTAACCTCTCAGGACCCAAAACTCAAAGGGTACCTAAACCTATCTAATTTCAGGTACCAATGGGCCGCAAGAAGAGGAGCATGAACAAAAAGACAGCATGGTACCTTGACAGTGGATGCTCAAGGCACATGACTGGAAACAAGGAACTCCTCACTGACTTCATTGAAAAAGAAGGCCCAAATGTTACTTTTGGAGACAGCTCACAAGCAACTACAAAAGGAATGATCATTTGGAACCTGAAGAAACCACACAGAGGACAACCAGACTAAGCCTTAAAGAAAAAGACACTGAATTCATAGATGTTGTCCAGGCCAATCTGCCTGAAGAACCCACATTGGACAACAATCCTGAAGGCAACCTTCCTGAGACAAACCCTACAGATGGAAATGGTGAAGTGAATGAACCAATCCCAGTTCACATCCAGGTAAGAACTACCAATGAAGAAGCAGTTCCTGCTGAGGTAGTTAATGGGTCAAATAATCAAGGGGGAACTCAAAATGTTGAAAATGCCAATGTCCCTGACATTGAAGACAACACCCCTGATTATGATCCTGAATTAGATCCTGCATTAAGTTATCCTGAATTCTATGATCAAAATGACTCACCTTCAGTAGAGGACAACTCTACTGAAGAGATCAGGAAAAGAAGGACTTGGTTGTCTGACCATCCTACTGATCTGATACTTGGTGATCCAAGTATAGGAGTCAGAACCAGAAAGTTTCATGGTGAAAGTGCTATGTTCTGTTGTTTCTTGTCAGAGCAAGAACCAAGTAATATTGAGGAAGCACTTCAAGATGCCAATTGGATCACAGCCATGCAGGAAGAACTCAACCAATTCACCGGAAATGAAGTATGGGAGCTGGTGGATAGGCCTTCACATCAAGATGTTATTGGAACAAAGTGGGTGTTCAAGAACAAGAAAAATGAAAATGATGTGATTGTCAGAAACAAAGCAAGACTTGTGGCAAAAGGGTATTGCCAACATGAAGGCATTGACTATGATGAGACATTTGCACCTGTGGCAAGGCTAGAAGCAATAAGTCTCTTTCTAGCCTATGCAGCCCACAAGAGGTTCAAAGTATACCAAATGGATGTCAAGAGTGCCTTTCTGAATGGAGTCTTGAAAGAAGAAGTCTATGTGGAGCAACCACCAGGTTTTGAAGTTGGAAACCAAGTTTACAGACTCAAGAAAGCTCTATATGGACTCAAACAAGCCCCTAGGGCTTGGTATGATACACTGTCACAATTTCTCTTGGATCATGGATTCACCAAGGGAACTGTGGACAGAACTCTCTTCAGAATCTCTGAAGGAGAGGACATCTTGCTTGTCCAAATTTATGTGGATGACATAATTTTTGGATCCCCTAATGAGAAGCTGTGTGAGAAATTCTCCAAGCTCATGCAAAGCAAGTTTGAGATGTCCATGATGGGGTTGATGAACTTCTTTTTGGGTCTGTTCTAGCTCAAGCTCATACAAAGCAAGCCTGTTCTAGCTTTTCTTAGCTTGAGCAATGATAAAATGCAAGATATACATGATGAAAATGTGTATTTGTTGGAAGAGATGAAGTCCCTAAACCAGGCCCAATCCCTGATGGCCTCAACAATGAGTGACCTCAAGCCCCAGTGTTTTGATGCTGCCAAAAAGGGGGAAAGGGAAAGAGCTAGAGCAAAAGGTGCCTTGGTGATTGGGAGCCCAGTCAAAGGGAAAGACAAAGCTGCTGAAGGAAAAGGCAAAGAGCCTGAAGTACTGAATTTGGAAGAATTGAATGAAGAAGAGAAATTAGCACTTGCTTTGAAGAATTCTATGGCCTCAGCTCAAGAAGAAAGGATGAGTTTACAGCAGAGACCAGGTGGTGAAGTGTCTGGTTTGGACAAAGATGATAAAGGTGTCCAAACTAGAGGAAAGATCAAGAGGGCAAAAGGAAAGAAAAGACAAGTTGAAACATTCACTGACTTTCCTAGCAGCCTTGATCTTCCACCTGAATTCAGAATTGATGAAGATGAGCCTACATCAAAGAAAGCCAAAACTGCTGAAGAGCCCAAAGCTGCTGAAAAGGACAAATCTTCTGAATCTGGCAAAGCTGCTGAAGGTCCCAAGTCCACTGAAGACATTGAAGAGTTATTTGCTGAAGGATTTGGACCTGAACCTAAGAAGAAGACAACTGTCCTAGCCCATGATCCATCAAAGCTGTTTCATGAAGGGTATGGCAAAGACACTGAAACACAACAGAAACTGGCCATGATGAGGGCCCAAGAGAAAATGGACTTGATGGAAGAAGCCAACAGAGCAAGAGATGAGAGAAGAGCAAACTTTCAGAAACCAAGAAGGAGGAGAGCAACTTACAGCAAGATGAAGCCTCAGCTTCTAATCCCAATGGACACCAAATATCCACACTTGGATAAATGGGTGCCAATTCAACTGAATGATACATGGGAAGAGGCCAAAAGGGAGTTTGTCTATGACTATTTTGTCATTGACAGATGGAATGGAGGAGATGCCAACTCTGCCTTCACTGAGTTCATGCTAGAATACTACAAAGAGTTGTATCAACAACTACTTGCAGCTGCTGACATTGCAAGAATTGAACTCAATGCTCCCAAGCCTATCATCTATATGCCTCCAAAGCTTGAAGGATGGATTGACCAAGCAAGGATCCTAAGGGAGTTCACAGAAATTCTGAAGCTGAACAAGATGACCCTTGGACCTAAAGGAACCAACCAGGAAGCCGTGGCACTCAAGAGGAGAGTGTGGGCACAATATGGGATGCTGCCACCTCCTGAGGATGATCTTTGAATGGCTAAGTCTTCTGACTTTTTTCTGGGTGAAAAATTATCTTATCTGAAGATATTTTAGCTATGTGGTCAAATCTGCTGAAATTGGACAAGCCTGCTGATATGTGCATTGACATGCTGTTTGCTCTGATATGGTTTAGAATGATCTGATACAAGAATTGATTCATTCTACTTTGATATCTGGAATATCTTGTATTAGTTAGCTCTAGGTGTTAAAGCTCTAATATCTGAAATAGTCTATTTTGCTCTGATCTTATGTCTAGTGTGTCTTGATTTGTAATGATTCCATGCTCTGATAAGTTATCTTCAACTATCAACATGCTTGTAATGATTTTCTTTATGAATGATAGTTGAACTACTTTTGAATCAAGATACATGACTACAAGTAATCTCACTATGCCTATCTTTAAACCTACTTGCAACAGAAACAGTGAATACACTAACACATTATCTTTTCAGGAATATTGACCTTAGTCATGTCTTCTGAAGATACATGTAATAGGTGTAGACAAGTCACTTTTGCTTAGATAGTGTAGGTTTTGGCATCATCAAAAAGGGGGAAATTGTTGGGAATAAAATGAGATATGTTTTGATCTAATACCAAAACCCCCTGAGACATGCCCAAGTCAAGATAAATATGTTCTAGAAATGTTAGAACATATAGATTATAGGCTAGATGAGAAGCTGAAATGTTAGGCAGCTCTTAGACAATTAGATGCACAATTTGAGGGGGAACCTATGCTTTGAAGATGATCAAGATCAAGTCCCCTCAAGGCTCAAATTATGAAACAATCACTTAAGAGCGAGGACACTCTATGGAAAACCAAATGCTCTGATCAGGAGAGTTGTCCAGAGAAGGTGTTCTTATGCAAGAACAAGATTGTAAAGCTCAAAAGGACAAGTCCAATAAGATACTCTGATCAGGAGAGTTTTCCAGAAAAAGTGTCCACATGCAAGATTGATAAAATCAAAAGGACAAGGCAAATAAATCTGATCAGGAGAGTTGTCCAGAGAAGCTAGCCATATGCAAGAATAACTCTACCTAGCTCAAAAGGACAAGACTACTTAAAGGTTTTGATCAGGAGAGTTGTCCAGAGAAGCCAACTCTATGTGAAAAGTGCTCTGATACAAAAAGACCAAATATGCTGATCAGAAGAGTTGTCCAGAAGAGTTATTTCAGCATGATTGAATCGGAACAAATGCACTAAAGGTTGAAGGTCAACTATGCTGAAGAATTAGAGACAACCATGCCCTAAAGAAATACAATGCAACATGCCAAGATCATCTTGGAGTGAAATAAAGGGAAAGAGCCAAGTCATCTGAAGAAGAGCAAGCCAACCTTGCTGAAAAGCAAAACTGCTGATAGTGATAAGGAGAGTTGTCCAGTTGATAAGGAATGTTGTCCTATCATTGGATCAACCTTCAGAAGCCATGTCCAAGTCCTAACAAGAATTCAAACATTGGGAAAAGTGCTGAAGAATGAAGACAAAGTCTTACAAGCCGTTTATTACCCAAATGAGGACATGTCACTATCAAGAATCTGTCTTCCAGTTTGAAGAACTCAAGGAAGACATTTATAGCAATTTGGGGTTGCCTCTCCAACGGGCAAATCCTCCATTTTGTCTATAAATACAGAAGTGTGAAGACCATTTGAAAGCACCTCAACCTTGACAAGAATATCCAATTATCCTACAAGTTGACAAGTGCTCTTAAGCTTTCAAAGAGACTATCTTAGTCTTTATACACTTCTTCTAAGCTGAACCCAATTGTATATTCATACACAAGCTTAGAGAGATATCCTATCCTTATACCTTGATCTTCATTGTAAAGGATATCTCATTAGTTGGAACCTTACTTCAATCCTTATTCCTTTCCAGAGAGAAAGTGAGAAGGTTGTAGTAGTAGAAGTGGTAGGAGCTGACTGTTGAGAGAAGAACAGTCCAGTTCTGAGTTGAGAAGAGGGTACTAGGACTCTAGACATCCTAGGGATCAATTCACCAAGAGTGGTGTTATTGATCAAGTGAACCTTGGCACTATAAAAAAAGTTAATTCCAAGAGTGAAGGAATTATCCTGTTAAATCAGGGAAAGTGGATGTAGGAGCTTGAGTCTCTGAACCACTATAACTTCTTGTGTTGATTTACATTCCAAGTACTTTCATACATTCAACACTGCACACAAAACTGATCTTTCAAGGATAAACATTCAAAGACTGTGCAAAAACCTATTTGGACAAGTTCCCTGAAAACTGGACTGTGTTGCATTGACTAAGTGATTTCAGAAATTAAAGGAGTCTAAACTTAAAGGGCCAACCACTATTCCGCACATATAACTCCCCTAGATAGTTATTCAACTAAGTACTCAATAGTACTTAGTAGTTTGATTATCTTAGAAGAGTTAATCTTCTTCAGCAGAGTTGTCCAAGACAACCTTGCTGAACTCTGGTTTGATCAAAGTTGAGAAGAATTGCATACAAGTGTATTCCCCCCCCCCCCCCTCCATACACTTGTTATATACTCCTTTCAGGACCAACAAGGAGTCAAAGCGAGAATATAGGGCCAGTACGCTGAAGGGCCAAGTCTTCAGGGGTATGGACCAAGTCTTCAGGGATCTGGGCCGAATTTACAGGGATGTGCGAGTGAATATAGGGAGAAAAAGTCTTCCTCTCTCCCGTGGAGAGAGGCCAGGTATATAAACAGGTTACAATTATTTTATCATTTACGTTTTATATAGAATATACATACTTTTACAAAAAGAGACACTGAATTCGGAAGAAATATTGCATTTATTCGCCAGAATTTCCCTAGAATCACATGGAAATTCCTCTTTGATTCTCCTGAGAAGAATTCTGACTTGAGCGTCGGAGATTCCGCCTTGAGCGTCGGAGATTCCGCGCCGGAGCCCCACTCGATCCGGCGTGCTTTTGCAGGTCATTTCAGGATTTTCGAGGAGATTTACGTGAGGATTGCCAAAGATAAAGAGCGATTCAAACCCGTGATTCGCAGCGCTCGTAAAGGAACGATTGATATCCGTAGGCGTTCTTTTTCGGCGCAACAAATATAATTAAAAAAGAGTAAATTGTAAACAAAATAATCATTTTCGCTTATTTTTAATTTAATCTAAAGTTTTAAATAATTATAAATAAATCACTAATATTTAGTCTTCCTTGTAAAAGATTGTGCTCAAATTTAACTTGATATTTTCTTTAATAAATCACTAATTAAAATTTAAATTAAATTACAAATGAGCTAGAAGGAAGGGGTGATTTAATTTATAATAAAAAATCATAAGAGAAAGTCCAAATGACCCCTAAAGTATCTGGCCCATTATCCTCATTTTTTTCATATTTATTTTCTTTTAGTTTTATTTTTATTTTTGAAACTATGACAGAAATAATGTCTAAAAACGTTGCACTACGTCTTAATTTGTTCTTATGTGAATTTGTTCCTCTACTTGGTCACGGACTTTCTTGAATCGCGCGACGAATAATTAATATTCAATAATATAAATTGACCAATCATAGATAAACCAATTAAAGTAAAAATAAATAAATAAAAGTATTATACCAATTTCAAGTTATTTTTTAAAATTAATTTACTATTTATTTTATATAAGAGTTATTTAGTCATTTTATATACATCTATTTTTATATTTAAAATTATAAGGTGTCTATAAAATATTTTGGGGTGTTATTAGTTTTGCATTTTTTTTAATATATATATATAGAGGAGAGAGTGATGTGGCATGATATGTGGCATTTTATAATGAATTAAAACATAAAGGATTAAAATTGATGTAAAAAAAGATTAAAATTGAAAGGTAAAATTTAATTTGCAACGGATTGTATTTTTTAATTTTAACCATTTTTTTTTTAATTTGCACCGAAAATTTTGGTCTCAATTAAAAAAAAAAAAACTGAACCCAATCAGAACCCAGACCCAAAACAATGTAGCAAATTCCATCTATAAAAATTACTAGACTCGACCCCGATCAGAGCTGGCCGAACTTGACCTAGAACAATGCAGCAATATATTTAATTCGCAGCCGATGTGTATCAAACCCCGACCTCAGGTGTTTTTTGTGAGCTATAGTCACTTGAAAAAAATATCCGTAAAAAATTTGAGACGAATTAAATTTTCATTTGAAAAAAAGTGTAAAATCCGTTGTGTTGGTCCTGAAAGGAGTAGATAACAAGTGTATGGGGGGGGGGGGGAATACACTTGTATGCAAATTCTTTTCAACTAGATCAAACCAGAACTCAACAATGTTGTCTTGGACAACTCTGCTGAAGATGATTAACTCTTCTAAGATAATCAATCTACTAAGTACTATTGAGTACTTAGTTGAATAACTATCTAGAGGAGTTATATGTGCGGAATAGTGGTTGGCCCTTTAAGTTTAGACTCCTTTAATTTCTGAAATCACTTAGTCAATGTAACACAGTCCAGTTAAGCTTCAGGGAAGTTGTCCAAAACAGTTTTGCACAGTCTTTGAATATGTATCTTTGAAAGATCAGATTTGTGTGCAGTGTTGAATGAATGTAAGTACTTGTAAAGTAAATCAACACAAGAGTTTATAGTGGTTCAGAGACTCAAACTCCTACATCCACTTTCCCTGATTTAACAGGATAATTCCTTCACTCTTGGAATTAACTTGTTTTATAGTGCCAAGGTGCACTTGATCAAGAACACCACTCCTTGGTGAATTGATCCCTAGGATGTCTAGAGTCCTAGTACCCTCTTCTCAACTCAGAACTGAACTGTTCTTCTCTCAACAGTCAGCTCCTACCACTTCTACTACTACAACCTTCTCACTTTCACTCTTGAAAGGTGTAAGGGTTGAAGTAAGGTTCCAACTAATGAGATATCCTTTACAATGAAGATCAGTGTATAAGGATAGGATATCTCTCTAAGCTTGTGTATGGATATACAATTTGGTTCAGCTTAGAAGAAGTGTTTGAAGACTAAGATAGTCTTTGAAAGCTTTGAAAGCACTCTAGCTTGTAAGAACTTTGAGCTAGGTTGGATTATGTTGAGGTCAGTTGGATAGTTGGATGCTTTCAAATGGTCTTCACACTTCTGTATTTATAGACAAAATGGAGGATTTGCCCGTTGGAGAGGCAGCCCCAAATTGCTATAAATGTCTTCCTTGAGTTCTTCAAACTGGAAGACAGATTCTTGATAGTGACATGTCCTCATTTGGGTAATAGACGGCTGTAACAGTTTTGTCTTCATTCTGCAGCACTTTTCCCAATGTTTGACTTTTTGTTAGGACTTGGACATGGCTTCTGAAGCTTGATCCAATGATAGGACAACATTCCTTATCATCTGGACAACTCTCCTTATCACTATCAGCAGTTTTGCTTTTCAGCATGGTTGGCTTGCTCTTCTTCAGATGACTTGGCTCTTTCCCTTTATTTCTCTTGTGTATGGTCTTAGCTCATTCCTTTGAGGACCTTTAGAGACTGGTTGTCTCAATCTCTTCAGCATAGTTGATCTTAGGCTTTCAGAGCACTTGATCTTGGTCAATTTAGCTGAGACAACTCCTCTGGACAACTCTCCTGATTAGTATATTTCATCTTTTTGCATCAGAGCACTTTATGCATAGAGTTGACTTCTCTGGACAACTCTTCTGATAAACATCTTTGAGTAGTCTTGTCCTTTTGAGCTAGGTAAGCTTGTTCTTGCATATGACTAGCTTCTTTGGACAACTCTCCTGATCAGAGCATATGAATATTTTCTCTGGACAACTCTCCTGATCAGAGCATCTTCACTGGATTTGTCCTTTTGAGCTTTACAATCTTGCTCTAGCATAAGAGCATCTTCTCTGGACAACTCTCCTGATAAGAGCATCTTAGATTTCATAGGGTGTCCTTGCTCTTAAGTGATTGTTCCAGAATTTGAGCCTTGAGGGGACTTGATCTTGATCATCTTCAAAGCATAGGTTCCCCCTCAAATTGTGCATCTAATTGTCTAAGAGCTACCTAACATTTCAGCTTCTCTTCTAGCCTATAATCTAAATGTTCTAACATTCTTAGAACATATTTATATTGACTTAGGCATGTCTCAGGGGGTTTTGGTATTAGATCAAAACATATTTCATTTTATTCCCAACAATTTCCCCATTTTTGATGATGCCAAAACCTATACAAATTAAGCAAAAGTGACTTGTCTACACCTATTACATGTATCTTCAGAAGACATGACTGAGGTCAATATTCCTGAAAAATAATGTGTTAGTGTATTCACTGTTTTTGTTGCAAGTAGGTTTTAAGATAGGCATAGAGAGATTTGTGTTTCTTGATTCAAAATAAGTTCAACTATCATTCATTAAAAAAAAATCATTACAGGCATGTTGATAGTTGAAGTTAACATATCAGAGCATGAATCAATAGCACTTAAATACATCAGAGCATTTCATTCTAATAATTCAAGACAAAAATAATATTTTCAGCATCAGAGCACAGAGCTTGTATCAGAGCAATCTTTAATAGATCAGAGCAACCAGATTAACAAATCAGCAAACTTGACCATATTTCAGCATAGTTGATCATTCAAGTAAGGTCAGAAGACTTAGCCATTTCAAAGATCATCCTCAGGAGGTGGCAGCATTCCATACTGTGCCCACACTCTTCTTTTCAGTGCCATGGCTTCTTGGTTGGTTCCCTTAGGTCCAAGAACCATCTTGTTCAGCTTAAGGATCTCAGTGAATTCCCTCAGAATTCTTGCTTGGTCAATCCATCCTTCAAGCTTTGGAGGCATGTATATGATTGGCTTGGGAGCTGTGAGTTCAAATCTTGCAATGTCAGCAGCTGCAAGTAGTTGTTGATACAACTCTCTGTAGTATTCTAGCATGAACTCAGTGAAGGCAGAGTTTGCATCTCCTCCATTCCATCTGTCAATGACATAAAAGTCATAGACAAACTCCCTTTTGGCTTCTTCCCATGTGTCATTCAGTTGAATTGGCACCCATTTATCCAAGTGTGGATATTTGGTGTCCATTGGGATTAGAAGATGAGGCTTCATCTTGCTGTAAGTTGCTCTTCTCCTTCTTGGTTTCTGAAAGTTTGCTCTCCTTTCATCTCTTGCTCTGTTGGCTTCTTCCATCAGATCAATTTTCTCATGGGCCCTCATCATGGCCAGTTTCTGTTGTGTTTCAGGGTCTTTGCCATACCCTTCATGAAACAGCTTTGATGGATCATGGGCTAGAACAGTTGTCTTCTTCTTAGGTTCAGATCCAAATCCTTCAGCAAATAACTCTTCAGTGTCTTCAGAGGACTTGGTTCCTTCAGCAGTTTTGCCAGATTCAGAAGATTTGTCCTTTTCAGCAGCTTTGGCTTTCTTTGATGTAGGCTCATCTTCATCAATTCTGAATTCAGGTGGAAGATCAAGGCTGCTAGGAAAGTCAGTGAATTTCTCAATTTGTCTCTTCTTTCCTTGGTCCTTCTTGATCTTTCCTCTGGTTTGGACACCTTCAGCATCTTTGTCCAAACCTGACACTTCACCACCTGGTCTTTGTTGTAGCCTTACTATTTCCTCTTGAGCTGAGGCCATTGAGTTTTTCAATGCCAATGCTAACTGCTCCTCTTCATCCAATTCTTCTAAATTCAGCATTTCTGGCTCTTTTCCCTTTCCTTCAGGGACTTTGTCCTTCCCTTTCACTGGACTCCCAATTACTAAGGCACCTTTTGCCCTTGCTCTTTCCCTTTCCCCCTTTTTGGCAGCATCAAAACACTGGGGCTTGAGGTCACTCATTGTTGAGGCCATCAGGGATTGGGCCTGGTTTAGGGACTTCATCTCTTCCAACAAATATACATTCTCATCATGTATATTCTGCATTCTATCACTGCTCAAGCTAAGGAAAGCTAGAACAGGCTTCATCTTTTGTTGGACAACCTCTTCCATGGCTGTTTTCAGAGATGCATCCAGTTGGGCTTTTAAGAGCTCAGTGAGGTTGGCCACTGCACCTTCAGCAATGTTGGCCAACACTTCTTGGGAAAAATTTTCTGAGGCAGCTTTGACCATAGCTAGCCTTTGCTCTTCAGCTCTTCTCTTTTGTAGTGCTGTCTTCTTTCCAAGAGCTTGCTTGACAGTTAGCCTGAGAGCTTTGACATTAGCATTGTGATTGTCTCTCAGCAGCTTTTGTTCTTTCTTGACCTCCTCTGAGATGGCTTCCATGGTTGATTTGGCACTCTGAACTTCAGTGGAGATGGTTTGGAGACCAGATTCCACACCACTGATCCTTGCCTCAAGAGTTGGTAGCACAACATCTTCAGAGCCAGTGAGCCTCATCTCTACAGATGCTAGAGTTCTTCCTTGCTCATTCAATGCTCCTGAAGTTTCAGCATGAGCAGATTGGACTTGATGAACCAAGGAGTCCAACTTCTCTGATTGCATACCAAGTAAGGCTTGAGCTGAGCCTGTATCAACTTGGATAGGTGCATCTGTGAGGAACTCATCTGCAAAAATTTGGTCAAGAGAAATACCTGCAACATCAGATAAATCAAACAAGTTAGGAAATAAGCACTCATCACCCTCAATTTCTTTTGCATAAGACTCTGATACATCAGCAGTCTTCTTCTCATTTTCAACTTGTTCTTTTCTCCCTTCATAATTGATGTTCTCACTCAAGGAATCAGGCCTCCTCTCATCAAGGGATTCTTGAAGTTCAGATTTGACTTCAAGAATAACCTGTCCTTCCTCACTTATTCCACCCTCATTTGGTGGTACACTCACTATCTTAGTGATGACTACCTCTCTTTCATCCACAACTCCCTCTGATTTTTCAATTAAACTCTCCTTTTCAACTCCTTCTCCTAATCCTGCAGCATCTCCACCTTCAACAAGGTTCAAAGATGGCAGTTGTGGGGAGATCACAGTGCTTATATCAGCAGCCACTGAGTCATCCTGAATGATTAAGGGCTGATCAATGTCCAACACCTCTGACACTGAATAGGCCTTAATCAAACTAGCCTCTAATACAGGAACCTCAACATCTTTAGGCTGTGCCTTGGGTTCAGAAGAACCTTCATTGGCAGATGTGTCTTTGGTTGTGTTACCACCCTTGGTCAACACCTCTGAAGTTACAGAGCCTTTCCTATGATAGGTTTTAGGAGGATTGGAAAGTCTATCTGCTACAGAAGACTTGGGTTGAAAGGGTTCAGGGAGGTTGGCTTGAGGGGTTTCAGGAGGGTTGGGATTTGAAGGGTTTGAGGGATCATCAGGGGAATCATCATCATTAGAGCCACTGTCAGGGTGTTTGATTCCCTTGGCTTTTCTTTCTTTCTCCTCCTTAATCTTATCAGTCACCAGCTTTGCAAAAATCTCCTCATCAATGAGGAATCTTGTCTTTGAAACTCCAGCAAAGTGTAGCAATCTGTTCTCCTCTATTTGCCACCAGTTTGCACCTTTATCTTGAATGACTTGTGATATCTCCATCATAGATTTGTCTTTCACATCAACAAGCATCCTTAGATCATGAAAGGCCTTCTGAATTCTTGGAAATTCAGCAAGTTGTGGATACAAACTGTCCACAGTAGCCTTGGCTCCTCCTCTGAGCATACTTTCAAAAGTATACTCCTCCTCATCTCCACTTGAATGGGGACTTTGGGTTATAGGGGAGTTGGCTCTGGGTTCTCCTAATGTGGCTTTAGGTAGATTAAGTTCAGGGATCTTGGCTTCAGATGGGTTGGGTACGGCAGAAGGATCTTCAGCTGCTTTAGATAGCAATGATTCTGAAGGGGCTTTACTCAGGGGGGTTGGCTCATGAAGTGCATGCTCTAGGAGCTTTGAATAGTTGAGCATGGATGAGTCAAGGGGAGACAGGAGTCTTGTCTCATCTACTGCTAAATCAGCAAGCACATCTATGCCACTTCTTTGCTCATTCCCTTCAGGAGAATATCTCTTAGTGAGATTTACAGGGGTAATGGGTTGGTTGGAAGGGGTAACATGGGTTTCAGGGGAGTTGGGCTCAAGATACTGAATTTCAGGGAGGTTGGCCTCTATGGGTTGACCTTCAGGGACTTTGGATTCTGGAGTTCCAGAACCAGATGAATTGGTCCTTGACATGGATTTGGCCCTGCTTTCAGCTCTGCCCTCCCTTAGAGCCAATTGAAGAGACCTCTCTTCTTGCAGCTCCAACACCTTTTCAGTAGGTTTGGCCCTTCTCTTGCTGGCCCTGCTACTTCCACTTCCTTCCTTCTCAGGGACAACTTCCCTGATTCTCTTATCACCCTTAGACTTTTGTCTAATCTCATTGTACTTTTGCCTGAGTTCTTCTGAATGATCAGATGGCACTTGTACACCTTCTCTAGCAACTTCTTCAATCTCAGCTGAAGCATCTGAATTCTCTTCTGAGATTCTCTGAGACATTTTTCTTGTCTTTACAGCCCTGGCCTTTGTTCTCTTTTTCATCTTAGGCTTCTCTTCCTCCTGTTCTTCAGCAGGCTTGGCCAGTAGCATCCTTCTTTTCTCAGTTTTCTTACTGAGCTTTCTGAACAGGATCTTTTGGGCTGGGAGGGGCTTTGCAAAGGTCTGCATCTGGGAATAGTGGGAAAACTTCTCAATTAACAAGCTTGCCCTGGTGCAATACTTGATTTTCACTTCTAGCACCACCTTGTTGTGGGCTTTCACCTTAAATTTAGCCTTCTCCTTCATCATCTCAGACATGATGAAGGTCCTCCAATCAAACTTGATGCCCTTATCACTGGCATCAATAATGGCAGCCACGATTCTGATCCTTGGATGGCTGACTTGCTCTAAGCTTCCAGTGTTGCTTAAGAGGCTCTTAGCAACTACCTCAAAGAGATTAAGAAACTCTGGCTTGAGAGTTTTCTTGTTTTGAGTTGAGGAGAGAGGGCCTGGAATTAATAACCACTCTTGGGCTATTTCCTCTTCATGTCCAGTGCCATACACTTCTGGATTCCTTCCCTCATAAGGCAATCCAAAGGCTCCTTCCAGATCCTCTGAGGAGAATCTAACTCTATGGAATCTCTCCTCTTCCTCTCCTTCTGCAGTGTAAGCTAACCTGGTTGAGACTTCTCCATCTTCAGGTTTGCCTCTCCACTTGAGGAAGGCAAAGAATTCTGCCATATAACTCTCCAAGCAAGAGCTTGGTCTTTCTTCCAAGAACTTTTGGAGACCAGCCCTTCTCAACCATCTCAGGGTTGGAGTAATCTCAGGATCTTCACTTTCAAAAGAAATAATTGGCTCAAAGTGAAGATTGTTCTTGTTGCTAAGATAGGCAAAATCTAGGTCTAGAGCCTTGTTGGAGAAATCAACAAGCATCTCAGGTCTAACCTTGGGGGCCATTTGAAGTTTTGCAGAGAAAGTTTGATGAAGAATGAGAAAGTTTGAAGAACTTTTGAGTTAGGGTTTCGAATACTTGGGGAAGAAGTGTTTGTGGGTATCTTAAGACTTGTGAATATTCTAAAAAGAATGTTTGTCAATGAGTTGGTAAGGTCTTGAGATAATTCAAAGGTGAACAAAAATGGAAATCCAAAATGGACGGCTAGGATTGATTTCAGGGGAGTTGTCCATTTTTGATCCAATGGTCAAAAACCAATGTAACAGTGAAATAATTGTTTTATTCAAAACGTGGGTGGTTTTTAATGTTTGTTTAAGGCTGGGGATTTTTCGAGATAGATCATGTCCCAAAAAGTTTAATGCAAACAAGAGTTAAATCTTGGCATTTAATGCATGGAAAGTGACCTTTTGGGTGGGAGACAAATTAAATCCCAGAAAGGTGAAAACTGTATTTCAATGGGACAGATCTCGAAATAGGTATTGATCACCAAAAATAGGTGCTTATCATACCAAGATTTTGGTTTGATAGCTAGGACAACTTATCTGACCCTACATGGACAAGTATCCTGAAGAACTGTGGACAAGTGTCCTGAAGAGGTAAGGTCATGTTTCTGAATTTCAGTAGACTTGACCAAGTCTGCTGAAGTTTAAGTTTATTTCCCCCTTAATCAATGAGCTTCTTTGGACTTATTTGTCCATCTTCCCTGGATCAAGTAATCCCAACTCTGCTGATAGCTCCAGAAATCTTGCCTCTGCAAGTGGCTTGGTTAATATATCAGCTTTTTGATGGTCTGTGTGAATTTTCACTAGCTTGATATCCTTCTTCTCCACATGATCTCTAATGAAGTGGTGTTTGATGTCCACATGCTTGCATCTTGTGTGCAAGACAGGATTTTGTGATATAGCAATGGCACTATTATTATCACAGAAAATTGGCACTTCAGTAGAGTTGACTTTGTAGTCTCTGAGTTGTTGTCTTAGCCAAAGAATTTGAGCACAACAACTTCCAGCAGCAACATATTCAGCTTCAGTGGTGGAGGTGGCCACTGTGTTCTGCTTCTTGGAGAACCATGAGATAAGCTTGTTGCCCAAGAATTGACAAGTCCCTGAAGTGGATTTTCTGTCAATCCTACATCCTCCATAATCAGCATCTGAGTAGCCAGTTAGCTCAATATTGTCATCAGCAGGGTACCAAAGGCCTAGATTCTCAGTGCCTTTGAGATACCTCAAAATCCTTTTTGCAGCCTCAAGGTGGCTTTTCTTAGGATTTGCTTGAAATCTTGCACAAACACCTACTGCAAAGGTGATATCAGGTCTGCTGGCAGTGAGATAGAGGAGTGAACCAATTATTCCTCTATACTCAGTAGAGTTGGTTGGAATACCACTCTCATCAGGATCCATCTTCCAATTTGTGTTCATTGGGATCCTTACTGGCTTGCTAGTTGTACACCCAAACTTTTTGATTATTTCTCTGGTGTACTTAGCTTGGTCGATGAAGATTCCTTCTTTAGATTGCTTGACTTGTAGACCCAAAAAGAAGTTCATCAACCCCATCATTGACATTTCAAACTTGCTTTGCATGAGCTTGGAGAATTTTTCACACAGCTTCTCATTTGGGGATCCAAAAATTATGTCATCTACATAAATTTGGACAAGCAAGATGTCCTCTCCTTCAGAGATTCTGAAGAGAGTTCTGTCCACAGTTCCCTTGGTGAATCCATGATCCAAGAGGAATTGTGACAGTGTGTCATACCAAGCCCTAGGGGCTTGTTTGAGTCCATATAGAGCTTTCTTGAGTCTGTAAACTTGGTTTCCAATTTCAAACCCTGGTGGTTGCTCCACATAGACTTCTTCTCTCAAGACTCCATTCAGAAAGGCACTCTTGACATCCATTTGGTATACTTTGAACCTCTTGTGGGCTGCATAGGCTAGAAAGAGCCTTATTGCTTCTAGCCTTGCCACAGGTGCAAATGTCTCATCATAGTCAATGCCTTCATGTTGGCAATACCCTTTTGCCACTAGTCTTGCTTTGTTTCTGACAATCACATCATTTTCATTCTTCTTGTTCTTGAATACCCACTTTGTTCCAATAACATCTTGATGTGAAGGTCTGTCCACCAGCTCCCATACTTCATTTCTGGTGAATTGATTTAGTTCTTCCTGCATGGCTGTGATCCAGTTGGCATCTTGAAGTGCTTCCTCAACATTACTGGGTTCTTGTTCTGACAAGAAACAACAGAAAAGAGCACTTTCACCATGGAATCTTCTTGTTTTGACTCCAATACTTGGGTCACCAAGTATTAGATCAGTAGGATGGTCAGATAACCAAGTCCTTCTTTTTCTGATCTCTTCAGTAGAGTTGTCCTCTACTGAAGGTGAGTCATTTTGATCATAGAATTCAGGATAATTTAATGCAGGATCTAATTCAGGATCATAATCAGGGGTGTTGTCCTCAATGTCAGGGACATTGGTATTTTCAACATTTTGAGTTCCCCCTTGATTATTTGACCCATTAACTACCTCAGCAGGAACTGCTTCTTCATTGGTAGTTGTTACCTGGATGTGAACTGGGATTGGATCATTCAGTTCACCATTTCCATCAGTGGGATTTGTCTCAGGAAGGTTGCCTTCAGGATTGTTGTCCAATGTGGATTTTTCAGGCAGATTGGCTTGAACAACATCTATGAATTCAGTGTCTTTGTCTTTTAGGCTTAATCTGGTTGTCCTCTGTTTGATTTCTTCAGGTTCCAAATGATCATTCCTGATCTCAAAGATAGACTCATCAAACACAACATGAGGTGTTTCTTCCACTATAAGGGTTTTCTTGTTGTAGACTCTGAAAGCTCTACTGATTTGAGAGTATCCAAGAAATACTCCCTCATCAGCTTTGCTGTCAAAGGCTTTCAACTGTTCTTTCCCATTATTGTGAATGAAACATTTACAACCAAATATATGAAAGTATGACACTTTAGGCAGTCTTCCTTTCCAGAGTTCATAGGGGGTTTTGCCTTGCCCCTTAGTGATCAAACATCTATTTTGAGTATGGCATGCAGTGTTTATAGCTTCAGCCCAAAACCTCTTAGGTAACTTTGAGTCAGCAATTAGGGTTCTAGCAGCTTCTTTTAAAGTTCTATTCCTTCTTTCTGCAACTCCATTTTGTTGGGGAGTTCTAGCTGCTGAAGTTTCATGAGCTATTCCATTTGATGTGCAGTACTCATTGATGTATGAATTAATGAACTCAGTGCCTTTATCAGATCTTATCTTGATAATGCTAAGGCTTTTCTCATTTGACAATCTCTTGAGAAGTTCAGGTAGTTTGACTTGTGTTTCCTTCTTATTAAGGAGAAATACTACCCATGTGAACCTAGAGAAGTCATCTACTACCACTAATGTGTATTTTCTACCATTTATGCTTGAAGGGGTAATTGGTCCAAACAGATCCATATGTAGAAGTTCAAGTACCCTTTCAGTGGAGATGACTGGTTTCCCCTTAAATGAGGCTTTAATCTGTTTTCCTTCTTGACATGGCTTACACACATGTTCTTTAATGAAAACCTCATTGGGTAGTCCTTTAACTAATGCATTTCTAGCAAGTTTATTCATAGATTTGAAGTTCAGGTGGTTTAGCCTCTTGTGCCATAGCCAACTTTGTTCACTAGAACTTTTAGCAATAAAACATGCAGCATCAGTAGACTTGTCCCAGTCTGCAAAATACACATTTCCCTTCCTAGTTCCAGTCAATAGGGTTTGTTGAGTTTTATCCTTAATTAGACACTTTCCACTTGAGAACTCAACATTGAAATCTTTATCACAGAATTGACTGATACTCAGGAGGTTATATTTGAGACCAGCTACATAAGATACATTGGTTACTTTGATGTTACCAATAATCAAAGTACCATAACCTTTTGTTGTTGCTTGTGAGCTGTCTCCAAAGGTGACATTTGGGCCTTCTTTTTCAATAAAATCAGAGAGGAGTTCCTTGTTTCCAGTCATGTGCCTTGAGCATCCACTGTCAAGGTACCATGCTGTCTTTTTGTTCATGCTCCTCTTCTTGTGGCCCACTGGTACCTGCAATTAGATAGGTTTAGGTACCCTTTGAGTTTTGGGTCCTGAGAGGTTAGCTGTACCTTTGGGAACCCAAACTTGCCTAATAACCCTGATTGATTCAAGGTGGCTAAGTTGATTTCCTAGTGCATCAATATACACTGTCTTTCCCTTAAATGCCTTTGGGAAAGTATGTGTGAATGTGTTGACTCTGTAAGTTTCAGAGGAGTTGACTACTTTTCTGAACTTATGAGTTCTTTGTGCAGCTTGAGGAAATCTTTGAGGAAAGGCCTTTTTATGACCATTACCCTTTGGCATGAAGGGTTTTGGTTGTCTCATTTTATTCTGCCTTAAAGGATGGTTTTCCTTAGGTCTATTCAGCTGAGGCTTTCTCAGATGAGTTGGCCTAGGCTGATTATACCTTGGATAATTCCTCTGAACATTGTTCAGGAGGGTTGCCCTTCCATTGGGTCTACTCTGCTGACCAGTATTCCTCTTGTGTTCAGGAGCTTTGGCCATTTCCTTAGGTTTTGGCCTATTTTCCTGAATAACTTGAGTAGGCATTTCATTCAATTTGCCCTTTCCTTTGTTCAGTGGCTGAATTACTTCATTTTCAGCTTGTTGTGCCACTGACTTAACAAAGATTCTCTTAGTGTTACTTGTGGATGCAACACTAAGACAAGGTGAAGATTCAAATGGATCAAAACCCAATCCACTTCTTTGAGCCATAGGTCTTTGATAACTTTGAATTTCCTCTATTGCTCTAGAGGATTTGTTCAAAGCAGACATCTTTAATTTCAGGCTCTCTTCACTTGATTTAAGAATATCATACTCATGTGAGAGATTTTCAAATTTGGCATTTAGAATTTTAAGTTCAAATTCTTTTCTTTTCTGAGAGAGAAGTTGATCATCAATCTCCTTTTGTTGGTCAACTATCCTGAGATTTGCTTCCTCAAGCTTTCTCAAGACTTGTTGATACAACTCAGTAGACTTGACATCAACAGCTACCTCAGAGTTCTTGGTGAGTTCAGTAGCTAGTCTTTCATTTTCTCTCACACAATTGTCATGAAATTCTTGTAATCTAGTGAAATCTTCCATCAACTTTCCCAAGGAAAGTTTCAGGTTAACCTCACTAGTGTTTTGTGAGATAAATGATGGTGAACTAGAAGTAGAGGATACCTCATCATCCTCAAGGGCCATGTTGCAGACATCATCATCATCATCACTGTTGGAGAACAATCCATCAGAAGAGTTGAAACTTTCAGCACTATCAGATTCTTCACCAGCCATCATGGCTTTTCTATTGGTGAATTTTCTGTCTCTTTTTGCTTGTCTTTCTCTTCTTTCTTTAGAGCTTAGTTCAGGGCAGTCATATTGGAAGTGCCCTTTCTTTTTGCAGTTGTAACACAGATCTTCATCATCATCCTTCTTGGATTCATCTCTTCTCTTAGATGATGAGGGTTCAGCTCTACTGGATCTTCTCCTATCAGAGGACTTGTCCTCTGATCTTTTCTCTTCAGGCTTTTTGTCCTCAGCCTGATCTTCAGGGGAATTGTATCTTCTCCTGAATTTGTTGTCTTGGTAGAATTTCTTGTATCTACCAAACCTTGTGTTGAGCTTGTCAAACCTTCTAGCCATCAAGGCTAGTTCTTCCTTCATTTCAGTCTTAGAGACTGACTTTGATGATCTGGGAGTGGGTTGCATTTCTGGTTCAGCAACTTTGGCTTTGAATGCCACTCCCTTGGTAGGATTTGAAGATTCCTCAACAGGCTTTCTTCTATTGAGGTCAAACTCATAGGCTTTGAGTTCTGAGAATATTTGTTGCATGGGCATAGTGGAGAGATCTTTGGTATTCTGCATCATCACAGCATAGACATCCCACTTTTGAGTGAGACTCCTTAGGATTTTCAGTCCAACCTCTCTCTTGGTGTAGACCTTGCCCAATGAGTTAATCTCATTCATCACATCAGTGAATCTACCAGCAAATTTGTCAATGGACTCATCAGACTCCATTGAGAATTGTTCAAACTTCTGCACAGCAACTTGGAGCTTGTTCTCCTTGATTTTTTCAGTGCCCTCACACATTTCAGCAAGGGTATCCCAAATTTCTTTAGCTGTGGTGCAGTGGTAGACTCTACCCATAACTGCATCTGGAATTGTTTGATAGAGGGTGTTCATGGCAAGATAATTCAAATTATCTTTCCTCTTTTCATCAGCAGTGAAGTCATCCTCATCTTTGGGAATCAGTTCCCTTATATCTGCTCTTTGCTCATCTGTCAATCTGGGGTTAGTTTGAGTAAACACAAAAGGTCCTCTTGTGATTACTCTAAGCATATCAGTATGAAGAGATGCAAGATGAGCCCTCATTCTAATTTTCCAGAAATCATAATTTTCTATAGAAAACATGGGCAGTTTGTGATGAGAAATATGATTGACTGGATTTGTGGCCATGTTGTCTAATCCTTGAACAGCAGGTGGAGGAGCAGCATTGTTGTTGGCCATATCTCAATAAGAATCAATCAATCAACAAGTAATGGATTTCAGATAGAGATCAGTTCAGTGACCACACCAAATATGTGAGTTTTGAAAATCAAGATGGATTTTCAGAAGCAGTGGTCTTTGAACCCCTGCTCTGATACCACTTGTTGGTCCTGAAAGGAGTAGATAACAAGTGTATGGGGGGGGGGGAATACACTTGTATGCAAATTCTTTTCAACTAGATCAAACCAGAACTCAGCAATGTTGTCTTGGACAACTCTGCTGAAGATGATTAACTCTTCTAAGATAATCAATCTACTAAGTACTATTGAGTACTTAGTTGAATAACTATCTAGGGGAGTTATATGTGCGGAATAGTGGTTGACCCTTTAAGTTTAGACTCCTTTAATTTCTGAAATCACTTAGTCAATGTAACACAGTCCAGTTAAGCTTCAGGGAAGTTGTCCAAAACAGTTTTGCACAGTCTTTGAATATGTATCTTTGAAAGATCAGATTTGTGTGCAGTGTTGAATGAATGTAAGTTCTTGTAAAGTAAATCAACACAAGAGTTTATAGTGGTTCAGAGACTCAAACTCCTACATCCACTTTCCCTGATTTAACAGGATAATTCCTTCACTCTTGGAATTAACTTGTTTTATAGTGCCAAGGTGCACTTGATCAAGAACACCACTCCTTGGTGAATTGATCCCTAGGATGTCTAGAGTCCTAGTAC
Organism: Galeopsis tetrahit; assembly: GCA_963675135.1. Taxonomy (NCBI): domain Eukaryota; kingdom Viridiplantae; phylum Streptophyta; class Magnoliopsida; order Lamiales; family Lamiaceae; genus Galeopsis; species Galeopsis tetrahit. The sequence goes on from OY776120.1 coordinate 87,946,743, forward strand.
CCTCTTCTCAACTCAGAACTGAACTGTTCTTCTCTCAACAGTCAGCTCCTACCACTTCTACTACTACAACCTTCTCACTTTCACTCTTGAAAGGTGTAAGGGTTGAAGTAAGGTTCCAACTAATGAGATATCCTTTACAATGAAGATCAGTGTATAAGGATAGGATATCTCTCTAAGCTTGTGTATGGATATACAATTTGGTTCAGCTTAGAAGAAGTGTTTGAAGACTAAGATAGTCTTTGAAAGCTTTGAAAGCACTCTAGCTTGTAAGAACTTTGAGCTAGGTTGGATTATGTTGAGGTCAGTTAGATAGTTGGATGCTTTCAAATGGTCTTCACACTTCTGTATTTATAGACAAAATGGAGGATTTGCCCGTTGGAGAGGCAGCCCCAAATTGCTATAAATGTCTTCCTTGAGTTCTTCAAACTGGAAGACAGATTCTTGATAGTGACATGTCCTCATTTGGGTAATAGACGGCTGTAACAGTTTTGTCTTCATTCTGCAGCACTTTTCCCAATGTTTGACTTTTTGTTAGGACTTGGACATGGCTTCTGAAGCTTGATCCAATGATAGGACAACATTCCTTATCATCTGGACAACTCTCCTTATCACTATCAGCAGTTTTGCTTTTCAGCATGGTTGGCTTGCTCTTCTTCAGATGACTTGGCTCTTTCCCTTTATTTCTCTTGTGTATGGTCTTAGCTCATTCCTTTGAGGACCTTTAGAGACTGGTTGTCTCAATCTCTTCAGCATAGTTGATCTTAGGCTTTCAGAGCACTTGATCTTGGTCAATTTAGCTGAGACAACTCCTCTGGACAACTCTCCTGATTAGTATATTTCATCTTTTTGCATCAGAGCACTTTATGCATAGAGTTGACTTCTCTGGACAACTCTTCTGATAAACATCTTTGAGTAGTCTTGTCCTTTTGAGCTAGGTAAGCTTGTTCTTGCATATGACAAGCTTCTTTGGACAACTCTCCTGATCAGAGCATATGAATATTTTCTCTGGACAACTCTCCTGATCAGAGCATCTTCACTGGATTTGTCCTTTTGAGCTTTACAATCTTGCTCTAGCATAAGAGCATCTTCTCTGGACAACTCTCCTGATAAGAGCATCTTAGATTTCATAGGGTGTCCTTGCTCTTAAGTGATTGTTCCAGAATTTGAGCCTTGAGGGGACTTGATCTTGATCATCTTCAAAGCATAGGTTCCCCCTCAAATTGTGCATCTAATTGTCTAAGAGCTACCTAACATTTCAGCTTCTCTTCTAGCCTATAATCTAAATGTTCTAACATTCTTAGAACATATTTATATTGACTTAGGCATGTCTCAGGGGGTTTTGGTATTAGATCAAAACATATTTCATTTTATTCCCAACACGTTGCAAATTGCTGCATCTTTTATTTTCGTTTCAAATTTTGTTGCCTTCATCAGTTTGTAGGAAATCCTCGTTATCTTTATTGGGACCTTCTACATGTAGTCAGGGTGTCGTAAGGTGTCGTAATGACTATCGTAGTCAGTTAATCTAACCCATTAAAAATCTAATCTATAAAAATTACTAGACTCGACCCCGATCAAAGCTGGCCGAACTTGACCCAGAACAATGTAGCAATATATTTAATTCGCAGCCGATGTGTATCAAACCCCGACCTCAGGTGTTTTTTGTGAGCTATAGTCACTTGAAAAAAATATCCGTAAAAAATTTGAGACGAATTAAATTTTCATTTGAAAAAAAGTGTAAAATCCGTTGCAAATTGTTGCATCTTTTATTTTCGTAAGGTATCGTAATGACTACCGTAGTCAGTTAATCTAACCCATTAAAAATCTAATCTAAAGGCTTAAATTTGATGACCTGTTACCTTTTGTAAATTTTACGGTATCACTACAAAAAAAACGCGTTTTAGAGACAGATTTACCGACGGAATATCCGTCGCCCGTCGAGGTTACCGACGGAATTACCGACGGAAAGTTGTCCGTCTCCTTTGTCGGCGTCGGCATTTTTTGCCGACGGATTTTTGAATTCCGTTGGTAATACCGACGGAAATACGGACGGAATATTTTAGTCATTATTTCCGACGGAATGTCCATCGTTAATCCGGATAACCCGTTTAACAACCCGGGTCAACATTCCGTCGGTAATTCCGACGGAATTCCGTCGGAAATTAATTAATTAAAATAATTATAAAAGAAATTAAATTTCGTTGGTATTTCCGATGGATATTCCGTCGGCAATGCCGTTGGATAATCGGTCACCATTTCCGTCGGCACTACCGTCGGATTTCCCATCAGAATTTCCGTCGGTAATAATACCGACGGGATCCCGACTGAATTAATTTTCAATAAATTAATTTCGCAAATTCATATATTGACGGAATACCGATGGAATATTACCGACGGAATATCCGTCACTAAAACAAAATATTAATAAAAAAAAATATGGGTGGGACCGGGGAGACCCCGACACTGCCCCGACCCGACCTAAATCCGACCCGCACTGTAGCATTTTGTAATAAATTGGTCAATTAAAATTTTACTTTCCAAGTAATATAAGTAATATTACTACTTCTATTAAACAAAACACATCAAACTCGTAATTGTGTTGTGCATTAATATACACAATTCTTATTACTACTAAGTTTGAAAAATATATCAAGAAAAATTGAATCACACGGTCATGACGAATCCAAAAGAACAAAGACAGTCAAATACATACAAGAACCAGTAATAGCAACTTCATCAAATGTTAAATCTGCGAAAAAGTCATATTTTAAATTTATCGAAAGTGAAATAACACGAAATATCCATCAAAACTCAAAAGTAAGACATATAACATAGTTTCCCTCACTCAATCTTCAACAAAATCAACATTAAAAATGCGGAAGAACAAATTAACCAACCTACTAATCAATAGTTTGCATAATATCTTCAACCTACTTATAAGATGCATCAAATTTAATTAAAAACTACAAACTTTACCAATTACTTTCACTTGCAACAAACTCATCAACGAGAACAAGATCGTTTCTCTTGCGCCGGGAAGAAGAAACACGCGGCCAAAAACCTCTTCGTCTTCACGGCATCTTCGTTCAAGGCGATGGAAGCTCGGCGGCCATGGCGAAGGCCACCATCTTCGTCGGAGAAAAGCTTTATAGCGGCGGCGGCTATGGAGCCTCGATGGCCATGGCGAAGGTTCGCCGCCAACGTTCAAGGCGATGGGGGCAGGCTGCTTCGAAGCTCCGTCTCGGCGGCCATGGTGGTGATTAGGGTTTGGGAGGTATGGAAGAGATTTTAAGAGAAATGGATTGTAATGAGGAATTTGATACACAAATGAGGATGGTTTTGAAATTCAAATTGAAAGAGCAAAAAAATGGAACGGAGCAGATGGGAAGATGAAGGAAGAAGAAGATGGCAAAAAAATGGAGCGAGAGAGACGAGTGAAAGAAACCCTAGGTTGAGGCTTTATATAAGGCCCAATATTCCGTCGGCATAGATAAATAATTCCGTCGGTATTTATCAAATTGTGAAATCCGACGGCGGCATATACAAATACCGACGGATAATCCGTCGGTATTTATCAAATTGTGAATTCCGACGGAAAGTTAATTCCGTCGGCATATTACCCGCCCCATTTACCGACGGAATTCCCGTCGGTATGTTTTTTTTTTTTTGTTTTTTTTTTATTAATTCAATTTTTTCTATATACTAGACCTACTAAATTACCAAAATATTTTTAAAAAAAATCACAAAATTCATTTCTTCCACATATATTAATAAATATATTGGTTGTGGCTTATATTAGTAAATTTAATTTTTATAATTTGTACCTAAATGATAAATAATTAATTAACTTTTATAAAATAAAAATAAATACATTACATTAATTGAATTAATTTTCATCTTCATCGTCTTCATCCTCCTCTTCATCCTTATCCTCCTCCTCCTCATCATCTTCCTCATCCTCCTCCTCATCCTCCTCATCATCATCATCCTCCTCATCCTCATCTTCTTCATTCTCCTCTTCATCCTCATCTTCATTCTCCTCTTCATCCTCTTCTTCATCCCTCTCCTCTTCACCTTCAATTTCGATTAATTGGGGATTTGCAGCCGTCAAGGGTACAGAAAGATTGAAATCTCCCGTAAAGACTTCAGTTGGAGTCTCTATTTGTTCTGTTTGAAATGGAGATTCATCTTCAGTATTTTTGTCCTTTTTAGGGACTTCTACCATTGACCTTGCCTTTACTTTGCAAACAGCGTGCCATTCATAACCACGTGGAGCTCCCGGATATGTGCAGTAGTATACTTGAGATACTTGATGGGCAAATACAAATGGATCATCCCCAACATACGTCCTTTTCGAACTAACATCAACGAGCTTGTACTCCGGGTGAATTCTTGTTCCTAGATGGCCTGAATCAAACCAATGACACTTGAACAACACTACAGTCTTTGCTGGATATCCTAGATATTCTACTTCGACGACTTCCCGTAACACCCTAAAGTAATCGCTTGCATCTGCATTGTAATTCGCACTGCTAATGCAGACGCCACTGTTGGTAGTTGCCTTTGTCGATGCATACCCAGACGTATGAAATCTGTAGCCCTTCACAATATAACCGTTGTAAGTCTTTACACGACGTAGTGGTCCCTTTCTGAGATCTCGTAAGAATCGACTGTCAAGAGTGTTATCCCGTCCCTATACGGCTCAATTTAAAATTAATTAAAATAAATATTAATTTATTTACGTAAAACATAATTAAATGGTACTCACATAACGTTGGAACCATCGGGAAAATTCACGTTGAATACGAGCATCTATATATGTATCTGCGATGTTTGGTTCTGCTCGTCGTAGTTCTTGAGTGTACATCCTAATTCACAACATTCAAAAACTTGGTTAATATTAAATGACATAAATGAAGTGGTAGTTAAATAGACGATTTATATATGAAATACTTACTCAATGTATGGCTGAACCCAAGGCACAGCCTAAAGATGTTGAGGTTCCTGTATTAGAGGCTAGTTTGATTAAGGCCTATTCAGTGTCAGAAGAGTTGGACATTGATCAGCCCTTAATCATTCAGGATGACTCAGTGGCTGCTGATATAAGCACTGTGATCTCCCCACAACTGCCATCTTTGAACCTTGTTGAAGGTGGAGATGCTGCAGGTTTAGGAGAAGGAGTTGAAAAGGAGAGCATAGTTGAAAAATCAGAGGGAGTTATGGATGAAAGAGAGGTAGTCATCACTAAGATAGTGAGTGTACCAACATATGAGGGTGGAATAAGTGAGGAAGGACAGGTTATTCTTGAAGTCAAATCTGAACTTCAGGAATCCCTTGGTGAAAGGAGGCCTGATTCCTTGAGTGAGAACATTATCCATGAAGGGAGAAAAGAACAAGTTGAAAATGAGAAGAAGACTGCTGATGTATCAGAGTCTTATGTAAAAGAAATTGAGGGTGATGAGTGCTTATTTCCTAACTTGTTTGATTTATCTGATGTTGCAGGTATTTCTCTTGACCAAATTTTTGCAGATGAGTTCCTCACAGATGCACCTATCCAAGTTGATACAGGCTCAGCTCAAGCCTTACTTGGCATGCAATCAGAGAAGTTGGACTCCTTGGCTCATCAAGTCCAATCTGCTCATACTGAAACTTCAGGAGCATTGAATGAGCAAGGAAGGACTCTAGCATCTGTAGAAATGAGGCTCACTGGCTCTGAAGATGTTGTGCTACCAACCCTTGAGGCAAGAATCAGTGGTGTGGAATCTGGTCTTCAAACCATCTCCACTGAAGTTCAAAGTGCCAAATCTACCATGGAAGCCATCTCAGAGGAGGTCAAGAAAGAACAGAGGTTGCTGAGAGATAATCACAATGCAAATGTCAAAGCTCTCAGGCTCACTGTCAAGCAAGCTCTTGGAAAGAAGACAGCACTACAAAAGAGAAGAGCTGAAGAGCAAAGGCTAGCTATGGTCAAAGCTGCCTCAGAAAAATTTTCCCAAGAAGTGTTGGCCAACATTGCTGAAGGTGCAGTGGCCAACCTCACTGAGCTCTTAAAAGCCCAACTGGATGCATCTCTGAAAACAGCCATGGAAGAGGTTGTCCAACAAAAGATGAAGCCTGTTCTAGCTTTCCTTAGCTTGAGCAGTGACAGAATGCAGAATATACATGATGAAAATGTATATTTGTTGGAAGAGATGAAGTCCCTAAACCAGGCCCAATCCCTGATGGCCTCAACAATGAGTGACCTAAAGCCCCAGTGCTTTGATGCTGCCAAAAAGGGGGAAAGGGAAAGAGCTAGAGCAAAAGGTGCCTTGGTGATTGGGAGTCCAGTGAAAGGGAAGGACAAAGTCCCTGAAGGAAAGGGAAAAGAGCCAGAAATGCTGAATTTGGAAGATTTGGATGAAGAGGAGCAGTTAGCATTGGCATTGAAGAACTCAATGGCCTCAGCTCAAGAAGAAAGGGCAAGGAAACAGCAAAGACCAGGTGGTGAAGTGTCAGGTTTGGACAAAGATGCTGAAGGTGTCCAAACCAGAGGAAAAATCAAGAAGGCCCAAGGAAAGAAGAGACAAATTGAGAAATTCACTGACTTTCCTAGCAGCCTTGATCTTCCACCTGAATTCAGAATTGATGAGGATGAGCCTACATCAAAGAAAGCCAAAACTGCTGAAGAGGACAAATCTTCTGAATCTGGAAAAACTGCTGAAGGTGCCAAATCAACTGAAGAGACTGAAGAGTTATTTGCTGAAGGATTTGGATCTGAACCTAAGAAGAAGACAACTGTTCTAGCCCATGATCCATCAAAGCTGTTTCATGAAGGGTATGGCAAAGACCCTGAAACACAACAGAAACTGGCCATGATGAGGGCCCATGAGAAAATTGATCTGATGGAAGAAGCCAACAGAGCAAGAGATGAAAGGAGAGCAAACTTTCAGAAACCAAGAAGGAGAAGAGCAACTTACAGCAAGATGAAGCCTCAGCTTCTAATCCCAATGGACACCAAATATCCACACTTGGATAAATGGGTGCCAATTCAACTGAATGACACATGGGAAGAAGCCAAAAGGGAGTTTGTCTATGACTTTTATGTCATTGACAGATGGAATGGAGGAGATGCAAACTCTGCCTTCACTGAGTTCATGCTAGAATACTACAGAGAGTTGTATCAACAACTACTTGCAGCTGCTGACATTGCAAGATTTGAACTCACAGCTCCCAAGCCAATCATATACATGCCTCCAAAGCTTGAAGGATGGATTGACCAAGCAAGAATTCTGAGGGAATTCACTGAGATCCTTAAGCTGAACAAGATGGTTCTTGGACCTAAGGGAACCAACCAAGAAGCCATGGCACTGAAAAGAAGAGTGTGGGCACAGTATGGAATGCTGCCACCTCCTGAGGATGATCTTTGAAATGGCTAAGTCTTCTGACCTTACTTGAATGATCAACTATGCTGAAATATGGTCAAGTTTGCTGATGTGTTAATCTGGTTGCTCTGATCTGTTAAAGATTGCTCTGATACAAGTTCTGTTCTCTGATGCTGAAAATATCATTTTGAATTATTGTAATGAAGTGCTCTGATATGCTTAAGTGTTATTGATTCATGCTCTGATATGTTAATTTCAACTATCAACATGCCTGTAATGATTTTTGAATGAATGATAGTTGAACTTATTTTGAATCAAGAAACTCAAATCTCTCTATGCCTATCTTAAAACCTACTTGCAACAAAAACAGTGAATACACTAACACATTACTTTTCAGGAATATTGACCTCAGTCATGTCTTCTGAAGATACATGTAATAGGTGTAGACAAGTCACTTTTGCTTAAGTTGTATAGGTTTTGGCATCATCAAAAAGGGGGAAATTGTTGGGAATAAAATGAGCTATGTTTTGAGTGAATTCCAAAAACCCCCTGAGACATGCCTAAGTCAATGAAAAATATGTTCTAAGAATGTTAGAACATATAGATTATAGGCTAGATGAGAAGCTGAAATGTTAGGCAGCTCTTAGACAATTAGATGCACAATTTGAGGGGGAACCTATGCTTTGAAGATGATCAAAATCAAGTCTCCCCAAGGCTCAAATTCTGGAACAAAGAATAAGGACACTCTATGAAATCTAAGATGCTCTTATCAGGAGAGTTGTCCAGAGAAAATATTCTTAAAGCTCTGATCAGGAGAGTTGTCCAAAGAAGCTAGCCATATGCAAGAACAAACCTACCTAGCTCAAAAGGACAAGACTACTCAAAGGTTTTGGTCAGGAGAGTTGTCCAGATAAGCCAACTCTAAAGTATAAAGTGCTCTGATGCAAAAAGACCAATCATGCTGATCAGGAGAGTTGTCCAGAGGAGTTGTCTCAGCTAATTTGACCAAGATCAAGTGCTCTGAAAGCCTAAGATCAACTATGCTGAAGAGATTGAGACAACCAGTCCCTAAAGGTCCTCAAAGGAATGAGCTAAGACCATACACAAGAGAAATAAAGGGAAAGAGCCAAGTCATCTGAAGAAGAGCAAGCCAACCATGCTGAAAAGCAAAACTGCTGATAGTGATAAGGAGAGTTGTCCAGATGATAAGGAATGTTGTCCTATCATTGGATCAACCTTCAGAAGCCATGTCCAAGTCCTAACAAGAAGTCAAACATTGGGAAAAGTGCTGCAGAATGAAGACAAAACTGTTACAGCCGTTTATTACCCAAATGAGGACATGTCACTATCAAGAATCTGTCTTCCAGTTTGAAGAACTCAAGGAAGACATTTATAGCAATTTGGGGCTGCCTCTCCAACGGGCAAATCCTCCATTTTGTCTATAAATACAGAAGTGTGAAGACCATTTGAAAGCACCTCAACCTTGACAAGAATATCCAACTATCCTACAAGTTGACAAGTGCTCTTAAGCTTTCAAAGAGACTATCTTAGTCTTTATACACTTCTTCTAAGCTGAACCCAATTGTATATTCATACACAAGCTTAGAGAGATATCCTATCCTTATACACTGATCATCATTGTAAAGGATATCTCATTAGTTGGAACCTTACTTCAATCCTCATATCTTTCAAGAGTGAAAGTGAGAAGGTTGTAGTAGTAGAAGTGGTAGGAACTGACTGTTGAGAGAAGAACAGTTCAGTTCTGAGTTGAGAAGAGGGTACTAGGACTCTAGACATCCTAGGGATCAATTCACCAAGGAGTGGTGTTCTTGATCAAGTGCACCTTGGCACTATAAAACAAGTTAATTCCAAGAGTGAAGGAATTATCCTGTTAAATCAGGGAAAGTGGATGTAGGAGCTTGAGTCTCTGAACCACTATAAACTCTTGTGTTGATTTACTTTACAAGTACTTACATTCACTCAACACTGCACACAAAACTGATCTTTCAAAGATACACATTCAAAGACTGTGCAAAACTGTTTTGGACAACTTCCCTGAAGCTTAACTGGACTGTTTTACATTGACTAAGTGATTTCAGAAATTAAAGGAGTCTAAACTTAAAGGGCCAACCACTATTCCGCACATATAACTCCCCTAGATAGTTATTCAACTAAGTACTCAATAGTACTTAGTGGATTGATTATCTTAGAAGAGTTAATCACCTTCAGCAGAGTTGTCCAAGACAACCTTGCTGAGTTCTGGTTTGATCAAAGTTCAAAAAGAATTGCATACAAGTGTATTCCCCCCCCCATACACTTGTTATCTACTCCTTTCAGGACCAACAAGTGGTATCAGAGCAGGGGTTCAAAGACCACTGCTTCTGAAAATCCATCTTGATTTTCAAAACTCACATATTTGGTGTGGTCGCTGAACTGATCTATATCTGAAATCCATTACTTGTTGATTGATTGATTCTTATTGAGATATGGCCAACAACAATGCTGTTCCTCCACCTGCTGTTCAAGGATTAGACAACATGGCCACAAATCCAGTCAATCATATTTCTCATCACAAACTGCCCATGTTTTCAATAGACAATTATGATTTCTGGAAAATTAGAATGAGGGCTCATCTTGCATCTCTTCATACTGATATGCTTAGAGTAATCACAAGAGGACCTTTTGTGTTTACTCAAACTAACCCCAGATTGACAGATGAGCAAAGAGCAGATATAAGGGAATTGATTCCCAAAGATGAGGATGACTTCACTGCTGATGAAAAGAGGAAAGATAATTTGAATTATCTTGCCATGAACACCCTCTATCAAACAATTCCAGATGCAGTTATGGGTAGAGTCTACCACTGCACCACAGCTAAAGAAATTTGGGATACCCTTGCTGAAATGTGTGAGGGCACTGAAAAAATCAAGGAGAACAAGCTCCAAGTTGCTGTGCAGAAGTTTGAACAATTCTCAATGGAGACTGATGAGTCCATTGACAAATTTGCTGGTAGACTCACTGATGTGATGAATGAGATTAATTCACTGGGCAAGGTTTACACCAAGAGAGAGGTTGGACTGAAAATCCTAAGGAGTCTCACTCAAAAGTGGGATGTCTATGCTGTAATGATGCAGAATACCAAAGATCTCTCCACTATGCCCATGCAACAGATATTCTCAGAACTTAAAGCCTATGAGTTTGACCTCAATAGAAGAAAGCCTGTTGAGGAACCTTCAAATCCTACTAAGGGAGTGGCATTCAAAGCCAAAGTTGCTGAACCAGAAATGCAGCCCACTCCCAGATCATCAAAGTCAGTCTCTAAGACTGAAATGAAGGAAGAACTAGCCTTGATGGCTAGAAGGTTTGACAAGCTCAACACAAGGTTTGGAAGATACAAGAAATTCTACCAAGATAACAAATTCAGGAGAAGATACAATTCCCCTGAAGATCAGGCTGAGGACAAAAAGCCTGAAGAGAGAAGATCAGAGGACAAGTCCTCTGATAGGAGAAGATCCAGTAGAGCTGAACCCTCATCATCTAAGAGAAGAGATGAATCCAAGAAGGATGATGATGAAGATCTGTGTTACAACTGCAAAAAGAAAGGGCACTTCCAATATGACTGCCCTGAACTAAGCTCTAAAGAAAGAAGAGAAAGACAAGCAAAAAGAGACAGAAAATTCACCAATAGAAAAGCCATGATGGCTGGTGAAGAATCTGATAGTGCTGAAAGTTTCAACTCTTCTGATGGATTGTTCTCCAACAGTGATGATGATGATGATGTCTGCAACATGGCTCTTGAGGATGATGAGGTATCCTCTACTTCTAGTTCACCATCATTTATCTCACAAAACACTAGTGAGGTTAACCTGAAACTTTCCTTGGGAAAGTTGATGGAAGATTTCACTAGATTACAAGAATTTCATGACAATTGTGTGAGAGAAAATGAAAGACTAGCTACTGAACTCACCAAGAACTCTGAGGTAGCTGTTGATGTCAAGTCTACTGAGTTGTATCAACAAGTCTTGAGAAAGCTTGAGGAAGCAAATCTCAGGATAGTTGACCAACAAAAGGAGATTGATGATCAACTTCTCTCTCAGAAAAGAAAAGAATTTGAACTTAAAATTCTAAATGCCAAATTTGAAAATCTCTCACATGAGTATGATATTCTTAAATCAAGTGAAGAGAGCCTGAAATTAAAGATGTCTGCTTTGAACAAATCCTCTAGAGCAATAGAGGAAATTCAAAGTTATCAAAGACCTATGGCTCAAAGAAGTGGATTAGGTTTTGATCCATTTGAATCTTCACCTTGTCTTAGTGTTGCATCTACAAGTAACACTAAGAGAATCTTTGTTAAGTCAGTGGCACAACAAGCTGAAAATGAAGTAATTCAGCCACTGAACAAAGGAAAGGGCAAATTGAATGAAATGCCTACTCAAGTAATTCAGGAGAATAGGCCAAAACCTAAGGAAATGGCCAAAGCTCCTGAGCACAAGAGGAATATTGGTCAGCAGAGTAGACCCAATGGAAGGGCAACTCTCCTGAACAATGTTCAGAGGAATTATCCAAGGTATAATCAGCCTAGGCCAACTCATCTGAGAAAGCCTCAGCTGAATAGACCTAAAGAAAACCATCCTTTAAGGCAGAATAAAATGAGACAACTAAAACCCTTCATGCCAAAGGGTAATGGTCATAAAAAGGCCTTTCCTCAAAGATTTCATCAAACTGCACAAAGAACTCATAAGTTCAGAAGAGTGGTCAACTCCTCTGAAACTTACAGAGTTAACACATTCACACATACTTTCCCAAAGGCATTTAAGGGAAAGACAGTGTATGTTGATGCACTAGGAAAACAACTTAGCCACCTTGAATCAATCAGGGTTATTAGGCAAGTTTGGGTTCCCAAAGGTACAGCTAACCTCTCAGGACCCAAAACTCAAAGGGTACCTAAACCTATCTAATTGCAGGTACCAATGGGCCACAAGAAGAGGAGCATGAACAAAAAGACAGCATGGTACCTTGACAGTGGATGCTCAAGGCACATGACTGGAAACAAGGAACTCCTCTCTGATTTTATTGAAAAAGAAGGCCCAAATGTCACCTTTGGAGACAGCTCACAAGCAACAACAAAAGGTTATGGTACTTTGATGATTGGTAACATCAAAGTAACCAATGTATCTTATGTAGCTGGTCTCAAATATAATCTCCTGAGTATCAGTCAATTCTGTGATAAAGATTTTAATGTTGAGTTCTCAAGTGGAAAGTGCCTAATTAAAGATAAAACTCAACAAACCCTATTGACTGGAACTAGGAAGGGAAATGTGTATTTTGCAGACTGGGACAAGTCTACTGATGCTACATGTTTCATTGCTAAAAGTTCTAGTGAACAAAGTTGGCTATGGCACAAGAGGCTAAACCACCTGAACTTCAAATCTATGAATAAACTTGCTAGAAATGCATTAGTTAAAGGACTACCTAATGAGGTTTTCATTAAGGAACATGTGTGTAAACCATGTCAAGAAGGAAAACAGATTAAAGCCTCATTCAAAGGAAAACCAGTCATTTCCACTGAAAGGGTACTTGAACTTCTACATATAGATCTATTTGGACCAATCACCCCTTCAAGCATAAATGGTAGAAAATACACATTAGTGGTAGTAGATGACTTCTCTAGGTTCACATGGGTAGTATTTCTCCTTAATAAGAAGGAAACACAAGTCAAACTACCTGAACTTCTCAAGAGATTGTCAAATGAGAAAAGCCTTAGTATTATCAAGATAAGATCTGATAAAGGCACTGAGTTCATTAATTCATACATCAATGAGTACTGCACATCAAATGGAATAGCTCATGAAACCTCAGCAGCTAGAACTCCCCAACAAAATGGAGTTGCAGAAAGAAGGAATAGAACCTTAAAAGAAGCTGCTAGAACTCTAATTGCTGATTCAAATCTACCTAAGAGGTTTTGGGCTGAAGCTATAAACACTGCATGCCATACTCAAAATAGATGTTTGATCACTAAGGGGCAAGGCAAAACCCCCTATGAACTCTGGAAAGGAAGAATGCCTAAAGTGTCATACTTTCATATATTTGGTTGTAAATGTTTCATTCACAATAATGGGAAAGAACAGTTGAAAGCTTTTGACAGCAAAGCTGATGAGGGAGTATTTCTTGGATACTCTCAAATCAGTAGAGCTTTCAGAGTCTACAACAAGAAATCCCTTATAGTGGAAGAAACACCTCATGTTGTGTTTGATGAATCTATCTTTGAGATCAGGAATGATCAGTTGGAACCTGAAGAAATCACACAGAAGACAACCAGATTAAGCCTAAAAGACAAAGACACTGAACTCATAGAAATTGTCCCAATCAACCTACCAGAACATACAACATTGGACAACCATCCTGAAGGCAACCTTCCTGAGACAAATCCCACTGATGGAAATGATGAACTGAATGATCCAATCCCAGTTCACATCCAGGTAACAACTACCAATGAAGAAGCAGCTCCTGCTGAGGTAGTTAATGGGTCAAATAATCAAGGGGGAACTCAAAATGTTGAAAATGCCAATGTCCCTGACATTGAGGACAACACCCCTGATTATGATCCTGAATTAGATCCTGCATTAAATTATCCTGAATTCTATGATCAAATTGACTCACCTTCAGTAGAGGACAACTCTACTGAAGAGATCAGGAAAAGAAGGACCTGGTTATCTGACCATCCTACTGACCTGATACTTGGTGATCCAAGTATAGGAGTCAGAACCAGAAAGTTTCATGGTGAAAGTGCTATGTTCTGTTGTTTCTTGTCAGAACATGAACCAAAAGATATTGAGGAAGCACTTCAAGATGCCAATTGGATCACAGCCATGCAGGAAGAACTGAACCAATTCACCAGAAATGAAGTATGGGAGCTGGTGGACAGACCCTCACATCAAAATGTTATTGGAACAAAGTGGGTGTTCAAGAACAAGAAAAATGAAAATGATGTGATTGTCAGAAACAAAGCAAGACTAGTGGCAAAAGGGTATTGCCAACATGAAGGCATTGACTATGATGAGACATTTGCACCTGTGGCAAGGCTAGAAGCAATAAGGCTCTTTCTAGCCTATGCAGCCCACAAGAGGTTCAAAGTATACCAAATGGATGTCAAGAGTGCCTTTCTGAATGGAGTCTTGAAAGAAGAAGTCTATGTGGAGCAACCACCAGGGTTTGAAATTGGAAACCAAGTTTACAGACTCAAGAAAGCTCTATATGGACTCAAACAAGCCCCTAGGGCTTGGTATGATACACTGTCACAATTCCTCTTGGAACATGGATTCACCAAGGGAACTGTGGACAGAACTCTCTTCAGAATCTCTGAAGGAGAGGACATCTTGCTTGTCCAAATTTATGTGGATGACATAATTTTTGGATCCCCTAATGAGAAGCTATGTGAGAAATTCTCCAAGCTCATGCAAAGCAAGTTTGAGATGTCCATGATGGGGTTGATGAACTTCTTTTTGGGTCTACAAGTCAAGCAATCTAAAGAAGGAATCTTCATCAACCAAGCTAAGTACACAAGAGAAATGATCAAAAAGTTTGGGTGTACAACCAGCAAGCCAGTAAGGATCCCTATGAACACAAATTGGAAGATGGATCCTGATGAGAGTGGTATTCCAACCAACTCTACTGAGTATAGAGGAATAATTGGTTCACTCCTCTATCTCACTGCCAGCAGACCTGATATCACCTTTGCAGTAGGTGTTTGTGCAAGATTTCAAGCAAATCCCAAGAAAAGCCACCTTGAGGCTGCAAAGAGGATTTTGAGGTATCTCAAAGGCACTGAGAATCTAGGCCTTTGGTACCCTGCTGATGACAATATTGAGCTAACTGGCTACTCAGATGCTGATTATGGAGGATGTAGGATTGACAGAAAGTCCACTTCAGGGACTTGTCAATTCTTGGGCAACAAGCTTATTTCATGGTTCTCCAAGAAGCAGAACACAGTGGCCACTTCCACCACTGAAGCTGAATATGTTGCTGCTGGAAGTTGTTGTGCTCAAATTCTTTGGCTAAGTCAACAACTCAGAGACTACAAAGTCAACTCTACTGAAGTGCCAATTTTCTGTGATAACAATAGTGCCATTGCTATATCACAAAATCCTGTCTTACACACAAGATGCAAGCATGTGGACATCAAGCACCACTTCATTAGAGATCATGTGGAGAAGAAGGATATCAAGCTAATGAAAATTCACACAGACCATCAAAAAGCTGATATATTAACCAAGCCACTTGCAGAGGCAAGATTTCTGGAGCTATCAGCAGAGTTGGGATTACTTGATCCAGGGAAGTTGGACAAATAAGTCCAAAGAAGCTCATTGATTAAGGGGGAAACAAACTCAAGCTTCAGCAGACTTGGTCAAGTCTACTGAAATTCAGAAACATGACCTTACCTCTTCAGGACACTTGTCCACAGTTCTTCAGGATACTTGTCCATGTAGGGTCAGATAAGTTGTCCTAGCTATCAAACCAAATCTTGGTATGATAAGCACCTATTTTTGGTGATCAAAACCCATTTCGAAATCTGTCCCATTGAAATACAGTTTTCACCTTTTTGGGATTTAATTTGTCTCCCACCCAAAAGGTCACTTTCCATGCATTAAATGCCAAGATTTAACTCTTGTTTGCATTAAACTTTTTGGGACATGATCTATCTCGAAAAATCCCCAGCCTTAAACAAACATTTAAAACCACCCACGTTTTGAATAAAACAGTTATTTCACTGTTACATTGGTTTTTGACCATTGGATCAAAAATGGACAACTCCCCTGAAATCAATCCTAGCCGTCCATTTTGGATTTCCATTTTTGCTCACCTTTGAATTGTATCAAGACCTTACCAACTCATTGACAAACATTCTTTTTAGAATATTCACAAGTCTTAAGATATCCACAAACACTTCTTCCCCAAGTATTCGAAACCCTAACTCAAAAGTTCTTCAAACTCTCTCATTCTTCATCAAACCTTTTTCTGCAATTTTCAATGGCCCCCAAGGTTAGACCTGAGATGCTTGTAGATTTCTCCAACAAAGATCTAGACCTAGATTTTGGCTATCTAAGCAACAAGAACAATCTTCACTTCGAGCCAATTATCTCTTTTGAAAGTGAAGATCCTGAGGTTACTCCAACCCTGAGATGGTTGAGAAGGGCTGGTCTCCAAAAGTTCTTGGAAGAAAGACCAAGCTCTTGCCTGGAAAGCTATATGGCAGAATTCTTTGCCTTCCTCAAGTGGAGAGGCAAGCCTGAAGATAGTGAAGTATCAACCAGGCTATCCTACACAGCTGAAGGAGAGGAAGAGGAGAGATTCCATAGAGTTAGATTCTCCTCAGAGGATCTGGAAGGAGCCTTTGGATTGCCTCATGAGGGTAGGAATCCAGAAGTATATGGCACTGGACATGAAGAGGAAATAGCCCAAGAGTGGTTATTAGTTCCAGGCCCTCTCTCCTCAACTCAAAACAAGAAAACTCTCAAGCCAGAGTTTCTAAATCTTTTTGAGGTAGTTGCAAAGAGCCTCCTAAGCAACACTGGAAGCCTAGAGCAGGTCACCCAGCCAAGGATCAGAATCATGGCTGCCATTATTGATGCCAGTGATAAGGGCATCAAGTTTGATTGGAGGACCTTCATCATGTCTGAGATGATGAAGGAGAAGGCTAAATTTAAGGTGAAAGCCCACAATAAGGTGGTGCTAGAAGGGAAAATCAAGTATTGCACCAGGGCAAGCTTGTTGATTGAGAGGTTTTCCCACTATTCCCAGATGCAGACCTTTGCAAAGCCCCTCCCAGCCCAAAAGATCCTGTTCAGAAAGCTCAGTAAGAAAACTGAGAAAAGAAGGATGCTATTGGCCAAGCCTGCTGAAGAACAGAAGGAAGAGAAGCCTAAGATGAAAAAGAGAACAAAGGCCAGGGCTGTCAAGACAAGGAAAATGTCTCAAAGAATCTCAGAAGAGAATTCAGATGCTTCAGCTGAGATTGAAGAAGTTGCTAGAGAAGGTGTACAAGTGCCATCTGATCATTCAGAAGAACTCAGACAAAAGTACAATGAGACTAGACAAAAGTCTAAGGGTGATAAGAGAATCAGGGAAGTTGTCCCTGAGAAGGAAGGAAGTGGAAGTAGCAGGGCCAGCAAGAGAAGAGCCAAACCTACTGAAAAGGTGTTGGAGCTGCAAGAAGAGAGGTCTCTTCAATTGGCTCTAAGGGAGAGCAGAGCTGAAAGCAGGGCCAAATCCATGTCAAGGACCAATTCATCTGGTTCTGGAACTCCAGAATCCAAAGTCCCTGAAGGTCAACCCATAGAGGCCAACCTCCCTGAAATTCAGTATCTTGGGCCCAACTCCCCTGAAACCTATGTCACCCCTTCCAACCAACCCATTACCCCTGTAAATCTCACTAAGAGATATTCTCCTGTAGGAAATGTGCAAAGAAGTGGCATAGATGTGCTTGCTGACTTAGCAGTAGATGAGACAAGACTCCTGTCTCCCCTTGACTCATCCATGCTGAATTATTCAAAACTCTTAGAGCATGCACTCAATGAGCCAACCCCCTTGAGTAAAGCCCCTTCAGACCCATTGCTCTCAAAAGCAACTGAAGATCCTTCTACTGCACCCAACCCTTCTGAAGCCAACATCCCTGAACTTAATCTGCCTGAAGCCTTGATAGGAGAACCCAGAGCCAACTCCCCTATAACCCAAAGTCCCCATTCAAGTGGAGATGAGGAGGAGTATACCTATGAAAGTATGCTCAGAGGAGGAGCCAAGGCTACTGTGGACAGTTTGTATCCACAACTTGCTGAATTTCCAAGAATTCAGAAGGCCTTTCAAGATTTAAGGATGCTTGTTGATGTGAAAGACAAATCCTTGATGGAGATATCACAAGTCATCCAAGATAAGGGTGCAAACTGGTGGCAGATAGAGGAGAACAGATTGCTACACTTTGCTGGAGTTTCAAAGACAAGATTCCTCATAGATGAGGAGATTTTTGCAAAGTTGGTAGCTGATAAGATTGAAGAGGAGAAAGAAAGAAAAGCCAAGGGAATCAAACACCCTGACAGTGGTTCTAATGATGATGATTCCCCTGATGATCCCTCAAACCCTTCAAATCCCAACCCTCCTGAAACCCTTCAAGCCAACCTCCCTGAACCCTTTCAACCCAAGTCTTCTGTAGCAGATAGACTTTCCAATCCTCCCAAAACCTATCATAGGAAAGGCTCTGTAACTTCAGAGGTGTTGACCAAGGGTGGTAACACAACCAAAGATACATCTGCCAATGAAGGTTCCTCTGAACCCAAGGCACAGCCTAAAGATGTTGAGGTTCCTGTATTAGAGGCTAGTTTGATTAAGGCCTATTCAGTGTCAGAAGAGTTGGACATTGATCAGCCCTTAATCATTCAGGATGACTCAGTGGCTGCTGATATAAGCACTGTGATCTCCCCACAACTGCCATCTTTGAACCTTGTTGAAGGGGGAGATGCTGCAGGTTTAGGAGAAGGAGTTGAAAAGGAGAGCATAGTTGAAAAATCAGAGGGAGTTATGGATGAAAGAGAGGTAGTCATCACTAAGATAGTGAGTGTACCAACATATGAGGGTGGAATAAGTGAGGAAGGACAGGTTATTCTTGAAGTCAAATCTGAACTTCAGGAATCCCTTGGTGAAAGGAGGCCTGATTCCTTGAGTGAGAACATTATCCATGAAGGGAGAAAAGAACAAGTTGAAAATGAGAAGAAGACTGCTGATGTATCAGAGTCTTATGTAAAAGAAATTGAGGGTGATGAGTGCTTATTTCCTAACTTGTTTAATTTATCTGATGTTGCAGGTATTTCTCTTGACCAAATTTTTGCAGATGAGTTCCTCACAGATGCACCTATCCAAGTTGATACAGGCTCAGCTCAAGCCTTACTTGGCATGCAATCAGAGAAGTTGGACTCCTTGGCTCATCAAGTCCAATCTGCTTATACTGAAACTTCAGGAGCATTGAATGAGCAAGGAAGGACTCTAGCATCTGTAGAAATGAGGCTCACTGGCTCTGAAGATGTTGTGCTACCAACCCTTGAGGCAAGAATCAGTGGTGTGGAATCTGGTCTTCAAACCATCTCCACTGAAGTTCAAAGTGCCAAATCTACCATGGAAGCCATCTCAGAGGAAGTCAAGAAAGAACAGAAGCTGCTGAGAGATAATCACAATGCAAATGTCAAAGCTCTCAGGCTCACTGTCAAGCAAGCTCTTGGAAAGAAGACAGCACTACAAAAGAGAAGAGCTGAAGAGCAAAGGCTAGCTATGGTCAAAGCTGCCTCAGAAAAATTTTCCCAAGAAGTGTTGGCCAACATTGCTGAAGGTGCAGTGGCCAACCTCACTGAGCTCTTAAAAGCCCAACTGGATGCATCTCTGAAAACAGCCATGGAAGAGGTTGTCCAACAAAAGATGAAGCCTGTTCTAGCTTTCCTTAGCTTGAGCAGTGACAGAATGCAGAATATACATGATGAAAATGTATATTTGTTGGAAGAGATGAAGTCCCTAAACCAGGCCCAATCCCTGATGGCCTCAACAATGAGTGACCTAAAGCCCCAGTGCTTTGATGCTGCCAAAAAGGGGGAAAGGGAAAGAGCTAGAGCAAAAGGTGCCTTGGTGATTGGGAGTCCAGTGAAAGGGAAGGACAAAGTCCCTGAAGGAAAGGGAAAAGAGCCAGAAATGCTGAATTTGGAAGATTTGGATGAAGAGGAGCAGTTAGCATTGGCATTGAAGAACTCAATGGCCTCAGCTCAAGAAGAAAGGGCAAGGAAACAGCAAAGACCAGGTGGTGAAGTGTCAGGTTTGGACAAAGATGCTGAAGGTGTCCAAACCAGAGGAAAAATCAAGAAGGCCCAAGGAAAGAAGAGACAAATTGAGAAATTCACTGACTTTCCTAGCAGCCTTGATCTTCCACCTGAATTCAGAATTGATGAGGATGAGCCTACATCAAAGAAAGCCAAAACTGCTGAAGAGGACAAATCTTCTGAATCTGGAAAAACTGCTGAAGGTGCCAAATCAACTGAAGAGACTGAAGAGTTATTTGCTGAAGGATTTGGATCTGAACCTAAGAAGAAGACAACTGTTCTAGCCCATGATCCATCAAAGCTGTTTCATGAAGGGTATGGCAAAGACCCTGAAACACAACAGAAACTGGCCATGATGAGGGCCCATGAGAAAATTGATCTGATGGAAGAAGCCAACAGAGCAAGAGATGAAAGGAGAGCAAACTTTCAGAAACCAAGAAGGAGAAGAGCAACTTACAGCAAGATGAAGCCTCAGCTTCTAATCCCAATGGACACCAAATATCCACACTTGGATAAATGGGTGCCAATTCAACTGAATGACACATGGGAAGAAGCCAAAAGGGAGTTTGTCTATGACTTTTATGTCATTGACAGATGGAATGGAGGAGATGCAAACTCTGCCTTCACTGAGTTCATGCTAGAATACTACAGAGAGTTGTATCAACAACTACTTGCAGCTGCTGACATTGCAAGATTTGAACTCACAGCTCCCAAGCCAATCATATACATGCCTCCAAAGCTTGAAGGATGGATTGACCAAGCAAGAATTCTGAGGGAATTCACTGAGATCCTTAAGCTGAACAAGATGGTTCTTGGACCTAAGGGAACCAACCAAGAAGCCATGGCACTGAAAAGAAGAGTGTGGGCACAGTATGGAATGCTGCCACCTCCTGAGGATGATCTTTGAAATGGCTAAGTCTTCTGACCTTACTTGAATGATCAACTATGCTGAAATATGGTCAAGTTTGCTGATGTGTTAATCTGGTTGCTCTGATCTGTTAAAGATTGCTCTGATACAAGTTCTGTGCTCTGATGCTGAAAATATCATTTTGAATTATTGTAATGAAGTGCTCTGATATGCTTAAGTGTTATTGATTCATGCTCTGATATGTTAATTTCAACTATCAACATGCTTGTAATGATTTTTGAATGAATGATAGTTGAACTTATTTTGAATCAAGAAACTCAAATCTCTCTATGCCTATCTTAAAACCTACTTGCAACAAAAACAGTGAATACACTAACACATTACTTTTCAGGAATATTGACCTCAGTCATGTCTTCTGAAGATACATGTAATAGGTGTAGACAAGTCACTTTTGCTTAAGTTGTATAGGTTTTGGCATCATCAAAAAGGGGGAAATTGTTGGGAATAAAATGAGCTATGTTTTGATTGAATTCCAAAAACCCCCTGAGACATGCCTAAGTCAATGAAAAATATGTTCTAAGAATGTTAGAACATATAGATTATAGGCTAGATGAGAAGCTGAAATGTTAGGCAGGTCTTAGACAATTAGATGCACAATTTGAGGGGGAACCTATGCTTTGAAGATGATCAAGATCAAGTCTCCCCAAGGCTCAAATTCTGGAACAAAGAATAAGGACACTCTATGAAATCTAAGATGCTCTTATCAGGAGAGTTGTCCAGAGAAAATATTCTTAAAGCTCTGATCAGGAGAGTTGTCCAAAGAAGCTAGCCATATGCAAGAACAAACCTACCTAGCTCAAAAGGACAAGACTACTCAAAGGTTTTGGTCAGGAGAGTTGTCCAGATAAGCCAACTCTAAAGTATAAAGTGCTCTGATGCAAAAAGACCAATCATGCTGATCAGGAGAGTTGTCCAGAGGAGTTGTCTCAGCTAATTTGACCAAGATCAAGTGCTCTGAAAGCCTAAGATCAACTATGCTGAAGAGATTGAGACAACCAGTCCCTAAAGGTCCTCAAAGGAATGAGCTAAGACCATACACAAGAGAAATAAAGGGAAAGAGCCAAGTCATCTGAAGAAGAGCAAGCCAACCATGCTGAAAAGCAAAACTGCTGATAGTGATAAGGAGAGTTGTCCAGATGATAAGGAATGTTGTCCTATCATTGGATCAACCTTCAGAAGCCATGTCCAAGTCCTAACAAGAAGTCAAACATTGGGAAAAGTGCTGCAGAATGAAGACAAAACTGTTACAGCCGTTTATTACCCAAATGAGGACATGTCACTATCAAGAATCTGTCTTCCAGTTTGAAGAACTCAAGGAAGACATTTATAGCAATTTGGGGCTGCCTCTCCAACGGGCAAATCCTCCATTTTGTCTATAAATACAGAAGTGTGAAGACCATTTGAAAGCACCTCAACCTTGACAAGAATATCCAACTATCCTACAAGTTGACAAGTGCTCTTAAGCTTTCAAAGAGACTATCTTAGTCTTTATACACTTCTTCTAAGCTGAACCCAATTGTATATTCATACACAAGCTTAGAGAGATATCCTATCCTTATACACTGATCATCATTGTAAAGGATATCTCATTAGTTGGAACCTTACTTCAATCCTCATATCTTTCAAGAGTGAAAGTGAGAAGGTTGTAGTAGTAGAAGTGGTAGGAACTGACTGTTGAGAGAAGAACAGTTCAGTTCTGAGTTGAGAAGAGGGTACTAGGACTCTAGACATCCTAGGGATCAATTCACCAAGGAGTGGTGTTCTTGATCAAGTGCACCTTGGCACTATAAAACAAGTTAATTCCAAGAGTGAAGGAATTATCCTGTTAAATCAGGGAAAGTGGATGTAGGAGCTTGAGTCTCTGAACCACTATAAACTCTTGTGTTGATTTACTTTACAAGTACTTACATTCACTCAACACTGCACACAAAACTGATCTTTCAAAGATACACATTCAAAGACTATGCAAAACTGTTTTGGACAACTTCCCTGAAGCTTAACTGGACTGTTTTACATTGACTAAGTGATTTCAGAAATTAAAGGAGTCTAAACTTAAAGGGCCAACCACTATTCCGCACATATAACTCCCCTAGATAGTTATTCAACTAAGTACTCAATAGTACTTAGTGGATTGATTATCTTAGAAGAGTTAATCACCTTCAGCAGAGTTGTCCAAGACAACCTTGCTGAGTTCTGGTTTGATCAAAGTTCAAAAAGAATTGCATACAAGTGTATTCCCCCCCCCCCATACACTTGTTATCTACTCCTTTCAGGACCAACAACATTGTCAAACACATTCTTTTCAATGTGCATCACATCCAAATTGTGTCGAATCAATAGTGAAATCCAGTATGGTAAGTCCCAAAAAATACTTCTTTTGTTCCAACCACCCTCAATTCGTCTGTTGTGTTCCGCTGCATTTTCCTCAGTACTTTTTTTCAACCCCGTCCACTCAATCTCATATAACAACCTACGTCCTGTACGGAGAGTAAATTATAAATGACACTAAAAGCAATAGATAAATATACGTTTAATACTCATTAAATAAATGTATAAAATACCATCTCGAAGTGAAGGTCGATTGTTTGTGACTGCTCTGTTCTTTACGAAGTTCTTCTTATTTCTTTGAAATGGGTGACCTTGAGGTAAGAACCTACGGTGATTATCGAACCATGAAACTTTTCTACTCACCGGGAGACTGAAAGCTTCAGAATTCTCCATACAATACGGACATGCTTTCTTTCCGGCCGTACTCCACCCGGACAACATACCATATGCAGGAAAGTCGCTAATGGTCCATAAAAGAGCAGCACGCATCGTGAAGTTCTGCTTTCTAAAAACATCGTACGTTTGGACTCCATTCTCCCATAAGAAGATCAAGTCTTTTATAAGAGGTTGGAGATAAACATCCAGTTTGTCCTTTGGATTCGTTGGTCCAGGCACCAATACAGTCAGAAACATTGTTTGAGGTTTCATGCACATCTACGGAGGAAGATTATACGGAGTCAGTATCACCGGCCACAAAGAATACTGCTTCCCATGCATCCCAAACGGTGCAAAACCATCAGTACACAAACCTAATCTCACATTCCTCGGTTCACAAGCAAAATCTGGAAACACGTTGTCAAGATGTTTCCAAGCCTCCGAGTCTGCCGGATGTCGCATCTCCCTCGACTCAGCCGAAGAGGAATCTGTAGCATGCCACGTCATGTGTTGTGCAGTGGCACTTGATTGATATAATCTCATCAAACGAGGAATGATAGGAAGGTAGTACATCTTCTTATATGGCACTTCCTTCTTTGTCTTCTTCGATTGACCACCAGGTCCCTTTCGACGTGCCTCTTTGAACCGGGGATGGCCACACAATCTACACATCCTCAGACTGCTATCTTCGTCACCCCAATATAACATGCAACCCTTCACACAACAATCAATCTTCTCAACCGGCAAACCAACATTCTTCAACATTTGTTTGCTTTGATGAAACGTCGTAGGCACCTTATTATTTTGAGGACAAATTTCACTACATAACTGTGTCACTTGCTCATATGCCCTGTTAGACAGCTTGTTCTCGGTCTTAATGTTCATGAGTCGTGCATTAAATGACAACTGTGAGTGAGATTCACAACCCGGATATAAATCTTCTTCGACTAATTTGAGCATCTCATAAAATCGAAATGCCTCATTCGTCGGCTCCTCTTCCATGTTTGAAAAACCAGCTTCCCTAATCATTGTTTGATACATATTCGGTTCTTCGTCCCCAAACTGTTGTTCTTCGTCCCCAAACTGTTGTTCTACCTCGTTACTAGTGCCAACATGATCGAAATTTACTTCTTGTTGATAGATTCCAACAGTGTAATAGTATAACACTTCATCAAATCTATAAGGCCAACGTGTTTCGCCATGACTAGTCCAATTATAATAATTATCAACGAAACCATTCTTCACAATATGTACTAGGACCTCATCAATCTCTTTATATTGCTTATTCTGACATTTCTAAGCATTACACGGACACCTAATGCAATTTCCAATCATGTAATGTGGCTGGCTTTTTGCAAATTCAACAAATAACACGAGTTCATTATAAAATTCCACATTCACATTTCCTCTAATCATTCTAGGAGTACAGTACATCCAACGACGGTCAGGCAAATCCATCTGCTAAACATTTAAGTGGAGCAACACATTACTAAACTAAACTTATAATAAATTCAAACAAAACTTATAATATAAAACATGTAATTACATTATATTGAATTTTATGTATATAGTAAAAATGGTAGAAAATGTACCGTAATTTGATGTTTCTGAATACCCGAGCATGAGCATAAAAAATTAGGCAGTATAAAGTGGAAAAAAATTAGGCAGCAGAAAGTTTTGGGGGAATATTTCCCGACGGAAATGCCGACGGAATTATCTTTCCGTCGGCATTTTGCCCGCCCAATATTCTGTCGTCATAGATAAATACCGACGGATTTCTAAGCATTACACGGACACCTAATGCAATTTCCAATTTGATAAATACCGACGGAACATGTAATTAATTCAATTTTTTCTATATATAGCACACACAAAGCTCACACCATATCTATTTTGCAAAGAAAACAACAAAAATATCATGTCTTCTTCATCTTCTATTCGATTCAAGCAAGGCCTTGTTTGTTATTGTGGAAAGGCATGTCGTACATATGCTTCTAAACATCCTAGAAGTAAAGGGAGGATATTTCATAATTGTCCCACTATGCCAAATAAGCTGATAGACAGCGGTTAAAAACCGCTGTAAATTTGAATCAGTAACCGATGTGGTAATAAGGGCTGTAAAAAGGGGGTGTTGATAGACAGCGGTTATTAACCGCTCTCGTATCTATATACAACAGCGTTTATTAACCGCTGTTATTACATCAAACCCGATGTGGTATGTGCTCGGTTTGAACCCCTTACAATATTTACGATAGCGGTTTTATTAGTTATGACAGCGGTTATGAACCGCTGTTGTTTGAATTTACTACAGCGGTTTTTAACCGCTGTTGTTTGGAATTACTACAACGGGTTTTAAACGCTGTTGTTTTTGAATTTCTACAGCGGTTTTTAACCGCTGTTATTTATTAACAACCGTTGTTGTACTTTCTCTATAACAGCAGTTGTATTAGCTATAACAACGGTTTTTAGCCGCTGTTGTATATATCGAATATTTAAAAAAAATAATGAAATTTTCATTTGCTAAATTAATAAAAATAAAATAAAAAAGCTTAAAACATTTATGTATATATATAAATTCAACTAGACTATTACAATAAATTCGTTAATTAGCAATCCCTCCCAACGCACGTATGCTTGCACACATGTAGGCCACTGTACTTCATCAATTTTCATTTCAGATCAAGCCGTTAAATTCTCCGTCTTTATTCTTATGTCCTTCAAGCCAATTTCAAGTCAAATAGTGTCTCTATCGTTATCTCCGTGAAGAGATCATCAATCATTAAAACTGATGAGTGTAATTAGCATATAATAAAAATGATGATTGTAGTTACTTACATTCTCCGCCGCATAACGCTTTGCTACTTAGCTCCTAAAGTCAAAAAAAAAATGAAAGTAGATACATGAGTATGTTAATTATAAATATTATTCTTATGTACAATGCAAGAATCTTACCTTGAATTTAGTGGATAGTCGAATTATAACAAAGTCTCTCCAATCAAGATCATTAATTCTAATGTCAACTTGCTTGATTGTTTCTGTGGTGTCGACTCTTTTGTAGACAAACTCTCTTATGAGCAAGATATTTTTTGAAGTTCCTCTATTTGGATCCCCGCTTACATCAAACACCCTTTCTTCTTTTTATGGTCAACATTAAATGTCAACTAAAGTATATACAATAAGCATATAAGATACTAACAAAAAAAAATTCATAAGAGGATGTTAATGTACAAGCACATACATGAATCTTGTGTTCCAAAGGAAGAAGGTGCCAAGTCCGCTCGCTGAAGTATGTGGAATGAAGAAGGGAACAATATGGAATGAAGATGGGAACACAACTGTGCGAGTATATGGAATGTGTGCACGCTAGTGAGTGAGGCAGAGACGCGCGAGAGATTATGTGTGTAAGACGCTGAAATTTAGATTTTAAATAAATGTACGGCGCTTAAATTTATATTTTAATTAACCGCACACTCTCACTTAACATATACAGGGGTGGTGGACGAAATTTATATTTTAATTAACCGCACACTCTCACTTAACATATATACAGTCACCTAACATATATACAGGGGTGGTGGAACGGTTATATATAATATAATATCTAATTAAATTTATGATATATATAATATATATAACTCTGTATTTTACATATTAGATACAAATTTTAAAAGACCAATAAAATTTATATTTACATGACAATAATAAAACCTAGAAATTATTTTAAATAAATATCAAATTTATTTTATAATCATATAATAATTAAAATATCAAATTTATTTTATAAGCATATAATTAAATATGAATTATTTTAAAACTTATCCGGATTGAATAAATTTTAGTATTTAATCTTTTTTTTTTTTAATTCAACTCAGATTCTACTTCCATCCTTCAGTCTTTTAAAGCAAAATACATTAAAAAAATGTTATAAATAAAATTCTTTATTTTATTTTTATTAATTAATCATATATATTAATTTTAACTGCTATATATAATTTATATGTAATTTTTAAGGATATTTATTGTTATACGTTTTTCTCTTTTTATATATTTATATATTTACTGTTATAGTTTTTCTCTTTTTTATAAATATTTATCTCAAATAATTTTTTTTTTATTAATTTGATCAAAATAATTTTTTTTTTCTTGTGCTTCCCAAGAGAGTCAACCTTTTTTTTCTAAGATATATAAAAAGAGAATGATTAGGGGAATTTTCATACATCTTCCTTTTTTTATTTGTTTATGAATTGGCGTGATTTTTTTTTAGATTTTTCCGAATTCTTTAATTTGTTTCTTATATTTTTCTCTAATATTTTAGAAATTCTCATTGATTTCATGAAATCTAACAATCAATTTCAACACCAACAAAAAAAAGATGCAATGAATGATCAATTTATTTCTCCTTACCGACGAACAATGGTGGGTGCAATGCAGGCGAAAAATGTGTCTCTGACGGCGACCCCTCTCACAGAAAGAGGGGCGCTTGGGGGAGATAAGAAAAAATATTATGTTTTCTTAATTTGTTTAATAATAATATAATATATAGGACCTGATATTTTATACATTTTCTTAATTTTTTTATTAATAATATAGTAATATATACGAATAAATATTTTTAAACTTATATCTTTGTTTAATCAAAATCGTATATTGTGTTAATCATTATATATTTCTTAATTGATAAAACTTAAAAAATAATAAAACTTAAAAATAAAATTCTTTATAAATCAATAAAATCTTAAAAATATGAAATAATCAAATACAATTTTGAAGATTAATTACAAGATTTATTTTTTTAATTGATTTTTTTAATAAATTTATTTTTGAGAATTTAATTGTATTTCATAAAAAAAATTAGTAATTTAAAAAATAAATTATCATATTTTTTTATTTAATTATTTTTAAGTATTAATTTGATTATATTCCATAAGAGAAGCTATTACAGCACATAACTAAAACATATCACAGCGGTTACGAAAAACCGCTGTCTATCAGCGCACAAATGGAACCTATGACAGCGGTTCTGAAAAAAGATACATATGACAGCGGTTTTTGATGTGTTAACAGCGGTTTTAAAAATAACCGCTGTTATTCAACTGCTGTAAAAAGCATAATTTGGCATAGTGTCCTGACTCCCTAAGTGATGGTGGATGTGGTTTCTTTGTATGGGCTGATACTCTAGAAAACTGTGGTGTTGACAAGAATCAAGGATCTAATCAAAGTGACCAAGAAACTGAAGACATGAAGAAAATGACTCAAGAGATGAAGAAATTGGTTATAGAGATCAAGAATTTAGCTGGAGAAATCAAGGATTTAATCAAAGTGAAAAAAAATCATTTTGATTGTGCTAGTTGTCATGGTTGCATCTACAACCTTCAAGTTGTTTGGTTAAATATATGTATAATGCACTCTATATGAGGCTATTCTGTACTATAATTCACTTCCACCTTCAAGTGGTTTAAATCTATTTAGAATGCACTCTAAATGAAACTATTTTGTACTAGAATACATTGTTATTTGTACTCAATGAAACAAATGAATGCACCCTATTTTCATCTATACACCAAATGCATTATTCCACCAATAAACTACACAAATAAACTGCAATCCACCAATAAAAGTTCGCACAGAAAAATAAAAGTTGTTTAACAGTTGTTACGTTGTATAAAAACTAAAAACACTAACATATATAATTGTTACGTGGTATAAAAACTAAAAACCTACATAAATATAATAGTTCAACAGAAATATAAATAAGTTCAACACAAAAAGGTAAATAAGTTCAACAAAAAAGTAAATAAGTTCAACACATAATTAAATTGTTCAACGGTAGTTAAAAAACTGATCAATATCGTCGCCATCCAAATTGATGTTGACGTTGATGTCGTCGTCATCGGCGGCCTGCACTGCACTTGGACCTGGAGCTTAATCTGGACCTGGAGCTTGATCCGGAGCTGCAGCTGACGGGGCTTGCATCATCGTCTGTTGATAGACGGCCTCGATCTGCTCAGCAGACATCCCCAACGTTCGACCCGCGTTGGCACTCCAGAGGCGGAAGTAGTTCTCGAACGTTGCCATGACGTTCGGATCCGGGACGGCAGTGGAGGATACGGACGCCTGCGATGCACTCCGGGACCGACCACTTGATGACCTCACGACGTTGCTCATCCGACCAAGGCCAAGGATCCTTCCCTTGGAGGTTGGGGCAACGTCAAGGTAAGCCTGGTCCACGTCAACAGCCGGAGGGGGACCGCTGCTTCCGGATTCAGCAGTAGTCGCGGCTTGCGTCTCGACCTCTTCAATCCTCTGCCGGACGTTCAACTACATAATTAAAAAATAAAAATTAATTTAATTATCTATATATATAGTTTAATACATAAATTTAATTAAACTTACGTGGAGGTCAGTAGTGCGCCCGTAGGTGGACGTCTGTGTCTCGGCATCAAACGGATGAATAAGGCTCATCCGATCCAAGTGGGTGGGTGAACGTCCCGTCTCCCGCTCCTATTACGTATCAAATAAACATATACAAATTAATTTAGATAACTAATATAAATAAATTAAATATAATTATTTAATTTTTTAAATTAATGAAAACTTACGAGAGCCAATGATTGCTCGAGGACGGACCGGGCTCCTCCCCGATGCCTTGACATCCCGCCTCCAACGTCGGTTCTGCGGTTGGCCCGAGTTTTCTCACACTTCTCTTGGTAAGCCGGGTCCATCCACTTCTCAACCAACGACTCCCATAGGTCAACACCATCCTCGTCTTTCCCCAGACCACGCTCCTTGTTACTTTCGCGCCAGGCGAATCTCCAGTCGTACATCATGTTGGTGTACCGAGTAGAACAAACACCGTACCACTTATCGTAAATAGTGTCGTCCGAGTAGATCGCCGTATTCCAACGAGCCTTTTTCTATACAAATATTCAACATATTTATCAAATAATATGTATAATAAATTATCTATTAATTAATTATTTAATAAACTTTAATTATTGTAATTATATACCTGGAACTCCTCGAAGTATTCATCCTTTTTAGATTGCGGCACCAACGACCAAGTGATAGCACCCTTAGCAATCTTGCACTTCAGAAAGGATGTTGTACAGATCCTGGACAACTCATTACGGGGCAACAACCTGTAAAATAATTAACAAATTTATAAACTAACACATTATAAATAAATAAAGTTAATCGTTATTAAATATTGTTAAACATTAGAATTATTGACTTACGTTCCTAAATGGATATAAACCTCTTGCCTACCGTCTACGACTCGAACGGGATGCTGACGAGAAGAGGATCCTGCGGCTGTCGACGACATCGTAGTCGGCGACGGCGACACTACCATAGGAGGAGGAGCCATCACATGTACTGATTGACCCCGAGGCCTCCTTGCACGTGACCTAGATGGCCTACGTGAACCAGAACCCTTATTTGGTACTCCACTCATCTGTTTCAATCAATAAAAAATACACAATTTTATTTACAATAACCTAATTTATTCAATAATTTACTAGTTTAATTATAGCATATTCCTAATTTAATCAACAATTTACCAATTTAATAAACATTTTCCTAATTTAATCAACAATAATTTAATTTAATTACTAATTTTCTAGTCTAATCAATAATATAAAATGTAATCAACATAATCCTAATTTAATCAATAATAATCTAATTTGATTCTTAAATTTTCTAATCTAATCAATAATTAACAATTTAATCAACATATTCCTAATTTAATCAACAAGAACCTAATTTAATTATTATTTTTCTAGTTAATTTAATCAATAATAAAAAAATTGAACATATTCCTAAATTAACAAACCTAAACCTAATTAAAATAATAGTTTTCTAACTTGAGTTTTCTAATTATCATTTTAATGAACATATTCCTAATTTAAAATTTTTTACTAATATAGCATATTCCTAATTTAATCAATTCCTAATTTAATCAACATATTTCTAATCTAAATCAAAACAATATATAACCTAATTACAACGTGATAACACCCGTCGAACCATCTAATTAACTAATAATTTAAACAATTGATTGAAACATGCATCACCTACATTAAAAATATTTTATATCAAAATTACACCATTAAATTAAACTAGTAATTAACTATACATGCATATAACAATTAATTAATTAACCTTAAAAAACTACTCTATCAAAATTATTCTAGCTTAATCAACAAATTAAATAACATACTAACATGATCATAATATTTTAACAACTAACTAAATCAATAACATGCAAATCAACATTAAATTATTCATATTTACATATATCCATGCATAAACATATATAAGTATTAAAACTAAGTAATAGAACTAATTAAGAAAACGTACCGTATCAATGTAATCGGAGAAATTTGCTTCAATAGCCTCGTCCTCGTCTTCGTCTTCCCCCCCGAATCGACTCACTCACGCACGCCTTTTTTTTTCTAAAACGAATTCTGTGATTTGAGGCCCTTATATATAAAAAAAAATCAAAAATTACCGACGGAAATTCCGTCGGTAACCGCCCACTTTAATGCAACCGTTATCTTTTTGGAAATCGAGGCGGTGCAAAATTAACGGGTCACATGCCGACGGATATTCCGTCGGCATGCACATTTTAAAAGATCCGTCGGCATTTTTCGTCGGTAAATGTCGACGGAACGGAAATCCGTCGGCAAACATGTTGACTTTTCAAACAACAATAATCCGTCGGCATTCCGTCGGAAATGCCGACGGAATATAATCCGTCGGCATTTGTCCGTCTCTATGTCGCGCATTTTTTGTAGTGTATGTATTGTCGTAATGTGTCATAAATTTGCATTTTCTATTAAAGAGAACGTGTCAAACATGGAAGTTTTTGTTTTGTAAATAAGGATATGATTTATCAATTTATAATTATCAATAATTTACCATAAATAATTTATATTTATAATTATTTCCAAAATTAGAGTGTGCACGGTCTAGAATTCGTGCATTACCCATAACTTACCATAAATAATTGATATTTATAATTATTTGTATGAATTACAATTATTTCCAAAATTAGAGTGTGCACGGTGTAGAAGTCGTGCATTACCAATAATTTATCATATATAATTGATATTTATAATTATTTGTAAGAATTACAATTATTTCCAAAATTTAGTTGTGCACGGCCTAGAAGTCAATATGGGTCGTTCTCTCGTTTATCGGAGTATTCAACAATGTTATACGTTGATATCCATGTTCTACACAATACTCGTATAAAATATCACATGGATCTAGGAGAATGGTCGGTAAGGTGTCGTTAGTGACGGTAACGACCTTCGTTCCGTTATAATGTCACACGGGTCGTTATCTCGTTTTCGTGTGTCAAATATGAAACTTAAGTTTCCCGATATCATCATTTTACAACCTAAACATGTTTTTAAAAATAGAACGACATGGTTAACCCCAAATTCAACGTGTTCGGAAATTTTACAACCTAACATGTTTTTATCTAAATTTTAAAACATGTATTTTATGTTGTTTTTAGGCCGCAATATTTGAACGGGGTATTATTATTCTTTTTTTCTAAATTTCGAGAGATGTATTTCACGTTGTTTTTAGGCTGTAATATTTTAAAAAGGTAGCCTTATTAGTAATCTTGATGCAAAAAGAATAATTTGAAATGACTACATTCTAAAAGCCCCTTGTTGCTTCTTGGAGTGAGCGAGTCAAGATTGGAGATTGGAGAAGTAGAATCAATGAGAAAAACTCATTCTTGTTTCAAACCTAATGCTTCAAACCTGATAATGGATTGAATCAAGGATTAGACGGATTTAATTGAGCGACCCTCGAAGAAAAGCCCCTTCGTGAGCGAGTTCGATTGTAGAGTGGAGAATTAGAATCAATGAGAAAGATTCATTCTTGCTTCCAACATAATGCTTCAAACCTGCTTGTTAATGGCGAATCAAGGGACAAGGATCACGAATTTGTGAAAACTCTTAAGAATGTGCGGACTGAATTGAGGAAGACAAAAGACCTAATTACTAATTTAACAAATCTATTTTTTAATTATTATTTAGATTGATTTCATTAATTTTTAAATAAGAATAATTGTATTACAAAAGGTTAGAACAGTAATTTTACCTAATATATATATATGTATATATTTTAAAAATAATTTAAATAAAAGGAGGGTAATATAGTAAATAACAAAATATAATTTAAAAAATGATATAAATAACTTAAACCTGTATAACAGGTAGCAGGTCATTACGACATTTACGACGCCACGTGGCGCGATTCGACAGAGTGACTATGTAGTCACTTTGTAAAATGTGATTATGGTAAGAATTGTCCATCTTTATTTTCATTTATAATTTTAATTTTGTTACAAGTGTTTAATTTAAAAGAGAAATGTTAAATAGAATATATTATTTTACAATTAAATATTTTTACTTATTTAAATTTATAAGGATATTTTTGTAACTTTATATTTATTAATTTAATTTATGAATATGGCGAAGCAATGCGATTGCACATTTCATAGAGCAAATGCATTATTGCGAAGAGCAATCACATGAAAACAATTTAATACGTTGGATCAATGATCCAATGGTATTTAATGTGTTTCCTGTTATCAGGAAGGGCGAAGCCTTCCTAACCATAGAAAGACCCTAGTTTGATGGGTTTTTCTATGGTCAGTAAGGGTGTTCGCCCTTCCTGATAACAGGAAACCAATAAAATTTTGACACCTCGTATCCCTTCGTCATAGTGCAATCTACCTTCGCCATGGATTGAAATAATTAATTATCTAGATAATATATGTATAATTACCAAAATATCCTTATAATAAATTTTTTTTTTAAATCAAATTTCAATAGTATTTAATGTATCCAATTTTTATTATTTACGGTTTCAATCCAAATTAAAATAAAATAAAAATTGTTTCACGTGAAATACAGTTTTGATACGTGAGATCGATTGGCCTTTTGACACACAATTTTGATATGTTGATGGATTTCAGCAACTTCAGCTCCACAATTCAGGTCCATTGCGTTTTCATTTGTTTCAAATCACTTCCAAGATCAAGGGCCTTGAAAAATTAGGCAGCATATTGTGCGCACGCAAACTGTTCGACGAATTGTCTTATAGAGACATAATCACGTGGAACACAATGATAAGCAGATATTTGAATCCGAGCGTCCATCAAGAAGCTCTATCATTGTTTTGCATCATGATATTAAGCAATGTACAACCCGATCACTTCACGTACCAATATTAAGCACATGTGCCAGATTACAGGACATAAAATTCAGGAAAAGGCTTCAAGCTCTTGTTACTGTTTCTGGGTGTAATTTTGTGTTGCGTGTGAATAATGCGCTTATTGATATGTATGGGAAGTGGTTCAGGGCTCATGAAGCGAATAAAGTGTTTAAGGAGATGAGGTTTCGTGGTGTTTGTTGTTGTTTGCTTACTTAAATATTGGTCATCTTGATGTTTCACATAGTGTTTTTGTGATATGCCTATAAGAGTGGTTATAGCATGGAACACCATCATAGCCGGTTATGCGAAATGGAACATTTTCTAAAATACAGTTTTGATACGTGATATCGATTGTGTTCAACTTCAACACCTCTTTGTTAACTTAGCATTTTTGTCCAAATTGTTTTCCTCCAGTGTGACTGAGATTTTCAGAAAAAAATGTGTATGCTGTCGTATGATCTTTAATTTATTTACGAGACTATAATTATCCGTTCATGTAAGATAGACAATGAACGCTCTTGATGCATTTAAATAGACAGAAGGGTGTTTTTATTTTTATCTTTTCTTGTACTCTTTAAGAATCTTATGTTCTTTTTTTTTTTTGTTATCTTTTTAGTTATCCATAAATTTGATTTTTCTTGCTTCTGTCTTGATTGTACTCTACTTTTTTGTAGTATTGATGTTAATCAATTTAATAATGGATTATTATGTCATGCTTGCCAGCTATAGATATTGATTAAGCATGTATGGTAAATGCTTAGCTTTAAAAATAAAACCAGCGGAGTAAACTTAAATTACATCATGCAGATTCTCAAACAAAATGGTTAAACACATTCTCATTTCTAACTTTCTTCTTTTCAATACAGCATAATCTCCACAGAATTTGTTCCAAGAAAAAAATAGGACATCTAGTAGCATATGGTGGGTGAACCAAAATCATAAGCCTGACTCTTGTTTAAAGCTGCAATAGCCTCTTCATCTTTAGATCCAAAATAAATATCATTACTTAGTTAGCTCGAGCTTCATCCTTCATCTACTATTGCATCAATTTCTTATGTGGGTGAATCTGCAGGAGAATCATAAATCATTCATCTTCAAGTAACATTTGCATATATGTAAAACAGTATGCTTTCTGACACATCTGCATGAATAACTAACAAACTGACATTTCCCATATTGCAGAAAAGACATGTTCAAATAAAATCTTGCAGATATGAGTCGGTTAATCAACTTCCCCCAAAGAATAAATAGTTGTAACAGCGCCTCCAATGTTGAGAGGGAGCTAGGGATCCGAGGGAAAAAAGTATCAGAGAGTTTGCAACAAGTAATGTCTGTATAAATGATAATCTACTCAAAATCTTAATCTGGAATAATATAATAAATAAACTAGAGATACTTGGCCAACCATGGTAGATCCTGGTTATCTTTCAGCGTAAAAGTTATATCATCGCTGGGATAGTTGAGTTGCAATTTCTGCAACTTGTGCTTCAAAGTTCAAACCAGCCTGGCAAAACAGAATTCTTGATTCCCCAAGTTTGCATCTGACTTTGATAATTGTGTCATATCCTAGAAACATTTCTTCGTTACTTGAGTGGAAACGTGTACGTGAGACCGCAGTTGCCAAGTTTTCAAATTAAATCTTGCAAAGACAACTACTATTAGAAGAAAGACAACATGCCATGGATTTAACGTCAGAACTTGACCACATATTCTGTCAAAAGATCATATAAACAAATTAAACACAAAAGGCCTCTCAAACTACTGAATAAATGATGAAATTTCACAATTACAGATTTATTCGGAATAAGAATATTACCGGCAAGTAAATGAGATCCTGACGGCTGGAAACGAATTGTGTGCAAGTGTGGATTTGTTATCTGAGTGGTTAGACGGCGGTGACGCGGCGGCGTGGGGGCGGGGTTGTGCCGGTAAGCTGCGTTGTGAATCGAGAGTCGTGGGTGACCGACTAACCGTCAGGCCGTGAGCATCGAAGGGGGACGGTGTGACTGAGAGCGGGGACGACCGGACATGATTGATATTTGTGAGAGTTAACGAGAGAGATTGAATAGAGGAAGTCTGTAAGCAAAATTTTGAAATTTTTTGGGTGTGGGAAAAAATCCCCAAATTGGATGTTCATCTCACCATAGATGAAAAAAAAAATCGTGCTTGTGAAATTGATATTTTCATTTATAATTTTAATTTTGTTACAAGTGTTTAATTTAAAAGAGAAATGTTAAATAGAATATATTATTTTACAATTAAATATTTTTACTTATTTAAATTTATAAGGATATTTTTGTAACTTTATATTTATTAATTTAATTTATGAATATGGCGAAGCAATGCGATTGCACATTTCATAGAGCAAATGCATTATTGCGAAGAGCAATCACATGAAAACAATTTAATACGTTGGATCAATGATCCAATGGTATTTAATGTGTTTCCTGTTATCAGGAAGGGCGAAGCCTTCCTAACCATAGAAAGACCCTGGTTTGATTTCTTTTAAACAATACTCCCTCAGTCTCAAGGGCAATTCTTACGGCAGTCACATTTTACGAATTGACTACATAGTCACTTTATCGAATCGCGCCACGTGGCGTCGTAAACGTCGTAACGACCTGCTACCTATTATACAAGTTTAAGTTATTTATATCATTTTTTAAATTGTATTTTGTTATTTACTATATTACCCTTCTCTTATTTAAATTATTTTTAATATATATATATATATATATTAAGTAAAATTACTGTTCTACCCTTTCTTTTTAAATTTTATTTATATTTTACATGCACCCACTAATTTAATGAGTCCACCCCCTAATCAGATTTTTACTACAATTATCTACACCCGCTTATTTAATGAATTCACCTCCTAGTCATGTTTTTACTACAGTTATCTGCACCCGCTCATTTAATGAGTTCACCCCCCCGAATCATTTCTTTTTTACAATAGTTATCTACACCCGTTCATTCTATGAGTTCATCCCCAAATTACTTTTTACCACAATTATCTGCACTCGCTCGTTTTATAAGTTCACCCCCAAATTATTGTTTTACCACGGTTATATGCACTCGCACATTTTATGAGTGCACCCCAAAATATTTTTTAAAAAATAATCACATTTAAAAGACTATATTATCCTTCTATTAATTTACACAAAATATAATAAAATAAACTCTAAAAAATCGATTCACCACCAAATTACCCATATTTTAAAAAAAGCGTAAAAATATAATTAATAAAAAACTATCGAAATTAGCCACAAATCTCAATTTTTTTCTTTTTAATTTTTCTTCCCCCTTCTCTTTTTTTTTTTCTTCCCATTTTCAATTTTTTTTCCAAATTTTTTATTTCCTTGTTTTTTTTTCTTTTCCTTTTTAAATTTTTCTGTCTTTCTTTTCCATTTTTTGCATGTGTATTTTTTAAATATTAATACAAAATAATATTATAGGTATAATTTTATTATAGTCGATCGGCGGTGCACCTAAATTTTAATTTTAATTTGATGAGTAAAGGATCTGTCGGAAATCCATGCATGTCGGCGGGTGACCCAGCCACCATCATGCCCGACCACCCCCTCGACGGCGACATCGGCGCTCCGGTCTCGACCGCTGAAGCCCGAGACCCCTCCTCGAATCGCAATCGCGATTCTTCAATTCCATAACAATCGACATAATCTTCCATCTTGGCCACGATCCATGGCGGCCGAAATTCTTGTTGATGTCTTTATGTGTATACTAAAAGTTAAGCTTTAGTATAAGTGGGAGATTGTTAGTGTATACTATAAAGCAAACTTTTAGTGGGCTTTTGTGACGTATATTTGATTTCCTTTTTATCTGAAATAAATGGTTTTTCACATTATCGCATTCTTTGTGATTACTTGTATGTCTGCTTATCTTGCATTGTAGACGATGTGGTGGGTTTGTGGTCACACAGAAGATCACATTGTCAGTTCCTTGTAAGATATAAAATGTATTCACAACTGAGATAGTTATGGACAAAACTATTGGTTTAAGTTGTAGTGTAAACTTGTTAGTGGTTTGTCTTGGCCATTAGTTTATACTAGTGCGCTGTGGCGTATTGAATGGATCACAGATAAGACATGTTCTTCTGTTCTGACTGTTATGAAGAACTAGAAGTCTTGGTGACTTTTATGATTTTTAACCCTAAGTGTGATATTTAGATGTGTGGGGTGCTTGTTCACTACTTTGATGTACCATAGGTGAGAATCTTGTTAGATTCTTCACGCTCCGTATTTTGGGTAGTGGCATCGCTCGCATGATGTCTACTTATTGGCATTAGGGCACCGTGTCCTGTACATCCAGGCTGATGACGTCCCCTTGAGGAAACTCATAAAGGATTGTCGTACTAAACCCTACAGGTGGATTTAATCTGTACGACAACGAGGTTGAGTGGTACTACTCAAAGGAATTATAGAGATTAATTATTTAAAGAAGTCATAAGCTTTAATAATTAATGGACGTGCGATATCTTTAACACGGGGAATTATAAAGTCTAATAGAAGCCCTGATTCGGTTTGGGATAGGACGGGAGTGCAACATTAATTCTCTAGTGGAATGAATTAATGTTCTCGGGCCAAATTATATGTTCTGGGCTGAACATAAGAGTATTTGGGCCTGTAAGAAGCCCAAGCCCTATACCTTCTAATGGATCCCTAGTCTGGCCCATGAAACTTATGGAAATTATAAATAGGAGCCTCAATTCAGTTTTGAAACCCTAGCACACACGAAATTGAGAAAAACGGCTAGGGTTTCAAGGAGACGAAATTGAGGCACCTTCTCCACGTTTGATAGCACGCCGTCCACCCGGTGTTCGAGCGAAGTTGGGAGACAGACTAGAAGATCTGTAGATTGGAATCAACGCCTCGATCTCCAAGGGTAACGAATCTAAACTTTGTTTTAGATGAATGTTTAGTTTTTTATTCCTTTATACGTTTGGCACCCGACAACGATCCCGGTGACGGACCGCCTTCGTCGGCGTGTTCCAACAATTGGTATCAGAGCCTGGATTCGTGGATTGTTGGCTCTGCTTGAAACGTATGATTGTATGATTCAATTTATTTTGTTTCTTGTATGGATTCGTTTCTGTAAATTATTATTTAAGGTTTTTATTCTATCGCAACCCTTGTGTGATGTTGTAATTGTTTTTCCCACCAGATAATAAGTGTGGGTAGTATAAGATTTTTTTTCATAGATCACTGTAGTAGGGTTTTGCTCGTTTTTATTGTAAATTTGATCGTGAGAATGGGCGGTGTCGATGGAAGATCTGGAAACGGCGATCCGAGTTTTCGGGTTATGGCTTTGGACGGTGAAAGCTGTTTTTTTTTTACGGTAAAAACTGTTTTGGCCACAACGTTTGACTCGGGTATCCGTTTTCAGCCCGTAAGACCTTTTCGGAAACGTCTAGACGAGATCTACACATATCCCAGCAAAGCTGGGACAGCCGGTGGCGGGACCTAATTCAAAAGTCTTGATGAAGTTTTCTGCCATTTTTAGTCGGTGGACGCGTATTCGAGATTTTTGCATTGCGTGAGAGGCCGATGCGAGGCATCCGTCCTGTTTTTTGATAGGTTTTTCAAGGGGTTGCGATAGATGTGCATTTATTTATTTTTTCCTCTATTTATCGCATCTTGTTATGATTGGCATGCTTGTATTATTTAGTTAATTTGTTATGCCTGTGAATAATCTTCAAAGTTTAAATGACTAAGTGGAATAATTGAATTTTTTTTAATTAATTTATAGGCCTCCACAATTGGTCTTTAAGTAAGGTGTATGTTGCTCGTGGGACCTTGGGAGTCTTCCCCTAACGGGTGCAACATTCACGAGCTTATTAGTTAAGACTTCTAATAAAACTGTTTTAATCTTTAGATGAAGTGTGTGATCTTCCCTAACGGATGTGTCATCCATGAGTTCATCAGTAAAGAATAATTCAAGATAACTGTTGTTAAATTGTGGTCATCACTTAGATGTGAATTTTAATATAACCCCCCAACGGGGTCACTGTTCTAGTTCACATGGCCAGTTAAAGTTCGACTGTTAATTTCATTCGTCATAAGGATAAGTTGACGTGATATTCAAATTAAAGACTAAATGTCTGGTCGATGAATACATGTGTAAACGACCACCCTAACGTGGCTTGCATATGTGTTTGTTGGGCTGTTGGAGGTTGTGTTGAATATTAGTTTTGAAGGTTTCCAATGTTTTATGCTTCAAACTTATGTGCTTTATTGCTTGCATTTTATTTATTTCAGATACATTATGGTGACATTCAACCCACTTATGGTTATCTTAAATCAAAATAAGCTTATTGGTCAAAATTACTTGGATTGGAAAAGAAATTTGGACATTGTCCTAGTTGCTGATGAGTACAAGTTTGTGCTCGATACACCTGCTCCTGCCCCTTTGGGAGCCGAATCTACTGAAGAGCAAAGGGAGGCTTATAAGAAGTGGCACAAGGCTGATGATATGGCTCGTTGTTACATTTTGGCCTCGATGTCAAATGTTTTACAACAGCAGCATCAAACTATGCCTAGTGCCGCAGCTATTAGACCTGTCAAGACGGGCCGGCGGGGCGGGACGGGCCAAAACCGCAAAAGCCCGCCATTTGGCGGGGCGGGGCGGGCCAGACCGTTTGTTAAGCGGGCTGCAAAAACCTCAACCCAACCCAAAAATGGGCGGGCCGCGGGTTTAGGTGGGCCAACTTTTTTTTTTTTTTTTAACAAAAGTATTTATTAAATT
Organism: Galeopsis tetrahit; assembly: GCA_963675135.1. NCBI lineage: Eukaryota > Viridiplantae > Streptophyta > Magnoliopsida > Lamiales > Lamiaceae > Galeopsis > Galeopsis tetrahit. The sequence continues at coordinate 87,988,583 of OY776120.1, forward strand.
TATTAAGAAACACAAAAATTACAGTATATATCAAGAATTATAGTGTTAATAATTAACAACAAAAAAACTAAATAGACTATAAATTACAATAATATTATTTATATATATCAGAAAATGAAGAAAGAAGGAAAAAAAATGGAGCTGCTTCTATAATCTGTCATTTACTAGAGTTTTTTCTTTTAGTTAGATTTATTGTATATTTTTTTTAAACAAAGTTGGATAGTTCAAATGGTTAGAGCATCATTACCTAGATAGGTCTTGAGTTCAACCCCTACAAAAGGCAGAAAATACATTTTTTTTATATTTTTTAAGTAAATATAATATTTTTAAAAAAAAGGCGGGCCAGCCCGCCAAAGCCCGCACCAACCCGCCAAAGACCGCGAACCAAACGGTCCGGCCCGCCTGGGCCCGCTTCCTGGCGGGCTTGGAAAAGCTTAGCCCAACCCACTATTTTAAGTGGCGGGGCGGGCTGACCCAACGGGCCCAACCCGTTTTGACGGCTCTAGCAGCTATGATGTTGAGCCTCAAAGAGCTTTTTGGTGAGAAAGATAGGGCTGCCCGCTTTGAGGCTATGAGGAAGATCATGTCAACCTCTATGCCAGAGGGAGCGTCCGTGAGGGACCACAGTCTCAAGATGATGGAATATCTGAATGAGATTGAGGTCCTCGGAGGGTTAATCGATAATGACACCAAGATCGATATGATCCTACACTCGCTCCCAAAGTCTTTTGAGAACTTCCGTGTAAACGCAATCATGAGTAAGAAGGATTATACTTTAACCGAGCTTCTTACAGAATTGGTCGCGGTGGAGGGTCTCATGGGTAAACGACCACATGCCAATGTTACTGTTCAGGCTGGACCTTCTTCGTCTAATGGCAAGAAGAAGAAAAAGCCTTTACAGAAAAAGAGTGGTGGTGAAAGCAGTGGGAGCAAGAAACTAGCGCCTTCTGGTGGCGTGAAAAAGCCGAAGGGCAAATGTTTCAAGTGCAACAAGACGGGACATTGGAAGTCTGATTGTACTCTCTTGAAAAAGGACAACTCTGGTACGTCTCTCGCTTTAGTTGTTGAAACATGTTTTGCGGCTTGTTCTGCCTTTTCTTGGGTAGTAGATACAGGAGCCACTGACCATGTTTGTTACACCTTGCAGGGGTTTCTGCAGACAAGGGAATTGAGTGAGGGCGAGATTACTATTAGTTTGGGCAATGTTGCGATAGTATCAGTGGTTGCAGTGGGAGACGTGCACTTATGTTTTTCTAATTCTGTTTTAGTATTAAAGAACGTTTTATACGTGCCGAATTTTCGGAGAAATTTAATTTCTGTTTCGAAGTTGTTTTTGGATGGATGCTCAGTTGTTTTTAATGACAATGTTGTTATTATGAGAAATGACTCTTTAATCTGTTCTGGCACGTTAGAAAACAATCTTTATACTATTACGTGTGCATATCATACTGTGACTGAAGCTCATTCATCATCATCATTAAATAAGAGAAAGGAACCTTCTAAGTTGAATCAAACATACCTTTGGCATCTAAGATTGGGTCATGTCAACCTAAGAAGGATTCAAAGACTACTAAGTAGTGGGTTTTTGGAGTCTCTCCAAGTGGAACCATTCTCAGTCTGCGAATCCTGTTTGGAAGGCAAGATGACCTCGAGGCCTTTTAAGGCCAAGGGTAATAGGGCTAATGATGTGTTGGAATTGATTCACTCTGATTTGTGTGGGCCTATGACTGTTCAAGCTAGAGGAGGCTTTGAGTACTTCGTCACTTTCATTGACGATTACTCAAGATATGGATACATCTACCTGATGCGCCACAAGTCTGAATGCTTTGGCAAGTTCAAAGAATTTAAGGCAGAAGTGGAGAACCGTCATGGTAAGAGTATCAAGTCACTGCGTTCTGATCGTGGTGGCGAGTACCTTATCAATGAATTTAGGCAATACTTATTAGATAACGGGATTAGATCCCAGCTCTCCGCGCCTGGTACTCCGCAACAGAATGGTGTGGCTGAGAGAAGGAATAGGAGTCTATTAGATATGGTGAGATCGATGATGAGTTATGCTTCATTACCTACCTCTTTTTGGGGTTATGCCTTGGAAACAGCAGCGTACCTTCTAAATTATGTACCTTCTAAAGTGGTTCCAAAAACCCCGATTGAATTGTGGTCTGAGCGAAAGCCTAGTCTAAACCACATTCGGATTTGGGGTTGTCCAGCACATGTGCTGAACAAGGAAGCTGATAAGTTGGCACCTAGAACTGAAGTACGGTTGTTTGTAGGATACCCTAAGGGAACGAGAGGTGGTTATTTTTATAGTCCTAATGATCAGAGGGTGGTGGTGAGTACCAATGCCCGATTTTTAGAAGAAGACTATATGAATGAGCATAAGTCCAATACTGAGATCATTCTAAATGAGTTGAGAGGAGACAATGGCACACCGAGTGTGCAAGAGGAAATACCACAAGAGACTGCACAACGTGGCGACTCTGATGAACCTTTGTATACATTGCCTCGTCGTAGTGGGAGGGTTGTTCGCCAACCTGATCGTTTCATGTTTGTGGGAGAGTCTATTGACTTGATTCCAAGCGATGAACATGATGATAACGAACCCTGGACATACAAAGAGGCAATCAAAGACAAAGATGCAGAGTCTTGGCACAAGTCCATGGATTCAGAAATTGAATCTATGGATGCTATGGAAGTGTATGACCTAAGTGAACTTCCCCACGACAAGAAAGCCGTTGGGTGTAAGTGGGTCTACAGACGTAAGAGAGGGTCTGATGGGCAGATTACTGCTTTTAAGGCACGGTTGGTGGCAAAGGGTTTTACCCAGAAAGAAGGAATCGACTATGACGAGACCTTCTCACCAGTAGCCATGCTAAAATCGATCCGGATTCTCTTATCCATAGCTAATCACATGAACTATGAGATTTGGCAAATGGATGTCAAGACAACTTTCCTTAATGGAAATTTGGATAAGGACATCTATATGCAGCAACCCGAGGGTTATGTGAAGAAAGGCCAAGAGCATCTAGTCTGGAAGTTGAAAAAGTCTCTTTATGGGCTAAAACAAGCTTCCAGGTCTTGGAACATTCGTTTTGACGAGGTGATCAAATCTTTTGGATTTGAACAATGTCAAAATGAAAGTTGTGTGTACAAAAAGAGTGACGGAGACGTAGTGGTATTCTTAGTACTATACGTAGATGATATTCTTCTTATTGGCAACAATGTGAAAGTATTATCAGACGTTAAGGTGTGGCTTTCAGAACAGTTTCAAATGAAGGATATGGGAGAAGCATCGTACATTCTTGGTATTAAGGTCACTCGTGATCGAAAAAAGAGAATGTTGTGTTTATCTCAAGCGTCTTACATTGATACTGTGATTGCTCGTTTTGGCATGCAGAATTCCAAGAAGGGTGTGCTACCTTTCAGACATGGAGTCCCTCTATCTAAAGATATGTGTCCTAAGACACAGAAGGAGATAGAGGAGATGGCTAAGGTTCCTTATGCTTCGGCTGTAGGAAGCCTTATGTATGCGATGCTGTGTACGAGGCCTGATATTTGCTATGTAGTCGGCATGGTAGCAAGATATCAGTCTAACCCTGGTCAAGGACACTGGACTGCTGTTAAGCATATTCTCAAGTACTTGAAAAAGACTCGAGATTATATGCTAGTATACCAGTCAAATAGTTTGATTCCTTTGGGTTATACCGATTCAGATTTCCAAGCTGATCGAGATGAACGGAAGTCAACCTCGGGTTATGTGTTTATGCTGGGAGGCGCAGCCATATCTTGGAGAAGTGTGAAGCAGAAATGCATCGCGGACTCCACTATGGAAGCCGAGTACGTAGCTGCCTCAGAGGCTGCAAAGGAGGCTGTCTGGCTGCGTAATTTCTTTCTGGAATTAGGGGTATCTCAGAGTATGCCGATGTGTATCACTGTTTATTGTGATAACGCGGGTGCAGTGGCAAACTCGAAAGAACCTAGAGCCCATAGAGCAAGTAAACACATAGAGCGAAAGTACCACATTATACGAGATATCGTAAATCGAGGACACGTGGTTGTAGTTAAGATTGCGTCGTTGGATAACTTGGCTGATCCTTTCACAAAGACGCTGGCAATAAAAGTCTTTGAGAAACATGTAGAGGGTCTTGGTTTACGATGTATTACAAGCTAGACTTTGAGTATAAGTGGGAGAAATGTTGATGTCTTTATGTGTATACTAAAAGTTAAGCTTTAGTATAAGTGGGAGATTGTTAGTGTATACTATAAAGCAAACTTTTAGTGGGCTTTTGTGACGTATATTTGATTTCCTTTTTATCTGAAATAAATGGTTTTTCACATTATCGCATTCTTTGTGATTACTTGTATGTCTGCTTATCTTGCATTGTAGACGATGTGGTGGGTTTGTAGTCACACAGAAGATCACATTGTCAGTTCCTTGTAAGATATAAAATGTATTCACAACTGAGATAGTTATGGACAAAACTATTGGTTTAAGTTGTAGTGTAAACTTGTTAGTGGTTTGTCTTGGCCATTAGTTTATACTAGTGCGCTGTGGCGTATTGAATGGATCACAGATAAGACATGTTCTTCTGTTCTGACTGTTATGAAGAACTAGAAGTCTTGGTGACTTTTATGATTCTTAACCCTAAGTGTGATATTTAGATGTGTGGGGTGCTTGTTCACTATACTTTGATGTACCATAGGTGAGAATCTTGTTAGATTCTTCACGCTCCGTATTTTGGGTAGTGGCATCGCTCGCATGATGTCTACTTATTGGCATTAGGGCACCGTGTCCTGTACATCCAGGCTGATGACGTCCCCTTGAGGAAACTCATAAAGGATTGTCGTACTAAACCCTGCAGGTGGATTTAATCCGTACGACAACGAGGTTGAGTGGTACTACTCAAAGGAATTATAGAGATTAATTATTTAAAGAAGTCAGAAGCTTTAATAATTAATGGACGTGCGATATCTTTAACACGGGGAATTATAAAGTCTAATAGAAGCCCTGATTCGGTTTGGGATAGGACGGGAGTGCAACATTAATTCTCTAGTGGAATGAATTAATGTTCTCGGGCCAAATTATATGTTCTGGGCTGAACATAAGAGTATTTGGGCCTGTAAGAAGCCCAAGCCCTATACCTTCTAATGGATCCCTAGTCTGGCCCATGAAACTTATGGAAATTATAAATAGGAGCCTCAATTCAGTTTTGAAACCCTAGCACACACGAAATTGAGAAAAACGGCTAGGGTTTCAAGGAGACGAAATTGAGGCACCTTCTCCACGTTTGATAGCACGCCGTCCACCCGGTGTTCGAGCGAAGTTGGGAGACAGACTAGAAGATCTGTAGATTGGAATCAACGCCTCGATCTCCAAGGGTAACGAATCTAAACTTTGTTTTAGATGAATGTTTAGTTTTTTATTCCTTTATACGTTTGGCATCCGACAACGATCCCGGTGACGGACCGCCTTCGTCGGCGTGTTCCAACAATTCTCTCCTCATTTCGACCACCGACGCGACTGCTTCGATCAATCTCCCCTGCATTCGCGATCCAGGAGTTTCTCCGACATCAACGACCCTCGCTTGCAACACTCGGATCGACGCTGCCTCTCTCTCGTCGTTCATCTCTGTCCAAATCGAAGCTACATTGCTTCATTCGTCTTCTTCACCCTGCTCCTGCGCAGCCTCTTCCTTCGACTGACGACGGCCCGATGGAGTACTGTGAGTATGTTGCTGATGGATCTCTGACGAAACTCGGAGCCAGTGACCTTGCTGATGAAATCCCAAGCGACGACTGCTGACCTAGGGTGCCCTCCCATTGGGCTAGGGTTCCCTTCAATTGGGCTTGGTAATGTGCACCCTCTATTTTCTTTAGTACACCCCGATCTGCACTCTCTCCACTTTTTTTATAGTATTATTGTTATTGGTATTATTGATACTGGTATTACTAGTTATTGATTGCGGTATTACTATTAATACACTATTGAATTAATATTAATGATTTTTTATTATTAATTGTGGTATTACTAATTATGTGAAATTATTTATTACTGATTATTATTATTTTTATGGTATTACAAATTATTGTTTATGGTATTACTGATGATTGTTTTTGGTATTATTGAATATAATTAGATTTGTGGAATTATTTGTTATTGTATGAGATATTACTATTCAATGTTCATAGTATTACTACTTACTGTTCATGGTATTACTGATAATTATTTTTGAATATAATTAGATGTGTGGAATTATTTGTTATTGTATAAAATTTTACTGATTAATATTAATGGTATTACTGATTAATGTTCGTGGTATTACTAATTATTGTTAATGGTATTACTGTTTATGGTATTACTGGTTATTACTTGTTGTATTACCGACTACTCCCTCCTTCCTATTGAAAGCTACCCAACTTTCCTTATTCGTTTGTCCCAATGAAAGTTACCCATTCCTTTTTTGCCAAACTATTCCCTCTCACATTTCATTATATTTTTCTCTCTCTCAATCACATCACATCTCATACATCCACTTATTATATCATATTTTTTAACATCTGTGTCCGAAGCTCATGAGGAGCTTTCACTGGGACGGAGGGATTATAATAAAATCATACATATAATATTATTTTGTATTAAAACTAAAAAATATACTAATGAAAAAAAAGTAGGAAACAAAAAAAACGAAGAAATAAAAAGTTTGGAATAAAAATTGAAAATGGGAAGAAAAATTAAAAAGAAAAAAATTGAAATTTATGCCTAATCTCGATAGTTTTTTTCAATTATGTTTTTACGATTTTTTTTCTAAAAATATGAGTGATTTGGTGGTGAATCGACGGTGAAAGTGTGCGGTGTATGAAGTGTTTAAGTTTAAGTAGAAATATGTTGTACTAAATGTTGAGACAAATTGCACAACACTAACTCTAACAGAATATCAAAAATTTAGATACACAGCGGAAGACTTGAAACACTAAAAACAAACGTGACACAATGGAAATATTTTTTAACATAGATTTTATAAATAAAAATCTATGTCTGCCTTATGGCGTAAATCAATACTTATCTTCAAGTACAAATGTTGTGTGAAATGTTACAACAATAACCTTCACAACTGAAACTATAAACGAGGCAGGTGCCAAGTTTAGAAAACGATCTAAGTGTATAAGATTACACATTGTCGAAATGTCTAGTTTATCTATGATTACACTCTCAATAGATAACAAGACACACAACCATACGGGTGGGATACTTCGTATGATCTAAAATGTAAAACTATTGGCCACAAATCCTATCAGGGATGAACGCCCGTTCTAGGATATTGCTCGAATAGAATACACTGAATTATGAAGCCTTCAATCGGTATTTATAGATGTGAGGTGCGAATTCTAGAGGCTTCCACATTGAGGTCCTGTTTTTTAGGAGCTCAACTTCCATGATCTTTCTAGATCCTTCTTGTATGTTTCAGGTCGTTCTAAATGGTTCCAGGCTGCTCTAGCATGTTCTCCAATATTCTGGAATCTTCCAGGTTCCAGATCCATGTAGAAGCTTCTAGATCCTGCCAGAAATGCGACAACATTTAGATCAACATTTAATGTAGCATTTCAGAAAAGACTTAGAAAAAATCTCGGAAGGTCAAATTAAGATGTTGTTGATAATGTTAAGGCATTTAAGGATTAACAACATCTACAATCTCTCCCAATTTGACCTTTCGACTACAACACACCTGATGCACATATATTTCTATACATACTCAGTATTATGTACTTAGTTGAGGTTGACATCATTGCTAAGCACTAGTCAAGACAATACATGTTGTAATCGTTGGATCAAATCAAATGAAGATCAAGGATAATTTCATAATGATCCGTGCTAAAGGATCAAAACAATTTTATCCAAAATAGAATAAGTATAAACAGTACACTTATCCACAACATAAGTAACTTTACTAAGATCATAAGTTGAACTGGAAGAATTAACTTAGAATCTAAGTAAGACACTAACAAAAACAAAATAACAAACATCAGAGCAAAAACAATAAACAAAACAAATGGACAGAAACTAATACTATACAACCTGCAGTATACACATGGTAACCTGTAAACAAATTAAGCAAGGACAGTAAACAAATATCACCAAATGTAACCATAATTTAAGCAAGTTGCAGAAAATAAACATCCTATCATCTAAAAAGTAAATAATAAGTGTATCAGAATTTCAGAATTTAAACTTAAACATCAATTACAGAGATTGAAACTGAATAAATATCAGATCTCCCCCTGTCTTGTAGCTTGTCCCTGTTCATCAGTGGAGATCACCATACAAGTTCTCCATCTCAGCAGCATCATCATCAGCTTCATCCACAAAGTAAGTAGATGCAAGGTGTGCAACTACATCAGTCACTTGAGCATCAGCAGCATCAGGTCCATCACCAGCAGCATCAGGTCCATCACCAGCAGCAGCAGCTGGAACTCCATCATCATTCAACTATTCAATCACCACATTGGAGTTTGATGGTGGTGGTGGTAGTACTCCCCCTGTTGTATGTGAAAGCAGACTGGTCCACCTGTCCTTCAGGAACTGGAGCTCATCAATTGTTTCCTGCAAGTGTTGGAGTTGTAGTTTGATGAATTCCTGTGAAAGATACACATTACCATAAATGTTGATACGGATGTTCTCAACATTTGGGGTTGCATTTCTCTGTCTTGATCTGGATGATTCTGGTTGAGTAGAAGTGGAAGGTCTGGAAGATCTCTGTGGACTATTAGTACCAGGAGCAACTATGGGCAGATCAATTACTCTGTCCCCAATCAATAAGGCAGGAGCAATAGCAAGCAGTGGTACTCTCCCCCTCAAAACAACAGTCTTCTTAGTAGTGAAGCCATGGTGCTTCAGATAATTTGAAATCAAGACTGGATAGGGCAGATTTCCTTTCCTAGTAGTTTTCCCAGTAAACTTCCTCATATGGTGAAAGATAGTGTGTCCTAGATTGAACTTCTTAAGTATAGAAATCATATACATAAGAATGGCTTGATCTCTTGTAATCTTAGTGGTGTTGGTAGTGGGGATCCAATTGTATATGATCAACTTATACAGCACAGAATGTAAGGAGGTTAAGTGTCTAGCTAGCATCTTCCTAGTCCACTTAGTCTTTCTACCCCCTGTGATTGCAGTAATCACAACATCCATATCCGGATCATCATCCTCATCAACATTAGGAGTGTGCAAGAACTCATTAATAAGTTCTGGAGTGAATGGCACATCCCTCCCCCTAAAATTAACAGTACCATAGGACCTAGAACTTCTTCTACCAGAGCTTTTCTTCATACATGCATAGAACTCATAAGACCAGTTTGTAAGAAAAGCTTCACCAAATGTAACAGCATTCAACAGATTTCTATCCTCTAAAAACTTAATCATCCCCTTACTATCAAAATCAGGCACATTAATTCTTTTCTCAATCAGCATCTTCCTCTTAGAGTAAATTTCTAACATTTTCTCAACATAATTAGAGTGATCAGAGATACCTTCGCTTTCTTCCTCAGAAGGTAGTTCCTCATCAGGATCAGTGTCTCCATCATGTGCCGAGGAGCTTTTGGATGAGCTCTTTGCTTCAGCAGATGAGCTCTTTGCCTCAGAAGATGAGTTGTCTCCACTTCCACCATCATTAGGTTCTGGTGTGGATTCCTTTGCAGCAGCAAATGACTCAGCATTCTTCTTAAGAGATTCTTGCATATCTCTTAGGCAAACATTGAAATCAGAATCAGAGTCTGATTCAGCAAGTTCTTCTTCAGGGATCATTTTGGCCTTCCCTTTCCCTTTAGGATCAGCAACAGTTTTCTTCTCTATTGGTTTCTCAACAACAACTTTCTTTGGTTTCTTTGTAGCAACAGTAGCAACTTCAGTTTCTTCATCAGAATCAGTGAACACTTGAATGGGTTCACCAGCATTAGCTCCAGCTTTCTTCTTCTTCCTCATGGATTCAGAGTAATCCACACGAGTGAACACACGGTACGATCTCCTTCGTTGTACAGGGCTTCTCTGTCTTTTCCCTTTCTGCACATTCTTCTTGAAAGGAATAGGTGCAGACTCGTCAGAAGGTGAGAGAGAGGAATTTGTACCAGAATCAGAAGCCTGGGCGTCCTCCATTTCTTCATCCTCAGAATTGGATGCATCAGCAGCGTCTCCTTCAGCAACGATTTCGACATTTTCTTCCGTTGAAACAGGAACAGTAGGATTAGGGCTTTTTGTTGCAGCAGCCATTTGAGCAGTTTGATCGGCCAAATAGCTCGAGATATCCACAGTGATATCTCCGAATGTCATCACGGGTAGATGACCGGTAGTTCGAAGAGTATCAGACACCTCTTCGACAGCCCTCGTAAACTATTCAACGGTCGAATCTTGTGGGATGTGGGTAGTTGGTGGAACAGGAGCGGTTGTTGATGGGTTTGCAGAGAAATTGGAGTCGGCATTTGAGGAGCTTGATTGTTGCGAGGCCATTGAAGCAAGAATTTCGAGAGAGTTTTGGGCAGTTCGTTCGGAAGTGTCTGAAGCAAGGTGTGAGTGGGAGTGAGATTGAGGTTGGTTTCCAGCCATTTAAGGAACGGTTGGATTTCAAGGCAAGCTAAGAGAGTGTATACAACAATTTTGGAAATACACGGCCAACAAAACAATTCTGCAAAAACTTAGTACTCAACAAAATCAAAAATCACGATTAGCATTAGAATTTAATCTTATGAGTGATATTTATAGAGAGAGTTTTGTAGTTGGAGGTTAAATGAAATAATCCAGAAATTTTCGATAATGCTCCACATAATTAGCCATATAGATCATGGGTAATTAGTGGGGAAAATCCATTTATTTAATTTAATTAAATAATTAAGAAACTTCCAGAATAAAATTCGCATAATCTGAAAAAATAAAAAAATGTGGGTTAGTAATTAAATAAAATGAAATAAATCCCAATTAATAATTAAATAATTACAACTAATAAAAATAAATTCGAATCAGGTAATGTTATGCTCAAAACTGTTACAAACACCTCAACACGGTTTTTACATGAATTTGCTTCATTTGTGTTGCACCATATTTTTCTTTTTGTGTTATAGCATCTAATTTGTATTGATCCATTGTTCCTGTAGAGTACATCGTAGTAGCGAACTCCGTGCCCCATACTTACTTAATGGATTACAAATATATTGATGTTTTTACCAAATATCACCTTTTGAAGAGAAGGCATCGTAGTAGTGAACTCTGTGCTCCATAATTACTCAGTGATTTGATACATCTTTTAGTATGCTAATAACATTCTCATTTTTATGCATTTGAGAGGTGTGAGACATGTTTATTTTTGCACTTCAAGGTTCTTAGATTCGTAGATATTTTACATAGGAATTATTTAACCAAGTAAGAGATAGATTCAGCTTATAAAATTTCTACAACCCATGATGTTATCCCAAATGCTGACGCATTTGTGACAACATCCATCCGAATTTTTCAGATAGTGCTCATGTCAAGAGATTTCCTCAAGATTGAGAATCTCTCATGGTCTAATGCCTTAGTAAAAATGTCAGGATTTTGTTTCTCAGTAGGTATATACTCCAACTTAACAATATTCTTCTCTACTAAATCTCTCCTAAAATGATGTCTTATGCTAATGTGTTTTGTGAGTGAGTGTTGTACAGGATTCTTAGAAATGTTAATGGCACTAGTATTATCACAAAAGTATGTAAGTATACCATTCTCAATACCATAGTCATGGAACATCTTGCTTAGCCACAAGAGTTGTGTACAGCAGCTTCCAGCAGCTATATACTCAGATTCTGCATTAGATTGTGAAACACAATTCTGCTTCTTGCTGTGCCATGATACAAGATTGTTTCCCATGTAGAAACATCCTTCACTCGTACTCTTTCTATCATCTATATCTCCAGCCCAATCAGCATCACTGTAGCCTATCAAAATGTTGTTGGTGCCCTTAGTATACCAGATTCCAAGGTCACTTGTACCTGCAACATACTTGATAATCCTCTTCACAGCATTCAGGTGAGATTCCTTTGGATTAGCTTGGTACCTAGCACAAACACACACACTGTACATAATATCTGGTCTACTAGAGGTTAGATATAATAAACTACCTATCATGGATCTGTAAAGTGTTGGATCAACATCTGTTCCAGCACTATCTTTGCAAAGTTTCAAAGAAGATCCCATAGGAGTTTTCATTGGTTTTGAATTCTCAAGACCAAATCTTTTAACCAAGTTCTTAGCATACTTACTCTGGGAGAAGAAAATACCATCACTGCATTGTTTGATTTGAAGACCTAGAATATAATTCAAGTCTCCAACCATACTCATTTCAAATGTTGCTGTCATTGCCTCAACAAATTTACTCACATGTTATCACAAGTAGAACCAAACACAATGTCATCAACATATATTTGAGCAATTAGTATATCATCTTCAGTGTGTTTAATGAACAAAGTTCTATCTGCCTCTCCTCTAATAAAACCATATTCCAAAAGAAAGTCAGTAAGTCTACCATACCATGCTCTAGGAGCTTGTTTAAGACCATACAATGCTTTCTTAAGTTTATATACATGATCAGGATATTGTGGATCTTCAAATCCTATAGGTTGTTCAACATATGCTTCTTCATTCAATATGCCATTTAGAAATGCAGTCTTTACATCCATTTGATGAAGTTTAATATCAATAAAACATGCAATAGCTAGCAATAATCTAATAGATTTTATCCTAGCAACAGGTGCAAAAGTTTCATCAAAATCAACTCCTTCAACTTGGGTGTAACCTTGTGCTACTAACCTAGCCTTGTTCCTAACAATATTACCAGATTCATCAGTTTTATTCTTGAATATCCACTTTGTTCCAATGACATTAGTATGACTAGGTCTAGGAACAAGTGTCCACACTTCATTTCTTTCAAACTGACCAAGTTCTTCATGCATAGCATTAATCCAGTTTTCATCAGTTAAGGTTTCTTTAGCACTCTTAGGTTCGATTTCAGATAAATAGCATTCAGCATTTACAACATTACACATAGAAGACATGCATATTGTTCTTACCACATCTACCTTGTTTGATCTTACTCTTCCTCTTGTTTGCACTCCAACTGTAGCATCGCCTATGATCTGGTCAGAAGGATGACTTTTGCCTATTCTTGAAGAAGGATTCGTTTTGGGAACGTACTGATCATTCTGTGAAGTTACAACTGAATGTTCTTTAGATGTTGACCCAGATGTGTTAACATTCGGTACAACATTTTCAGACTTCAGTGTATTCTCAGAAGTGTCAGTAACCTGTGATACATCTTCTTCATCTTTGTCATCTGTAAGACCTTTATCATCATCAAACAAAACATTAACAGATTCTTGAACAATGTTAGTTCTAAGGTTATAAACTCTATAAGCTTTACTATTTCTAGAATAGCCTAAAAAGAAACCTTTATCACTTTTAGAATCAAACTTATGAAGTTGATCCCTATCATTCAGAATATAACACACACAACCAAATACATGAAAATATTTCACATTAGGTTTTCTGTTGTTCAAAATCTCATAAGGTGTTTGATTTGTGCCAGAACGAATAAAAACCCTATTAATGATATGGCATGCAGTATTCATTGCTTCTCCCAAAAATTTCTTAGCAAGACATTTGGATGTAAGCATGACTCTAGCCATTTCTTGTAAAGTTCTATTCTTTCTTTCAACAATTCCATTTTGTTGTGGAGTTTTAGGAGATGAATATTCTTGCAAGATACCTTTTTTATCAAAAAAATCATTAAACATGTTGTTTTCAAATTCCCTACCATGATCAGTTCAAATACGGCCAACTTTCAAGTTAAACACATTTTTGAACCTCTTATAAAGAATTTTAAATGCAGTAAATGCTTCAGATTTGTCTCTCAAAGACTCTACCCAGGTATATCTAGAAAAATCATCTACCACAACTAAGGAATACTTCTTTCCTCCAATGCTTTCAGTTTCCATATGACCCATCAAATCCATGTGCAGTAATTCAAAGCATCGATGTTTAGTACAATGTGATAGCATTTTGTGTGACATTCTTACTTGTTTACCTTTTTGGCATGGTCCACATACAGTGGTATTGTGAAACCTCGGTTCTGGAATTCCTTTTACTGCATCTGCTTTGATTAGCCTTTTCATTGCTCTGTAATTTGCATGACCCAATCTTTGATGCCATAGAATATTTTCATCTTGTTTTGACAAGTTACACATATTTGTTCCAATAAGATAGCAATTATCAGCTGACCTAGTACCAGTCATGACACAAACTCCATATTTATTAAGAACATAACATGAATCTTTATCAAATTTCACATGCAAATTATCATCACAAAGTTGACTAATGCTAATCAGATTTGCAAGTAAGCCATCAATATGTAAGACATTTTTAAGCTTAGGAAAACCTTCAACATTCAAAGTTCCTTTACCAACAATCTTTCCTTTAGAACCACCACCATATGTAACACTACCACTATTCAAGGTCACATAATCAGATAAGAAATCAATACGACGTGTCATATGTCTAGAACAACCACTATCAAAGTACCATAAATCAGGTAGACATGCTTTTAAGGAGGTATGAACAACATTACAGGTAGTTTTTGGTTTCCATGCAGATTTCAGAAAATGTTTACTAGGAGGTGACCGTTTCTTATGCAGCATTTTCAAGTTTTTCTGTTCTTCAAACAACTTTATACAGTAAGGACGAATGTGACCAACTTTGAAACAGTAATGACAGATATACTTCATTTTAACCTTGTGAGGATCTATTTATGCAGATGTTACACCAGATGTGTCAACATTTGCCTTCACAAACTTCACATGTTTTCTAAATTTATCAAAAATAGAGGCAGTAGTACCATCATAACCTATAACATGATTATTAGACTTACCAGTAGCTATAGCATTATTTACCTCAGAAGCACTCTTGGAATATTTCTTGAAACATAAGGTAGAATTTAACAATTTTTCCTTTAAGTTACAGATTTCCAGATCTCTTTTGGTAAGAATAACTTCTAGCTTGGTGATTGTGTCTATCAGATCCTCATTCTTTTTATTCAAAGAATTAAGAGTGGGTTTCTGATTCTTCCAATCATCTAACAGCTTTTGGTATTCATTGTCATCAGTCCTTTTTCCTGCATCATCAACTAAACCATTAAAACAGTTCAAATATGGGTGACTCTGTTCTGATGTTGTTGTAGATGTTGAAGCATCAGGTACAGCATCAGAATCTGTTTCATCCAGATCATCATCTGAGGAATCATTATAATCAATTCTGGTAAAATTAGAATATTCATTCTCATTTAACTCATCAGAATCATCACTCAAGGTAGCACTAAAGTTCAGTTTTTGCTTAAGTCTAGTATTGGCACTGAACAAGCATTGCATTGAACTGATTTTCGAAATTCAGGATCATACCTTGGTTTGCCTTCACTCTTTGATAGTCTTGGTGTGAATTGACTTTTCCTCCTTTCTGGTTGAGGTGTTGATGTGTTGATTTGAATCTTAGGCTGAATGTTACTAGATTTGTTCACAGATTTCTTAAGAAACTTATATTATTAAAGTGCTTAGTAAAGTAAGGCAATGTTGTTAGGATCCTTGAGACATTTATCAAGCAATTCTTCATTCGAATCAACTTCAGTAATGATAGGTTGAGACTCAGAAATGTTTGATGTTTCCCCTTTAAAAACCACAACTTTCTTATAAACATTAGTTTCATCAACTTGATTAGTGTTCATTTCATATGTTCTAAGAATACTCACTAACTCATTTTGACTTAACTTATCCGTATCTTTTGCCTCTTCAATAGCACAAATTTTAGCATCAAATCTTTTATGAACAGATCTTAATATCTTATGAACTACTCTAACATTAGAAATAGGGTCACCAAGAGAATGTGATTCATTGATTATCTCACTTAACCTTTCATTGTAGGATGAAATTGTTTCATCTTCCTTCATTCGGAGATTCTCAAATTTTGTCCCCAACATTCGAAGCTTAGTCCTTCGAACACTGTCTGAACCCTCACAATGCTCTTGCAACCTGTCCCATGCATCTTTAGAAGTAGAACGGTTAGATATAATTTTAAACATTGAAACATCAACAGAAGTAAAGATAGCATTTAAAGCTTTAGAGTTGTAGCCTGCTGTACGTTGTTATTTCATCAGCCGTCCAATCAACTTCTCTCTTGAGTTGAACTTCACCATCTGCGTCTGCTGGTCTCTTTGGAGCTTCCCAGCCTGTAAGTACAGTCCTCCAAGCACGTTCATCAATCGACTTGATGTACATACGCATCTTAGGCTTCCAATAAGCATAATTCGAACCATCTAAAACGGGTGGCCTAAGTGCAGTGGATATGTGATGTGTTTCCATTGCTAACCTACACTAAAAACACACTTGACCAAAGATCTAACCTAGTGTCGTCAGGTATCGGCTCTGATACCAACTGAAAGTGTGCGGTGTATGAAGTGTTTAAGTTTAAGTAGAAATATGTTGTACTAAATGTTGAGACAAATTGCAAAACACTGACTCTAACAGAATATCAGAAATTTAGATACACAGCGGAAGACTTGAAACACTAAAAACAAACGTGACACAATGGAAATATTTTTTAACATAGATTTTATAAATAAAAATCTATGTCTGCCTTATGGCGTAAATCAATACTTATCTTCAAGTACAAATGAGCGATTGCAGATAACCATGAGTTTTGAGTATGAGTTGACTTTTGTGTATGTGTGTAGAAAAAGTGTTGACATTTTATGTATAAAGTAAAGAATGAGTTGACTTTTGTGTATGTGTGTAGAAAAAGTAATGACATTTGTGTAAAATTGAGGATATTGTGAGGGTGGAGTTTGTAAAGAGTTTTCCATTTCAACCCTAATTTGTAGGGTGATACTCGGATACATGCAAGATACCGGTACACACCAATTTTAATTTTTTATTTATATTTTATCTACACCCACTCATTTAATGAGTTCACCCAAAAATCATTTTTTTACTACGGTTATTTGCACCCGTTCATTTTATAAGTTCACCCCCAAATCAATTTTTTACTACGGTTATCTACACCCGTTCATTTTATAAATTCACCCCCAAATCAATTTTTTATCACGGTTATGTGCACCAGCTCATTTTATGAGTTCACCCCTAAATTATTATTTTTTATCACGTTTATCTACATCCCTCATTTTATGAGTTCACCCCAAAATATTTTTTAAAAAGTAATTACATTTAAAAGACTATATTATCCTTTTATTAATTTACTCAAAATATAATAAAATCAACCTTAATTTGTATATTTACAATCTATAGTCGAGTCATTACCGAGTTATCGTCGATTCACCATCAAGTCACCCATATTTTTAGAAAAAAATCGTAAAACATAATTTTTTTTTAAACTATCGAAATTAGGCACAAATCTTGATTTTTTTTCTTTCTAAGTTTTCTTCCCCTTCCTCTTTATCTCTCATTTTCAGTTTTTATTCCAAACTTTTAATTTCTTCGTTTTTTTTTTCCTTTTACTTTATTTTTTTTTTCATTTTTTCATGTGTATTTTTTAGATTTTTAATACAAAATAATATTATAGGTATAATATTATTATAGTCGTTAATACAATAAGTAATAACGAGTAATACCATAAATAGTAATCAGTAATACCATTAACAGTAATTAGTACGAATAAGCAATTATCTTATTCAAAGTGAGATGGTCTCATGGCGACACTGTTCATAAATTAGTAGAAATGAACACTTATTTTTTCCAAAGTGTTAAACGTCATTCTCAAACTATGTTTTGGAAAGCAGAATTTTGGTGAAATTAGAATAAAAAAAAACTTTAGGAAATGTGAATGGAACTATAGGAAAACGTCATGCTCAGACCATCGATTAGTTCTCAAAAATATGTGTCCATATAATGTTTCTTACGAACATTGACCTAAAGTCCGATTTGTATAATGTAACTAGATTGAATTTTACCAGACATGAAAATTACATTATTGAGGACACATTTTTATTTTGGAAGGAATGTTGGTAGTAAAGTTTTTATTCTGAGAGTAATATTGAGTGTTTCGATGACACGACTCCCATAAAGTTTTGAATAAGATAATTTTTTATTCTATTGTCTTTTGCAATGACGATAAATAAAAGTTAAAGGTCGGTCTCTTTTCATGGTAGGTGTATAGTGTGTACCTTCTGAAACATGTTCATGCATAGACAATTATATGTTGCAGCCTCTAGAGTTAAGAGTGGATTGAAAAATATTTACCTAGATTCAAATGAATAAAAAATTTACAAATTTATACTATGGAGTTCATGTTTCAAATATTTTTTTAATTGACAAATTAAACTTAAAATATATTATAAATTTATTTGAATTCCTTACGGGCACTAACGGTCCTATGTTACCTATTGTGACATTGTCCCTCCTTTAAGTCAAAGAAAGAAAAAATTGTGATCTGGAGCAAATCGAGTAAATAGAGACTTTTTGGGCCAACAATGTTAGCCCATTTAATTAAAAGTGGACAATGTTTTGGGCTAGCATTTAATTAAGAGTGGGCAGCCCAATTCTTTTATCAAAGAAAGGAACTAAATTGACGAGCCCATTTCTTGAATTGTGCGTGAGCAATAACAAATCTTAAAAAAAAAAGAATGTTCTTTCTAACAATTACAACAAAAAATACATCAATTTTTCAAAATAATCTCATCTTCATGTTGAGCCCCCTAAAATATTATAAAACATGCTGAAATTTTATTGAAATTTTATAATGAATGAACAAAAAATTCCTCAAAATTATTACACACAATTGATGTTTTTGCCTTTTCTTTTTAATGATAAAATCATTGTCATTTTTATCTTAGGTATTATTTAAAAAAATTGGGTCATCATTCTCATGTTATCTGCAAAATATACAATTAAAAATAAAATTAATAAATGTTAGAATATTACTAAATTCATAAGTAAAATCCATAAATTTCAAATAAATCTCATAAATCAATAACCATATAGAAATCATACAAATTTTATATGAATGACAATTCAGATTTGAGAATACTGGCGTGATTGTTCACAAAAAACAGAGTATTAAAGAAACACAGAAAAAAAAAATCAAAAGTTCAATCAGGGAATGCTCAATATCACAAAAAAAAAAAAACTAGTACCATTTGAGAATACTTCTTTTTAGGCGTATTACTCATGATTCGACTAAGAATGAACAAAAAAATATAAATATAAATCACATAATGTTAACCTGATCGATCGAGCAGACGGATGTGCAAAAAAGTGTACAGAGAGTTTTTTTTTTTATGAACGTGTTTGAGATCCGAATGGAATTTTGTAGGTTCCCCTGATTTTTAAAAGCGGCAGCAAAAACCCAAACAAATTTGTGCACAATATAAATGAAAAGATAAAATTAAACAGAGCATTAGTGGACTCCGCCGTTCTAACCATTTGTACACCTCACTATGATTGGGCAGTAAAAAATAAATGTAAAAGCTAGTAGAAAATTTTAATGTCAAATTAATATCTCGAATATGAATTCGAAACAGAAATTTGTATAAAAAATTCAACTAAATTAATAATTTAACCTAAAATTCAATTCATTCAAATATCTATTTTAAACCCTAGATTTACCAAAACGTAGAAAATATAGAATTGTTCGTACATGGAACTCTTTTTCAATGAAATTTTCGAATACCAAATTTACCAAAACTAATTTGAGTAGAAAATATAGAATTGTTCATACTTAAAGCTCTTCTTCAATGGAATTTTCAGTAAATAGAAATTTGTATAAAAAATTCAACTAAATTAATAATTTAACCTAAAATTCAATTCATTCAAATAAAAAAAAGATAATTTATTGATGATTATTAATGATATGAGAATTAAAATAAAGATTATATATTATCAATTAATTTTTTTATTAATCATGTGAGGATAAATTTGAAATTTTATAATTATATATTTTAAATTATTAAATTTAATTTAAAAGTGTCGATAATAAGTGCAATGCAAGATGATGGATTCTGCGATGCCAAATGCAACAGGTAGCAGGTCATCAAATATAAGCCATTATATTTCAGATCTGGCTCAAATTACTGGACCGTTGATAGTCCAGACGACACCTGGACTGTCCTTAGAAGGCCCCTAGTAAATTTGAAAATAGAAATAAAGTAAAAGATAATATAACATTTGTTAGGAAATAAAAATTATAAAAATTGTCAATGGAACAATGAAAATAAAAATTATCAGTTTAAAATACTGTCTATAGCCAATAATGACGGAGCCACACATTGGGCTCAGGGGCTCAGTGACCCCACTTTTTTTTTTATATATATATATATGTATATAATAAGTTTTTTTTATTTTAATAATTATATATATTTGTGTATGAGTAAAATGAAGGATAATTTGAGTAAATAAGTGATGATTTGGGGTGATAATAAAAATATTTTTTTTATTTTGAAACAAACATAAAAATATAATTTTCAAACATACATATTAAGTTTAGACATACTAAAAATAAATGCTTACATACATTTTGTTTTTTAATACTCCAATTTCTTTTAATAGAGTCAACCATATTAACTGATAGTATGTTTGAAATTGTTGCCTAAAATTTTTTGCTAATAATCACAAAAATGTCTTTAGAATTAAACAGTATTTTAGTATTGAATTTTAAATAAAAAAATTAGTTTAGTGTGTTTAAAATTAGTTTATATTGTATGAATTATAGAATATTGGTACTTTTTACAAAACATTAAATTTCGCTTCATTTTGAGTACGAACTATCAAAACTTCTTACAAAACATAATGAAAAGACAACTCGATCAATTTAATTTTTTAATGAGTATAATAATTACATATTATTTTATCTTTATAGTAATATTAATCGGGGCCCCTACTGAAAATTCTTGACTTCGTCATAGCTCTTACTAATTTATATCAATTTTTATATAAAAATCACGAAGATTAGATGTTATTTTAAAATAATTTTTGACGTGAAAATTATAAAAAGGAGAACTGAGTGAGTAGGTCAGTAGGCATTTACATTCGGACAAGTTTTTTTATATAATAACTTTAGATAACTTGCCAACACTAGACGAAATTACGAATAGTAAATTGTAACATATATATTTATACGGATTGAAGAAAAAAAGAAAAGAAATGAGGAATTAATATTTATTTATGAAAGAGTGAATGATATTGATGCATGTGTGCTTGTATTAAGAATAAATAATATTGCATGTGTTCGGTTATAAACCAGTTAATAAATTTTGTTGCTTAATCATTCATTATTCCCATTAATGTGTTTAACCAACACGCCAAATTCATACCCACCATTTCTCATTTCTTATGACTTAAAAGATGATTTCATTTAGGTTTTGTTTGGATGGAGGGATTTGATTTGAGAAGGCATTTTAAATGAAAGGAATTAAAAATATATGGATTTCAAATGACATGATTTTAGTGGAGATTTTGAAATCTCCCTCAATTTTAACTAAAAAATGTGTTAACACAAATCTAAGTATTTAAAATTCATTCATAATTCATTCATTAAGTACTATATTTCTAGACATAAAATTATAAATAATAATTTTATTTCTTTAAATATTAATAAACAATTCTTACATTTTTTTTTTTTTTTTTTTTAGGAACAATTCTTACACTAAAATATGTACACATGGTAAATGTCACATTGAGTGAGGGAAGGTTATATCTTTAGACTTGTTTTGTTCCAAATTGTGTATCCTCTTATTCCCAATTTATCTTTATCCATATATATATATATACAATATTTTAATTAAAGAAGTTTCGTATTATATGTCTCAAAGTATCTTTTCTACTGTATTATACTTCCTTCGTTTTTTAATACTATATGATATTTTCGTAAAATTTATTGAAATTAAGAAATGATATACGGAGTATATAGTTTCGAAAAAAAAATGATACATATTGACAATTCTACCCTTAAATAATAAATAAGGTTTCTACACATTAATTCCCTTATGCATATTTTCTATAGTTAATGAAGTAAGTTAGAAATTATGAAATTTTCTAAAGTTAATTGAGAGGGCATAATTGAAATAAATAGACGTAAAAAGAAAAAGGCTAAAACATGAAGGGAGTAATATATAAGAGAATGAATTAGGGAATAAATAAGAGAGGAATAGAAGGTTAAACAGACGAAGATTTATTAAGAAAAGAACACTTGTGTTACACATGTTTTTGCATCAAGAACTAGGGGTGGGCATAAAATCGAAAAAACCGAAAAATCGAACCGAACCGATGCATTTCGGTTTATTTGGTTCGGTTTATTCGGTTGTTCGGTTCGATTCGATTGAAATTTTTTAAAATTTCGATTTGTTCGGTTCGGTTCGATTTATATTTTCTAAAAACCGAATAAATCGAACCGACCGAACTATAAATAAAAATAATTAATTAATTAATAAATAAAAATATATAAATATATATATATATATATATATATATAACTCTAGATCTTTCTATTTCTGCGTTTTTTTTTTCATTTCTGCCAATTAAACAATTAACATATTATTTAATTTATTTTATAGTGATTATTTAGCACATTTAATAGCAGATTTTGTATATTTTATAAATATTGTTTTGATTTACAACAAATGTCTACTTCTCAAGAGCAAGAAAAGAACAACCAACTCCTCTTCCTCAATTCTGTTAAGTAGAATTGATTTTTTTAAAATGTTTATTTGTTTAAATATTTTTTTTTTAATTTTAGGCAGGAAAAATTTGGTTCGAACCGAACCGAACCAACTGAATTGTAATTTGGTTCGGTTCGGTTTTTACTTTTTATATAATTTCGGTTCGGTTCGGTTCATTTTTTTAAAGCTTCAATTATTTCGATTCGGTTGAAAAAAGGTCAAAACCGAACCGAACCGACCCGACCGAATGCCCACCCCTATCAAGAACAATAACACACTTAATTTTTATTTTATTTTGGTAAATTGGTATATCTTAAGGCCAAAAATATTATGTTACTGATCAAAATATATCACTACAAGGTTAAAAATATTCTACTATAATAGAAATTTGTGTTACTGTAAATTTTTACTCACGAATTTGTCAAAAAATTATGTTTTTATTCCTGTTATTGCATTATTTTGACCTTATAGTAACATATTATTTCAAAATTATATTTTGACCTTATAGTAACATATTATAACTTTGTGGTTTGGGGGTTGCAAAAAAAAAAAAAATTGAATCAAAAGAAATACCATAATCGACCGATTAATTTTCAGTCCAATCCTTGATCAGTTGATCCTTTAAAATTTAGATTTCTGTATTTTTTAATAAGAGTATGTCTCCTATGAAATTGATTCTATATATAAAATTGAGTTTATCAAATCAAAAGTCAACTATTATTGACTGTTAACTTGGTCAAATTTTTTTTTTTTTGGTAAAAATAAATTTTTTCGATTTTGTTTTTCGGATTTTTTTTTTCGTTTTTTTTTTTTTAGTGTTACACTTTTCAATTATCGTGACTTACACTTTTAAAAATAATATTTTCACTTATATTGACATGCATTTTTCACTAAAAATGTGTTGCACTTTTCAGTTATAATAACTTACATTTTTCATTAAAATATTGTGTTGCAGTATATTGACATGCACTTTTTAATAATATTGTGTTACACTTTCTAGTTATACTAACTTACACTTTTCATTAAAAGTTGTGTTGCACTTTTCAATTATAGTGACTTACACTTTTTTTAAAAAAAATGTGTTAAACTTTTTAGTAATATTGTGTTACACTTTTTAGTAATATTAACTTACACTTTTCAATACACACATTTTCGAAAAAAATTACCAATAAAAAAATTTACAAAAATAAATAAATAAAAAAATTGACCAAATCAAAAAATTTATTAACAATATTGTTGAATATTTAGAATTTAGGGTTGACCAAGTCAACTCAATTTCTTATAAAAAATTCATTCTATTTAAGACCAATCCTTTTAATAAATGTCTTTTTGACATTTTTCATTTTTCTAAAAAAATTACTTGTCATTCCACATATTTTTCCTTAAAATATTTTCATTTTACCCTAGCCTTATTCATTTCTCACAAATATTCCCCACAAATCATTCTCAAAATTATCTTTCACATTATATCCCAAAATAACTCTTTTATTTTATTATCTCTACAAGAATGTCACATTTATTATCAATAAAAAAATTATATACAAAATTTACTCCAGTATTGTCATAAATGAAGGGTATTGTACATGTTGACAATTAATTATAATCTAATTAATTTGTTCTTAAAATTTAAAAAGATATTTATTTAAATGTGGAGGGAGTATATAATTAGTATCACCTGCAAAAAAGAAAAAAAAAATAGTATCGATCCATCCTGACAAAACTTAAATTAATGCACAATGGTGATCAACTTGATCCAATGGTTATAAATTGTTCTCTATATATATGACATAGTAAATAATTCTTACAAAAAAAAAAAATCAGTCTAAAACGGTCTTAATCCATATTGTATTGATTCAGGTTTGATCTTCGGTCCACGATCATCAGGGTAGACTTCGGTTCCGATTCGAATCGGTCTCGATCGGTCCGATTTTAAATCGATGCACATCCTAATTTGTAGTATCATATTTTTACCTGATAGCAAAAAAATTAATTTCAATTAAGTTTAATTATGTTGACTTGGGTTTTATCGTGAATTTTTCCTCCCGTTTACTCTAATTAATTATATTTCAGGTATAAAATGAAATATATCATATCATATACGGAGTAGTAATTTTTTTTAAAGACCTGTATTTAATAATAAACGAAGGGAATATAATTGTTGTTATTAATAAAAATAAAGGTAAAATTTAATATAGCAGTCATATAAATTAAGAAAAAGTGCAGATCTCTTTGTTTTTGGACATGTGGGACGCCTTAATTAAATGTTTCAATTTAGGTTGTAAGGTCATCGTCAAATGTCCCTAGCTTCGTTTAAGTTGGCTTCGAAATAAAATTAATTTTCCTTTTTTTTTAAATGTATACTTTTCTTACATATCATAATTCGTATACAAGTATCATTCAAATTTAGAATATATTATTTGATTGACGACCTCGAATACTTCTTTCGTTTCATAAAGTTAGTTATTTTTGTTATTTTATATAGAATTAAAAAATATATTTTTTTAAACATATCTATTCTTCATTAATTGTATCTTTTTCATTAAGAAAAAAATTTAATATATATATAAAGAGCTAAATGTCAACTTACCTTGTTAAGTGAGGGAAAAAAAAGATACATTAATATATTTTCAATAAAAATGAGATATTGTAAAAATTAAACCGAGGTAGTTTAAGGAGATTTGTGGTAAAAATAGTAAAAACGACAATTTTTTTAAAATGAGATTTAATTAAGACCAAAAGCGATAAACTTTATAAAATTGGGGGTATTTAATAGGCCCAATATATATATATATATATATATGTGTATTTTTCTTAGTCATTAATTTGACTTTGGGAAAGGTTCAAAAAAACTCCATTATATAGTAACAATGACAAAGTATCAATGACAAATTATATATATGTGGCAAAATGTGAATGTTATTTGCTATGTTTCGATTACTTGATTATATTATTTATTTTTAGTATTAAACATTAAATGACTTAGGGTATGTTTGCAAACTTTATAAACAGTTTAAAAGCACTTCTCAAAAGTAAAAGCTGTGAGAGGGCAACTTTAAAAAAAATGATTTTGGAAGCAGTTTGTAGAGTTTGAAAACACACCCTTAATTCCATTGAGTGTGCTTGCATGCTCACCCCCAACAATTTACAATTTTAGGTTGAAGAGTTGAACGACGAGAAGTGGTAATGGAAGACGCCTTCATTAATTTAAGAATAAAAAAAAGAATGTTTATGTTTATTCCGTTGCAATAGTTAACATAATTTTAAATATAATAGTCGTTACACCATTTTATTTTATCGTCATAAATTTAAGATTCAATTTTTTACGATTTCAAGTTAATTATTCTAACTACTTTTTAAAATCAATATTTTTAAATTTGGGGTGTGACACTTGAAGAATAAAACGATAAAAGAAGGGTTTATGCCTTCCACTAATTTTCCAAATCTGTGAAAGTACTCTTCTATCATACCGATGATCTTAGGTTTTAAAACCTCCCAAAATTCTTTATAGAACTACTCATTTAATACTATATTAATTAATTCTTAATACATATGTCAAAAAGTAAATGAATAACTAAGAAGGAGAGAATATATAAATAGGCCTAGCTAAAAAAAAGTTAGCCAAGATTTTACTATTTTGATCAAGCCTTATCAAATTGAAAGGTTCAATAATTTGGATCTATCAAACGATAAGATTTCAATTCTATTGTAGAAGAGGACAAATAACGTAGCAAATGTTCAGTTTTTCTTTTATTATTCTTGTCCGTATGTTTGAATTGATCGATTTGCTTAGAGGATATTTTTTTGTTGTCATCTTTGATTTTATCTCCTCTATATAAAGAAAAAAAAATGTGCAAAGCATTCGTTTGTGTAAAAAACTGGATTAGATAGATTCATGAATCTGCCGACTTGGTAGGACAAAAACTACTCAAATTAATACATATGTGGGTGACTGGCCGGGTGTACATATTACTTATGTAACTATGTAAGTATGTATAATTAAACCAATTACTATGTATATATATATATAAGTATGTACAATTAAACCATTTTATAACTTTATAAGACAAATCTAACTACTGTGTTTAATTTCTAAAGTAGTTTATGCATGCATTAGTAATTCCGTTTAATACAATGTTTAATTAGATGTAGGCTATATTTTGGAATATAATCCTTGGTCCATTTAATTTACTTCGAATGCTGTAAATTACATTTTAAATGTATATGTATCTATCGATTTCATTAAATAATAAAAAAAAAAAAAAAAGGGAGAGAGAGAGAGAAGGGTAATTAATCCTCTTTTAGAAATAAATGCTTTTTAGTTTTTTTTTTTTTGGGAATTAAGAAATACTCCCTCCGTCCATCAAAAGTGTGCTCATTTCGTTTTTTGGGTTCACAAAAAATATGTTTATTCTATTTAAATGGTTAACTTTTAAATATTTTTTCTACCTTACTAACAAAATTGAGTATCTGTCAAATATATTCTTTACTCATTATTCTAAATATATTGTATAAAAAAAGTGAGCACACTTTTGGTGGACAGAGGGAGTATATGTATTGATTTCATTAAAAAAATATGGTTTTAGTTAATTAATGCGAGATGATTAATTAACAAATGTAAGTTAAAAATTAAAAGAGTAAAATTGGAAAAAGTGATGAAAAAAAAATCAAATATGTTGCTAAACTGTCATTTATTTGTGAATATTGAGAGAGTATATAATAAATACTTCATTAGTCCAACTTCATTATTTTTGCATTTTTTTTTTCAATTTCATTATTTCTTATTTTTATTTTTAAAATAATACGTACTATTCACTTCAACCATCACTAATTTTACTTAAATTGTCATTCATTTTCTTTATAAATAACTAATATTTTTATAGTTGAACCCCAAGTTATTTCATCCCACCTAAGGCTGTAAATGAGTCGAGTCGAGCCGAACACGATGTAGTTCAAACTTATTTAATATATTATGGAGCTTTGAAATTATTGTTTGAGCTTATTTGATAATTAAACGAGTTGAACTCGAACGAGTTTTATTCAAACTGAACATGAGTCAAGCTCGAATAGTTTTACATAAACACATGTTCAAACTTGTTTGATAGCTACACCGAACCAAGCTCAAGCGAACTTTTATCGAACGATACTCGATTTTAACTTGATTTGATTTTCAACCCTAATCCCACCTCCCCAGAATCCATCTAACATACAGTACACTGATAATCTAATATTTACGCGAGAAACGTAGGCAAGTCAACCAAGTATATATAATTTACAATAGGTATATATTTAATTAAAACATGCTACACGTACAGTACTGTAAAAGGAGAAACGTGGACAACGATGGATCCTGATATTGAATTGAAACTCACATGAATGGAAAATTAAACTTATTGATGATAGATTATGAGCCCTTGGACTTTGTTTGGGGGTATCACTGCATGCGCTGTACTGTCGATCGAGAAAATAAATATGCATTAAAATTCCAACTACCATCGGTCCTAAATTTCTAACTGAAACAGTACTTAATTGGAATATATATTTAATTTAGTTCCACAGAATCAATATAATATATATATATATATACGGGAATGTTATAATGTCCACACCGGTGGGCACTATTTTTTGTGCCCACGGCTTACGTGGCATGCCATATCATATCATTGTATTATGCAATTTTAGATTATTTATTTATTTTGTATATTTTCCATAAATAAAATCTTTCCTTATCTTTTATCCTATATTAAATTATATTTCCATGTAAATAGGAATAAAATATTTCCATTTACAAATTAAAAATTACGCATATTCTTCTAGTTTTAATATTTTAATATTTCGGTCCCAGCCTGATTTTTCAATTTTGGCTTCTTTTGTTTATTTAATTGTTGTTTTAAAAATGATAATCTAAAATTGGAGAGAGTATAAAAATGGGATATGTACGTAGAGTTAATAAATTTATCATTTTTAAAACAACAATTAAATAAACAAAAGAAGCCAAAATTGAAAAATCAGGCTGGGACCGAAATATTAAAATATTAAAACTAGAAGAATATGCGTATTTTTTAATTTGTAAATGGAAATATTTTATTCCTATTTACTTGGAAATATAATTTAATATAGGATAAAAGATAAGGAAAGATTTTATTTATGGAAATATACAAAATAAATAAATAATCTAAAATTGCATAATACAATGATATGATATGGCATGCCACGTAAGCTGTGGGCACAAAAAATAGTGCCCACCGGTGGGCATTATAACATTCCCGATATATATATACTGGAACACAGTACACGCGATGACTTGGGTACTTAGGGTCCGATTATTATTACTATGAAGATAAAATAATACTACTATGTACTTATTATACCCATCAAAATTTCACATGATAAAATTATTAATACATTTCATTTCATTAATAAATTGATCGAACAAGTTGACTTTCCTTATATTTTGGTAGAAGTGAGGGGGATTTCACATAAAAGGTCTTTTCACCTAATGTTTTTTTCAAATAAGAACATGGTTCAAAATAATTTCAAAATAAGGCCAAAATGCAACTTAAATGTACAAGCATGCCCTTAGTATTTAAAATTGAGTTTTAATACAATATAAAGTCAATTAATTTTAAAATTTTAAATGCATATCTATCCCTCATCGAAAATTACGCTAATCAATTAATGCTTACCAAAATTATATCTTTCCTAAAGCTACCGCCTAATCAATCAATTATATTGCTGAAATTTTGGTTCTTTCATTTGTGCAGAAATCGTGAAGGAGTAGTGAAAAGGGAGAAATTGTGCAAAGAACTCTATTGGTGAATGTGTCGTAAGAAATTTTGAAAACGTTAGATGTTATTTCAATTGGAATGTCGTAGTTGTTACTACGTGGAAGAACGAGAACGTCGGTCGAAGGTTTTATGGGTGTGAAGCTTATCTGGTAAGATTATCAATTAATTAGTTTTAGAAGATAATGATATTACTTTTATCAATGTATTAGGTTATATTTACAGTTTTTGCACTTTGAAGATTGTGTGAAATTCCCATATTCTTAATAATAATTAAGATTTATCATTTTTCTCTTGTTTTGATAGAATTCAGGTTATTGTCATTTTTTTCGATGGGTTGATAATTCTATGTGTGATAGAGCTCATTTTACAAGTAATTATTAATTCAAAAACACCGCCTATAAATTATACATAAAAAGTATATAAATTATTTAACCTATATCACTTTAAATGTTTTAGGAAAATTTCAAAAATATTTCTATCAAATATTGCGGCATCACACGTTCTCCATTTAATCTATAATTTATAAATTATTTTAATAATACATATAAACCAAATTACATCACACATTCTCCACTACATTTAAATTTTCAGTTATAATCAACTGAAAACACGGTCTACACAACAACCTTTTGCATTATTTAATATTTCATATATATATATATATATATTACATCTATAATTTATAAATTATTTTAATAATACATATAAACCAAATTACATCACACATTCTCCACTACATTTAAATTTTCAGTTATAATCAACTGAAAACACGGTCTACACAACAACCTTTTGCATTATTTAATATTTCATATATATATATATATATATATATATATATATATATATATATATATATATATGAAATAAAATATCTGCATAATGATAATAATAATGAAGAAAATATCTAAACAATGGGTTCATATTCAAAATGTGTGTTCTGCATGAAATGTATACATATGCAAATAAGATCTGCATGCACCATGATACATGTTTAACGTTGTAAACATAAATTTTCGCTTATTTTTTTTTAACATTTATGGATATCATTCAAATATAAACTTTTGTTGTTAACAATAGGCATACTAAACTGACTTAAGAATAATGGTAAAGTCTAGTATGCACTCGAGTGCATGCTGTGCACCCTAGTCCATGTGCACTTTTCAGTGTACTGACTTACACTTTTTGGTAATGGTGTTGCACTTTTCAATTATTACTTATTTACCAAAAAGTGTAAGTCAGTAAACTGAAAAGTGCACCTGGACTAGGGTGCACAGCATGCACTCAAGTCCATAGCAGACCAACCCAAGAATAATAATAATAATAATGAAGAAAATAATAAACGTATTATTTAAAAATTTAATAATACATATAAACCAATTTACATCACATGTCCTCCACTACATTAAAAGTTTCAGTTATAAATAAGTGAAACAACAGTTACAAACTCACATTTGCATTTAATATTGAAACTCTTTCGTGTCAAATACAATATGGCAGATTTAGGTAATAGATGAGTTAAATGCAATTCTTAAAATAAATGCAACAAAATCCTGCATGAGGATAAAAAAAAATGAAGAAAAAAGTAATATAATCGTTTCATATTAAGTTGATTGTTCTGCATAAAAATTATATTTTATTCAAATAAGATCTGCATACAACCTGATACTTGTTTAAGGTTGAAGAAATACGTTTTTCATTGCCAATATGTATATTAAACTGAAACAGCATCAAATATTACATATAAAAAAAATATAAAAGTAGTATATATATATATATATATATATATATTAATGTTTAATACTAAGACAAAGTTGTCTTTAAAACATATAACGAAGCAGGAATCAACATATAAATAAATGCAGGAAAAAATTGACTACTTCTAATGAGAAGTATTAGTTTTATCGGTTCAAAAAACAGCAGCACACATCAAAGGATCGTGTCTTTCTTTTTCTAATTAAATTTCGTTAACCCGGACCAATTTCGTTTTTCCATCAAATTCAAACTTGAGTATCACATGATATTCCATCACTCACTAATCAGCAACTAATCTCGAAAATGGCTATGAATAAAACTCGAACATGCAGTAATACTTGGGAATCAACTTGTAAATCTATAATTGACCGATAGATTAAGATACATATTCGATGATCAATCTGCAATGTTGATTGGCCGCAATTGGCAAATAACATTTGCAAAAGATCTGCAATAGAAAGAAGGGCAATTCTTGGTGTAGTCAAATAGTACAAAGTGACTATGTAGTCAATGCGTCGAATCGCGCCACGTGGCGTCGTATGCTTCATATGAACCTGCTACCTGTTATAGAGATTTTAATTAATTAAATTATTTTTTAAAGTGTATTTTGTTATTTACTATATTACCCTTCTTTTATTAAAATTATTTAAAAAATATATATATTAAGCAAAATTACTATTCTACCATTTTTTTATACAAATATTATTATTATAAAAATTAAATTATCCAATACAAAAATAATTAAATAATAAAGTAATTAAATTAGAAATTATGTTTTTCTTCCCCAATTCCATCGAAGAAGTTAGGGTTCTTTGTTAATTGAAGCCTTTTTTATTCTTAATTGAAAAACGAAAGCAAGAAGGTTTCTTGTCCAAATGAATCGAAGCAAGAAGTAAGTTTTTCTCACTGATTATGCTTCTCCAATCCACAGTGACTCACTCACTCCTAGATCGATCAAGAAGCAAGAAGTAGTTTTTATCCGACGCTCGCTCAAACAACGAATGTTGTTAGGAATGTGCATTCAATAGCCACTTCCTTTGCTAAATTCGGTTTCAAAATTTCTTTGAAGCATTTTGTCAAACACTTGTTGAGCAGTTATGTTTCTATTTGATTTGAGACAATTTCAAAAACAATTAATACTCAACAACTCAACCACAATTTTAACAATTTCACAATGTTAATTCAAATACTCATAACAAATTACGGAAGTAAGAAAAAATATGAAGATATACATAAACAACTTTCAGTGGTGGTAATTCATCTACTCCACGATAATATTAAACTTACAAATTAAGAAAACTAGGGGGGAGAGGCTCGGCTGCGACAGCAGAGAAGCGGCGCGTCGACGGCGGAAAGGCAACGACTTGGGGTGGAAGTGGAGTGCGTGTTCGTAGGGGGAAGAAAACCTATGTATTGTGTTTTAGGTTTAGATTCATATAACTTCTTTTGATTTAATTTAATTTGTTTTTTTGTTGTTAATTTTAATAATAATATAAGGGTAGATAGGTAGTTTTACCATTATATATTTTAATTAAATTAATTAATATAATAAATATTTTTATTAAGTTAAGGATAAAAATGTAAATTTTAAATTATATATTTTAATTAATTAAATTAATTATACATACGACACCATACGACACATACGCTGAATATTTTCAACACAAAGTACAAAAGGTAACAGGTCATCAGATTTAAGCCTTTAGATTTGATTTTTAATGGTTCATATTAAATTGACTACGGTAGTCATACGACACCATACTACACTCTGACTACATGTAGGAGGTCCCTAGAAAGAATGAATCAAGTATTAAAGATTTGTGTGTAATATTGAATTGGTATTTGAATAAGGAAAGTCAAACGGATCCATCTAATATCGATTATCTTGATTTGAAAACTGAAATAAGGAAAATACGATAGAAATTAATGGAAGATTGTTGAAGAATGGAATGTTGTTGAAGAAAATGCGAGAATTATGGAATATGGGGAATTCAATTCAAAATAAAATAATATATTGCAAGGGTATAAGTGGGTTTTTAGGTAGGTTTTTAACCTTATTTGAAATTATTATAATTTTTGTTCTTAATTAAAAAAGTGTCTATAGAAATGACCCTTTTTATAAAAAATCTATAGAAGTTAATACTCTTTCCGTCGTGCGATGTGCACATCTTGACCGACTCACTTTTGAAGAAAATTAAATTTAGTGGTGTTTGACCAAATAAATGAGGGATATTTTAGATGATTTAGTGAGGTTTAAGAAGTATTTAGTGAGAGGTAAAATGAAATTAGTGAGACGATGTACGATACAATGTAGATCCAAAATAAGTGACTAATTTAAATGAAATGTTTTTGTATTGATATTAATTTTGTGTATTATTTCAATATTATGAGTGTACAAGTAATCATGCAACATAGTATTAATATTAATATGTGTGAAATAAGCAAAATAAGTAAATAACCCTCATAAATTTACAAAATTACTGGGGAGGCCACTGCCCCGGGCACTACGTAGCTCTGTGGTTGCACACGTGGATTTTACAACATTATTTATGTTAATGTATTTTTAATAAAGGTTTAATTATATAAAAAATTATGATATTTCTACGTTAAATCAAATACACGTATGTTTAAAAATTTACAATTCAAATATACAATTTTTTTATTTTTACATTTATATGACATGACAGTAGAAAGACGAAGACGGAGACTAAAGAAAGAGAAAAAAGTGGAATGAAAAGTAAAATCTAATATCTCTAATAACTAATTAATCTACTAAATAATTAATGAAAGGTTGATATCAAGTAGAAAAAAATGAATGGTGGAGATTTAATATACTCCATTCATCCGTCCAATTAGATAAGCTTAATTGTTTGACTTTTCACAAAAATTATGAAATTTTATTAGAAAGTCAAATTATACAATTAAAATTTCTATTATAACTCTATTTAATGAATGTTATATTTTCTAATGTAATTAATACTATTGTATAGAGTTATATTAGTAAATAAATTAGAAAATATTATATATTCTATATGAAAACAAGTTATATAAATTGAATATCTATAAAAATTAAAAAAATAAAAAATATGACGGAGGGAGGGAGTAATATGCAACTATAGGATAAACTTTAAAATATATAAAATAAAGATATATATATATATATATATTATATTTATCTTGTTGTATATAAGCTCGATATCCTTGTGGTTTGTGAGTTATTGCACGACGAGGAGGTTTATTCCGTGTACGTGTACGTGTAATTGCAATTAATATATATGTCTATACTATATAGTATTTAGGTTCCTAAATTATGGCCTCTTTTCTCTTTTTATACGAATTAATATAATATTATTTATTGTACATAAACTTTTAAATTATATATATATATATATATTTAAATATATTATTATTTAATGAATATTAGGAGTAATAAAACTCTCTTTCCACCTCCACATTACACTAAATTAAATATTCATTTAATAGAGGTAATATTTATATTATACATACATAAAAAGGGTAAAAAAAATAAAAAAATACAACACCATTATTTTAATACGGATGAAGTATAGAAATATTGATTAAAGAGTCCTTGTAAATTGTAATGCACTTAGGTAATTTGTTTTCCCTTTTCAGTTAAAAAATTGAAAGCAAAAAAGAAACTGAATACATTAATGTGACGGGACGAACTTAAATTGAGTATATATAGTTCATAAGTTCACGGCTCTGTAAGTTCATAAGTTGAGTATAATTTATGAGTCCATTTTAAAAGTTGGGTAGAGTCAACATTAATAATAAATTGCGCGACAAATATGTAAATTAAATAGTGTGGTTGAAATGATTGGGCACAATTTGTTTTACCTTGAACTCAAGAGTTCAACTCTCACATTCAACAATTTTCACATTTTTTTTTTATTATTGTAAAAGTGAATGTTGAAAATAAGGAAAAGTGTAACGTGTCATTTATATTGTGTTGCAATAATAATTTCAGTTAAATGACATACACTTTTTAGTGATGTTATGTTACACCTTTTAGATATATTTTGTTGTATTTTTCAGTTGTAGTGGCTTACAATTTTCAACAAAATTTTCAGTTATAGTGACTTACACTTTTTAGTAATGTTATGCTAAACCTTTTAGTCGTATTTTGTTGTACTTTTTAGTTGTAGTGACTTACAATTTTCAACAATATTTTCAGTTATAGTGACTTACACTTTTTAGTAATGTTATGTTACACCTTTAGTAGTATTTTGTTGCACTTTTCAGTTGTAGTGGCTTACAATTTTCAACAATATTTTTAACTTATTGTGACTTACACTTTTTAGTAATGTTATGCTACACTTTTTAGTCATATTTTGTTGCACTTTTCATTTGTAGTGACTTATAATATCCTACAATATTTTCATTTATAGTGAATTACACTTTTTAGTAATGTTATGCTACACCTTTTAGTCGTATTTTGTTGCACTTTTCAGTTGTAGTGGATTACAATTTTCAACAATATTTTCGAGTATAACAACAACCTAAATGGAGAATGTGTATATTTTTAAATTCGAGTTAAATGTTTCACATCACATTCCCTCTGCAATTTTCATTAAAATTTGTTTTTTTAGTGTTACACTTTTCAATTATCGTGACTTACACTTTTAAAAATAACATTTTCAGTTATAATGACGTACATTTTTTGGTAATATTATATTGTACCTTTTAGTTATATAGACATGCACTTTTCAGTAAAAATGTATTCCACTTTTCATTAAAATATTGTGTTGCACTTTTCAAGTATATTGACATACACTTTTTAATAATATTGTGTTGCACTTTGTAGTTATACTAACTTGCACTTTCTAGTTATAATGACTTACATTTTTCATTAAAAGTTGTGTTGCACTTTTCAATTATAATGATTTACACTTTTTAATAAAAAAATGTGTTGCACTTTTTAGTAATATTGTGTTACACTTTTCAATACACACATTTTCGAAAAAATATTACCAATAAAAAAAATGTGTTACACTTTTTAGTAATATTGTGTTACACTTTTCAATACACACATTTTCGAAAAAGACAAAAACTTATATACAATATTTCACAATAGTCTTATGGTGCAATTTGACTAATTCTTATGTTTTTATCCGGTAGCCAGTCTCCATCTTCTTCTTCAGCGAGACTTCTTTCTCTCCTCCTCTGCGCGTCTCCCTCTTCTTCTTCAGCCTCTGCGCGTCTCCCTCTTCTTTCTTCTTCAGCCTCTTCTTCATTCTCCTCTCTCTCATTCTCTCCCCTGCGTAGCGCTCAACTTCAATTAAAAAAAAAAAAATCTCAGAAAATTCAATTCTACTGTTCATATTTTAGATCTGTTAATCTGGAAACATTGGGAGAAATCATTATTTGTTATTTTGAATGAATTAAATCAACAATAATACCACACAGATTTATTCCAATTAATTATTCATAGTTATGTTTTTGTAATTGTAGGGATTGATAAACTACTCACCATGGTTGCGTTTTTCGTGTTTTCAATTATTGTTCTTCGTCTTTTTAATGTGCATATCTCATTCCATCTCAATAATAACGTTTTGTTTATACAGTAACACATCTTTTTCTATAAAGTAATACACTTGTGTTTATATAATAACACAGTTTTCTGTGTTACTTTAAGGTCCAATATGTGTTACTCAAAAGCCAATTGTGTGTTACTTGTCCTTACAGTAACACGTATTTGTTCGTACAGTAACATATAATTGTATTTATAGTAACACGGAATAAGAGCAAATTTTTCTATTTTATCCTTCCTTGAATTATTTTATATTAATATTTCCTGTGAAAAGTCAATTTATGTGTTATTTGTACTTACAGTAACACATATTTGGTCTTATAGTAACATATAATTACCTTTATAGTAACACAGACCTGAAACCCGTATTCCTGTTAGCCTCCTGCGCGCGACTTTTGCGCGATTTTTAAGGAAATATTCGTTTGACCGGTCAGACCCGCTACAGATCCGCGAATTTTGACCCTTCCTTAAATATCCTAATATTTCACGTGAAATATTGCACATAAGTGCGGCCCTTCGAAAAAATATTACCAATAAAAAAAATTACAAAAAAAATAATAATAAAAATAAAATTGACCAAGTCAAAAAATTTATTCACTATATTTTTTAATATTTAGAATTTAGAGTTGGACCAAGTCAACTCAATTCCTTATAAGGAATTGATTCTATATAAGACCAATCCATAATTTATACGTTCACGCGTTAAAATAATTTTTATCTATTTAATATTTTCAATGTTATATTAAAATATATATATATATATAATTAAGATTCATATTAAAATAAACACAATATAGCTATAAAATATATAATAACACAAAGATTAAAGACTCAAAACAACTCAAGTTAGAGTATAAAACTGTAGAAGAAAATGAAATAATTAAAAAAAATGATAAAAAAGGAAAGAAAAACTAATTCTAGCCGGTTTTACCTATTTTGACCGATTCAATCATTATAACGATTTTTTAGTGGCATCAAACTGATTTTGAGCTCGATTTTCGATTCAATCGATTGAACCGACCGATCCGATTATGAAAACAATGTCTATCACCTTATGTGTCATATTTGAATTAAGGCAAAAATTTGTGTGAGATCGTCTCACAAATCTTTTTTTGTGAGATGAGTCCCTTTTAACCCATATTTCAAAATTTTGGGTAGGTAACCTATATTTTTTTCTAAATTTTGGTTTGTAAAAAAAGTGATAATGTTTAATTAAAAAGTGATAATATTTTTAACAAAAGAGATGTCACTTTTTACTTAAACACTATCACTTTTTGTCCAAACATTATCACTTTTTATATATGAGGGTCGTCTCACGGATCTCATTCTGTGAGACGGCCCAAGACTAGCCCTTGAATTAAATGAAATACAGTTGAATTATTGAATTGTAACAATATCCTTAGCTGCCAAATGTTCTTTATATAAGACACACCTTTTCAAATAATTATTTGAAGTTTATCTTTTTGTTAGAAGCAATTATTAAAGACAATAACTTGAATGATACGATTTTATAGGTCATAGACTCATCATATCATATCATATCATATAATATATATTTGCAAACCTATTTTGTGACATATGTCACAATCTCCTTAATCTATCTCAACCTCCTTTTCTTCAAATTACTCCATTTCAAATTTTCTCTATTCTCCTTCATTCACTCTCTTTTCCAACTTTAATTCTAGGAGTTATGTTCTAAATTTTAATGTGTGCCTTTAATGATTAGGATTTACTTACATTTTAATTTATTTTCAATTTTACCTTTAATCTTCTAAGCTCCTCCCAAC
Source organism: Galeopsis tetrahit (assembly GCA_963675135.1). Classification (NCBI taxonomy): domain Eukaryota; kingdom Viridiplantae; phylum Streptophyta; class Magnoliopsida; order Lamiales; family Lamiaceae; genus Galeopsis; species Galeopsis tetrahit. The sequence continues at coordinate 88,027,179 of OY776120.1, forward strand.
CCTCTTCCATTCTGTCGTCGTGGTAAGCGTGTCAATGGTGAGTCAATTTCTAATTTTAATTCATACAATTTCTAGATCGTTATACTTTTTTTAGATTCTTCTTCCTTTTCTTCAGTCTTATAGAGATGTGTGAATTGTTATCCTTTCATCCTCTCGAATCCTCTCAACTCTCTCCCACCACTGCTTCACTCCGCCAAGAATTTCATTGTTTATTATTTAATATTTTCAGATTACTTATTTCGTGATGATTATGATTATTTCCATAATATCATCGGTGAGTATCTATTCTTTTGGCCTATAATTAATTTACACTTTTCTTAATACTCTGAATTTCTTTGTCATTTTCATCTTTCTTTCTATTTTTGTGGACCTTATGGTTTTTTAAGCGGTGAGACTCATTGTTGCGACAAATTGCAAGTTACATATTCTATCTTATGTAATACTTTGTTTTTTCTATTTTGATGGAATAGTTCAAGTACACTTAGGTTGAAAACATAATTTAAACATTACTTTTCTACGAGTTTTATGTATGGGACGTAGGCATTAGATACAATGGTGGAAGACCAAAGAAGTAGGTTTAATAGTTTTGATCTATTAAGATTTATTTTTGTTTGAGTCTATTGTCACTTAAATATGAAGTAATTACCATTTACTTTTCCAGTTCTTGAGATGAAATTTGATCAACGAATGCTTTTTTTTTTTTTTCATATTTATGGAGAATAAAAAAGAATGGTAGATCGTAGATATAAGATATTTATAAAATAGTTAAACAATGAAAATCAAAATAATTCGTACAATTTCTAGATCGCTATACTTTTTTTAGATTCTTCTTCCTTTTCTTCAGTTTTATAGTGATGTGTGAATTGTGAATTGTTATCATTTCATCCTCTCGAATCCTCTCAACTCTCTCCCACCACTACTTCACTCCACCAAGAATTTCATTGTTTATTATTTAATATTTTCAGATTACTTATTTCGTGATGATTATGATTATTTCCATAATATCATCGGTGAGTATCTATTCTTTTGGCGTATAATTAATTTACACTTTTCTTAATACTCTGAATTTCTTTGTCATTTTCATCTTTCTTTCTATTTTTGTGGACCTTATGGTTTTTTAAGCGGTGAGACTCATTGTTGCGACAAATTGCAAGTTACATATTCTATCTTATGTAATGCTTTGTTTTTTCTATTTTGATGGAATAGTTCAAGTACATTTAGGTTGAAAACATAATTTAAACATTACTTTTCTACGAGTTTTATGTATGGGACGTAGGCATTTGATACAATGGTGGAAGACCAAAGAAGTAGGTTTAATAGTTTTGATCTATTAAGATTTATTTTTGTTTGAGTCTATTGTCACTTAAATATGAAGTAATTACCATTTACTTTTCCAGTTCTTGAGATGAAATTTGATCAACGAATTCTTTTTTTTTTCATGTTTATGGAGAATAAAAAGAATGGTAGATCGCAGATATAAGATATTTATAAAATAGTTAAACAATGTAAATCAAAATAATCATGTAGATGAGCATTGTTGGTTGTTCATTGAATTATTCCACATGGTTGTGCTTAAGAAAATGTGAATATACCCTAATAGTAAAAAATGAGAAATATTGTGGAGGATTGTTGTCTTGATAGTTGAAGATGAATAAAATAATTTTTAATAATAGGTGTGAACCACTAATAATACAATAAATATATATATATTTATTGTATGAGCTAATCTAAATCACTCATTTTAGGGTTGATTGCCTGATTATGAGCCCGTTCATCCAAAAAAAAGAACTTCAAGAGTGTACCTGGTTACTTATTTTGTTTGATTTTGTTGAGTGATATATAAATAGTGACATCATTATTATTTTTAGGTGTTTTCTTTATTTTATTATTGTTTTATTTAATATATGATTTAATGTCTTTGTTTATCAAAAATATTTTTTACTTTTGTGCCTACTCGAAGACTATGTCTATGTTTAGGCATTGGTGGCCAATTAAATTTTGGATATTTAGTCATTTTATGTCTTCCTCATCTCTTCCCCCACCAATTTTATTTTAATTATTTTTCCATCACCTTTTAAACATTTTCTTATTTTCTTCTTCAGTAAAATAAATAAAATTTCATACCATGTATATTTAAAAGAATTATATAAAATATGTTTTGAAAAAAACATATTGTCGAGAAAGATTATAATGATTGAAGTATTATAAAGATTTTAACTTTATGTCAAATCAATATGTTTGATACGTGTGGTTTTGAGTGAGTTTTAAAAATTGATATTTAAATTCCGAAATAAAATAGGTGTAGGAACCTAAAATCCAAATCCAGGTGTTTAAATCCTAAAGTAAACATTGTTTTATTGTTTTTTTATACATATGATGTAATTTATATTGATACAACATTTTATTTTTTATATTTGAATAGAATGATAAATTTATAAATATATACCTATTTTAACGATTACTTTTTTAATTAATAAATTAAAATGTATTATAAATTTATTTTAACCCCGCGTAAAACGCGGTTCTTACACTAGTAATAGTATAATACAGAACACATGCATGCATATATTTATTCGTGTTATATGATTGATGTGAGTTTAAGGGCTTTCACCTCAATCATATTTTAAAGGTAAATTAATATAAGTAAATACTAAATTGAAGATCCAATTACCCATGTCCTAATTAAATAAATTGAAGATTTGTCTTATATATGAACTATGAAGTTTGAAGCCGTTTTATACAAATCTTCCACATTGTTGAAAATTAATTAAATAAGAACAGTATAACATAGTCTCTCTCTCTATCTCTTTCTCTCTCAAACGACAAATACGTACATTATACGACTGTTGTATGCATTTTATTCGAGTTGACTCGGATGTGGACTGTTTTTAGTACGATATAAACATATATGATTAAACGAGGGTTATTACGTGTTTATACAGATTAATATGATGATTTGTGATGATCTTATGAAGAACAATGAAGAACACCAAAAGTAGCTTCTTGGAGAAGCTAAAACTTTGAGCTTGGGAGTGTTTATTGCTTTAGGTTGGGGTGATTGTAGGAAAATGTGAATGTATCTTACAAATGAGCCCCTTTTAGGCATTATATAGTGGTTTCTGGGGGCTGCCCGTCCTTTACACGTGGCACGCCCTCATTGGACCTGTCTTCTGCCCGAAAAGGTGATGGGACGACGCATTTAATGCTAAACCGCCTCTGATGGTCGTCCTCGGCGAGGTGCCGAGCAACTGGAAAACCCGCTCGTCACTCGCCGCCGTGGTCGCCGGAGAACCTGGTCGCCACGTCTTGTCTCATCTCCCAAAGCTTCAACACTTGCCTTCTCTGGCTTAGACATATACCTGCTCGCCAACATCTTTGGGCGAGCAGTTTACTAGAATGTGCTCGCCAACATATTTGGGCGAGCACTCAAATATATTAAATACAATAATTATATTACATTTTCTTCTTGTTGACTAGTCGTCGCTTGACTTTGTTGACTGGTCGTCGCGACTTTGTTGACTGGTCGTCGCCACATAAGCCGGTGATTAGGATAGACTTGTCAAAGATTGACTTCTTTGACTAGGTATAACAACGACTAAGTAAAATAAATTAGAATAACTAATTATCTCACCAATTGATCGTGCTAAATACCCAGGTCGTTTGCCCGGTTTGCTCTGATACCATGAAAGAATTCTGTCTCATCTAAAAGTCCGAACTTGTAGAGAGGGTGAGAATTAATCCTTGTATATTAATTCCTAACATAAATACAAAACAATTTTAGTTATGCCAATCAATGTAAGATTGAATTAGTAATATAGATGAGAGATTTAGAACATGGAACACAATTAACTAAAATACCAGTTGTGACATGTGATTTATTTTGCTATATATTTTTCATAATTAGTGTGGTACAAGCTAGCAATCAAGCATTGGTGGGTCCCAACCAGCTAGCCAACATTAATTGTTACCACAAGTTGGCAACCAAAAATAATTTGTACGTAGGTAGAGACTACAGATGATCCATCGTAGATTTTGCTTGTGATGCCCCGATATTTTGATATCTTTAATTTAAATTACCATTAACAATATAATATATTTCAAATATTCAATTCAAATTAATGAATTAATATGTATCATATGTGAAGTAAGAGGTATATATGAGCTTTAATCATTTAGTTCATGATAAATCGATCGATCTGATTTTTTTTTTATACGTTAGTATAATTTAAATTAAACCATTTAAAATCTTTTCGAATATTCTTCAATTCAAAATGTCAATTCAGGGCCGATAAATCCGAGCACAACTTGTTCTCGGATTTATATTAATATATTTTCTCCTTTCAAAAAAAAATTCAGGGCAGATAAATATGCATACAAGTAACCACACCAGATAAGATTCAGAACAATGTAACCCATATTATTAATGTATATTATTAGCAGTTTCAGAAATCGTTTTGGACCGCCTAGCACATCCACTGTGTAGTTGGTCCATTTTGTTTAATATACCTAAAAATTATAGTAATTCCTAAAAATCATAGTAATATCATAATGAAACTATGAAACTGGATACAATTAATACCTAGAAATCATCATTTTACATTAAAAAAAAAATCATAATCACAGTAATCAATTTGAATAAAGAAGAAAAAGTAAAATGACCATACATGTGTCGTGTGAATTTGAGTGAAGAATTGAAACAATTTAATTCTAAACAGACGTGGCCGATGCGGTTCTCTACTATTCAAACTTTAATTTTTTTTATTTTTGAAGTTTATTTATTAATAAACTATAAAAAGAAAGCCGCCTGGAATCGAGACTCGACCGTCAAGGCGGCACCTAATTCCACCTAAGCATGCCGATTTGCAAAAAATCGGGTCGGCCGTCTACCCCCTAGCTACCTCATTGATATATAATTAGTACTCCGACATTATAATCTGGTTTTTGTCCCAAATCAGATTATATACAATCAAAGTAGATGAACTTCCTAATGCGATTTAAGAAGTCTAGTGTCGTTGATTAAAGTGCACCAATCAATACAATGTAGTCTTGTGTTTGATTTTATTTAAATTATTTTCTCATATTCTGTTGCCGTAGAGTCTTGTGAGAAGAGTGAGACTGATCCAAAAACTTTATAGGTAGAGTTTTTCATGTTAACTTAATTCTTGTGTTGATTTATTTCTTAATTGTTCACCTAAATGAATGGGGACTTAATTTCTCAACAAAAACATCATGATATTATTATTATTATTGATACTATGTTAACGAAGAAAATATGCATTAATTAAGTACTTAAAAAAGAAATGGTAAAATTAGTACTTAAAAAAGAAATTTAAAATTAAGTATACTGTATATTGAACACGGTTTTTTTTTTTACATGCATGGAAACATTTTTTTATTCCCCTTTTTCACTCAAAAACCTTCCAACCATGCACCACTCACTTAATTCTCATTCTCTAACAAAATTAGAATAAACTATACGTAGTATTTGAGTTATATTTTAATTTTAAAATTGATTGGGTATAAGCCCGTGGATAATATTAATATTACAAATAAGATCCATTTTATATACTCCACATTTTTTGTGAATTTATTATTATATATTTCTAATGCATAACACTTGACTCTAATGATAATTTGTTATTTCATTTATATCTGTGTCACAATTTATTTTTTTCGAATTTAGAAAAATTTAGCTTCCATTATATATTACATGAACAAGATAAAGTGTGTAGTTCAACCACAAGGACGATCTACCTAATAAAAAGGACTATTAAAACGACGGGTGTCATACATTAAAACAATAAAAATATGATGAAATGCAAGATGAAATATTAAAATAGACAAGAGATCTATGCACTCCAAAAAAAAAAAAAAAAAAAATTGCGACAAGATTCAATGCTCTAAATGAAGGATGTAATAAATAGTTTTTTTGCCACTGCAAATATCTTAGTTATTTAGACTGGTAATAAAAACATGGTCCATTTGTATATTTCATAAAAATTGCCAGGCATGAGCCAGCAAAAAAAAGACTGGTTCAACTACCTACTCCCAATTGTGTTATAGTACCCCACCGCCCCCACCCACATTGCACTGTTGCCCATTAAATTCTGTTAACCCCATAAATTTGGTGTCTTAACCTCGACGTTTCATTGTATGAATCTACAGTACAGGGGCGTTTTCTCTCTTTAGGTCCCCCAAACTTTAATTTCCAAAATTAAGTGATCACTTATTATAATTAACTACTAATTCAACAAAAATTCCACTACGTACTTGTTTAGTAATTATGATTATTATTACTCCCTCCGTCCCATACTTGAAGACTCAAACCAATTGGGCGTGAGTTTTAATGAATGAATTGTTTATTAATATTGTGTAAGATAAAGTGGGGGTAGTAAAGACTTTTCAACTTTATAAATAGTAATAAAGTTACTTTTTAGTGTAATAAAGTAGTGACATTTGTTGTAATATTGTGATGTTTTAAGGGGAGTGTTTAAAAGTGTTTTTGCTATTTTAGGCAATATGCCTTCAAGTATGGGACGCCCAAAATGGTAAAATGTACCTTCAAGTATGGGACGGAGGGAGTACCAAACTTCAGGTGGAATAAAGTTAGGCAAGAATAGAGCTGTCAAAATGGGCTAGGTCCGTTGGGTCGGCCCCGCCTATTAAAAATGTGGGTTGGATTGAATAATATAAGTCTATTTAAAATGCGGGCCCATATGGGCAAGACCGTATGGATTGTGGATTTTGGCGGGTTAAACCGCAGGCTTTTTATTTTTAAATTTTTTATTTTTTAAGGTTAAATGAAGCATTATTGAATTGTGACGGTGAGTAATGGATTCAATTCAACTTTAAATCAAGATACAAAATTACAAAATGTTATACTAAACAAATTTGAGATTTGAGAATGAAAATACATCACTGTCGTCAATGAATTCACATGACTCTGGAGTAGATTGAGAGAGTATGGGGTGATATGTGTATTCATAAATTGATACTTGTTACTTATAGTTGGGTTGATTTATCAATTAAACTTTCGTTGAATATTATATATTTTTGTTATTGATAATTGAGTTGATTTGTCCATTAAACTTTAGCTAAATATTATATATTGATTCTGCCTTTTGGGAATAAGGATTTAAACAATATTAAGGTTTAAATTTTAGTTCGATTGATTTGTCAATTAAATAAAAATATTATTTGAGGTTTACATTTTGATTATAAGAGATTAAAATTATTCACGTGGTGTATTTAATTAAAGATTATTCAAAATTATTCGTACTTTGTTTTTTTTATATTTTTAATGATTATTTATGTATTGTTTCAAATTTATTATCATAATAAATGTGAAAAAATAAAAAAATAAATATATTATGAAAAAGCTCACGCGGTGGCTAGCCCGCAACCCGTCATGGTTGAGTTGGTTTAAGTATTTTTCAACCCGTTTCCGTCGTGGACCGACACTATAAAAAACACGCGTTTTAAAGACGGATTTACCGACGGAATTACCGACGGAATGTTGTCCGTCTCCATTCATGTCGTCGGCTTTTTTTGCCGACGGAAATACCGACAGAAAATTTCAGTCATGTTTTCCGACGGAATATTTCCGTCGGTAATCCGAACAACCTGTTTAATAAACCGGGTCAATATTCCGTCGGTAATAATTAATTAAAATAATTAAAAAAGAAATTAAATTCCGTCAGTATTTCCGTCGGAAAGTCCGTCGGATATTCCGCCGGCATGTCTATCGGATAGTCCGTCCGAACTTCCGTCGATAATACTGACGGAATTCCGACATAATTAATTTTGATTAAATTTATTTCGCAAATTCATATAGGGACGGAATATCCGTCGCCTTTATAGTGACGGAAATTCCGTCGGTAAAACAAAATAATTTTAAAAAAAATATATGGGTGGGACTGGGGAGGCCTCGACCCGACCAGTGCCTCGACCCGCTCCGACCCGAACCCGACCTTGTAGCATTTTGTAATAAATTGGCCAACATTTCGACCTTGCTGAGACTCGAACCCGGGTGTGTGGGTGCCTAGTGAGGGGCGCCTACCTCTCGGACAAGTCTGTTTTTTGTTTATAGTTGTAATGTTAATTGTATTTGTACTCTTTTTCGACCCATTTTTTTTAAAAAATTCACAAATTATATTTATTTCACATATATTAATAAATATATTGTTTAACTTATATTTATATTAAATTAAATTTTTATAAGTTATATATTTAAATTTTAATTTTAACATTTTTATTAAAATTCTGAAATATGCATATTTAAACTTTTTTTACTTTTTTTTTTTTTTAATAACGAAATTCATTTCTTCCACATATATTAATAAATATATTGGTTGTGGCTTATATTTATAGTAAATTTAATTTTTATAATTTATATATTTTAATTTTAATTTTAACATTTTTATTGAAATTCTGAAATATGCATATTTAAACATTTTTTACTCATTTTTTTTTAAAATCACGAAATTCATTTCTTCCACGTATATTAATAAATATATTAGTTGTGGCTTATATTTATAGTAAATTTAATTTTTATAATTTGTACCTAAATGATAAATAATTAATTAACTTTTATAAAATAAAAATAAATACATTACATTAATTGAATTAATTTTCATCTTCATCATCTTCATCCTCCTCTTCATCCTTATCCTCCTCCTCATCAACTTCCTCATCCTCCTCCTCCTCTTCATCATCCTCCTCCTCATCCTCATCTTCATTCTCCTCTTCATCCTCATCTTCATTCTCCTCTTCATCTTCATTCTCCTCTTCATCCTCTTCTTCATCCCCCTCCTCTTCACCTCCACTATCGATTTCAATTTCGATTAATTGGGGATTTGCAGCCGTCAAGGGTACAGAAAGATTGAAATCTCCCGTAAAGACTTCAGTTGGAGTCTCTATTTGTTCTGTTTGAAATGGAGATTCATCTTCAGTATTTTTGTCCTTTTTAGGGACTTCTACCATTGACCTTGCCTTTACTTTGCAAACAGCGTGCCATTCATAACCACGTGGAGCTCCCGAATATGTGCAGTAGTATACTTGAGATACTTGATGGACAAATACAAATGGATCATCCTCAATATACGTCCTTTTCGAACTAACATCAACGAGCTTGTACTCCGGATGAATTTTTGTTCCTAAATGGCCTGAATCAAACAAATGACACTTGAACAACACTACAGTATTTGCTGGATATCCTGGATATTCTACTTCAAACGGATGAATAAGGCTCATCCGATCCAAGTGGGTGGGTGCACGTCCCGTCTCCCGCTCCTATTACGTATCAAATAAACATATACAAATTAATTTAGATAACTAATATAAATAAATTAAATATAATTATTTAATTTTTAAAATTAATGAAAACTTACGAGAGCCATTGATTGCTCGAGGACGGACCGGGCTCCCCCCCGATGCCTTGCCATCCCGCCTCCAACGTCGGTTCTACGGTTGGCCCGAGCTTTCTCACACTTCTCTTGATAAGCCGGGTCCATCCACTTCTCAACCAACGACTCCCACAGGTCAACACCATCCTCGTCTTTCCCCAGAACACGCTCCATGTTACAGTTGCGCCAGACCAATCTCCAGTCGTACATCATGTTCGTGTACCGAGTAGAACAAACACCGTACCACTTCTCGTAAATAGTGTCGTCCGAGTAGATCGCCGTATCCCAACGGGCCTTTTTCTATACAAATATTCAACATATTTATCAAATAATATGTATAATAAATTATCTATTAATTAATTATTTAATAAACTTTAATTAGTGTAATTATATACCTGGAACTCCTCGAAGTATTCATCCTTTTTAGTTTGCGGCACCATCGACCAAGTGATAGCACCCTTAGCAATCTTGCACTTCAGAAAGGATGCTGTACAGATCCTGGACAACTCATTACCAGGCAACAACCTGTAAAATTATTAACAAATTTATAAACTAACACATTATAAATAAATAAATAAATAAAGTTAATCGTTATTGAATATTGTTAAACATTAGAATTATTAACTTACGTTCCTAAATGGGTACGGTCTACGGATCGAACGGGATGCTGACGAGAAGAGGATCCTACGGCTGTTGGCGAACTAGACGACATCGTAGTCGGCGGCGGCGACACTACCACAGGAGGAGGAGCCATCACAGGTACTGATTGACCCCGAGGCCTCCTTGCACGTGACCCATATGACCTACGTGAACCAGAACCCTGATTCGGTACTTCACTCATCTGTTTCAATCAATAAAAAACACATAATTTAATTTACAATAACCTAATTTAATCAATAATTTACTAGTTTAATTATAGCATATTCCTAATTTAATCAACAATTTACCAATTTAATCAACATTTTCCTAATTTAATCAACAATAATTTAATTTCATTAATAATTTTCTAATCTAATCAATAATATAAAATGTAATCAACATATTCCTAATTTAATCAATAATAATCTAATTTGATCCTTAAATTTTCTAATCTAATCAATAATTAACAATTTAATCAACATATTCCCAATTTAATCAACAATAACCTAATTTAATTATTATTTTTCTAATTTAATCAATAATAAAAAATGTAACATATTCCTAAATTAACAAACCTAATTAAAATAATAGTTTTCTAATTGGGTCAATAATTATTAATTTAATGAACATATTCCTAATTTAAAATTTTTACTAATATAGCATATTTCTAATTTAATCAATAATTACTAATTTAATCAACATATTCCTAATTTAAATCAAAACAATATATAACCTAATTACAACGTGATACCACGGTCGAACCATCTAATTAACTAATAATTTAAACAATTGATTGAAACATGCACCACCTACATTAAAAATATTCTATATCAAAATTACACCATTAAATTAAACTAGTAATTAACTATACATATAACAATTAATTAATTAACCTTAAAAAACTACTCTATCAAAATTATTCTTAATCAACAAATTAAATAACATACTAACATGATCATAATATTTTAACAACTAATTAAATCAATAACATGCAAATCAACATTAAATTATTCATATTTACATATATATATATATGCATGCATAAACATATATACTTATTAAAACTAAGTAATAAAATTAATTAAGAAAACGTACCGTATCAATGTAATCGGAGAAATTTGATTCAATAGCCTCGTCCTCGTCTGCTCTCCCCCCCCGAATCCTTCGATCACTCGTTTTTTTTCTTCAAACAAAGCTTCTGTAATGTAATCGCTTCCTTATATAAAAAAAAATTGGTTACCGACGGAATTGTCGACGGATATTCCGTCGGTAACCGCCCACTTTAATGCCAACGATTATCTTTTTGGAAATCGAGACGGTGCGAAATTAACGGGTCAAATGCCGATGGATATTCCGTCAGCATTTTCGTCGGCATGCATATTTTAAAAGATCCGTCGGCATATTCCGTCGGTACATGCCGACGGAACGGAATTTCGTCGACAAGTACGTTGACTTTTCAAACAACACGAATCCGTCGGCATTCCATCGAAAATGCCGACGGAATATAATCCGTCGACAAATGTCCGTCTCTATAACACGCGTTTTTTGTAGTGCAACCCGCCAAAACCCGTAAAATAATGGGTTGAGGTGGGTTATGAACCGCACCGTCCCGTTAGCCCGTTTTGACAGCTCTAGCAAGAGCTACACTTTTTATTCGTAAAATGAAATTTTATTTTTCAAGAATGTCTCACGACTATGCAAAGTGGCCCTTGGCTAAGACATTTGGATTATAACACCACCATATAAAACTACTTCTATATATCCCTTAAAAAAAAAAAAAACTACTTCTATATTATAAAACGAATATATTGATAAGATCTTTCCAAAACTGCCTCAAAACTAATAACTACAGTTAAACTTAATACTTCTTCTAACTTTAGTCCACCTCCATAACCTAGCACAGTAGGAATCAAAACACTCATCTACACTTAGAAAAGAGTTATTTAATATATATAACGTCGTTGCTTTATTTTCTCAAATAAATTCCATTCCCAAAGAGTTTCAAAACTTCGCATTCATCTTCCTCGGTTTAAGGCTACCAAATACTAGCTAGGAAGATTGTCTTGACCGGGCCGAGCAATGTCCCACCAAAAACAAACCCAGTCACTTTGTACATGTATTAATTTCTTATTCATTTTAAATTGATTTTGAGAAAATAAATATTTTAATATTATATACTAAAAAATATTATGATTCTATATTAATTTACAACTTATTTTCATTTTTAATAAATTAAAATTAGTCAAAGAATTGTCAATCCATTTCTTTTTTGTGACCAATCCATTCTTTACGAGAACATTTGTTAATGGGATCATTTTTAGTCTTTGTAAGTTTGCTAAAATTTTATTTTAGGATGTTACACTTCCCGAATTGAATTTAGTTCTATTGATTTTTTTTTTCAAATTCAACTTTTTAATTATTTGATTCTACAAAAAATTATACTCCATAGCAGTTTTTTTATTTAAGTTAACCCTAAGAAATAAAAAAAAAATGTTTATTTAAATATTGTAAGTTTGTCCATATTTTATTTCAAGACATTTCTATTTTCTAAATGAATTTAAAGTTAACTTTCAAATTCAGCTTTTCAATACCATTTTTTTTTTTGGGAGTAAGACAATTCATCATTCAAAAAAAAAAAAAAAGTAATGTTAGCTGAAAATCGGCTCTTCCGTCAAAAGTTGATAGAACGGAATTCAAATCAGAGAAAATTGAAAGTGTCCTAAAATAAAAAATAAAAAACAAATTTATAGGACAAAAAAAATACTTAAAAACATGTCACATCAGCTCACATCCGATGCTAATCAGTTAAAGAACTAACATATTAAATTTTAGAAGTTAACAAGACGAAAACTCGAAAAAATGAAATATATTTGAAATAAAAATGGGTAAAACTTACCCACGGAGTTTAGGACCATGGAGTTACTATAGGTAGGGGCTTAAAATCGAAACACATATTTTTCTTTTTTCAGTGTTGCAATTTCAAAATTGTGTAAGATAGGGACACGTTAGATACACATATCTAACACTCTTGCATAGTGATTATTGTGTGACCTCCAATCTATATAAGTAGGCTGATCCGTGTCGAATAAATGCAAAAAGTTGGAGAGAAAAAAATTCTAACTTGTACACCATTTTCTTTTCTTGTCTATTTACACAATAATCATGCCTCCTCCTCCTTTGTATGCTTGGCCATGGGAATTCTTGGGTGCCTACAAGGTATGTACTAATTAAACAAATCCATTCTTGTAGTAACTTTACCATAATGTTTTTTCCTTCTATTTTGATGAAACTCTCAATTTCTTGCTACAGTATGCAATTTATGGGACTTTTGTTGCCAAAGAATTGCATTCAAGGTATCTAGAGGAGACAATCAAAGATTCTTGGTGCCTCCACATCTTCATTCTGTCTATGATTAGGCCTATAATATATCAAATATGGACTTCTTACAGTAACATGCTCTTTCTCACTCGAAATCGTCTCATTGTCAAGAAAGGAGTTGATTTCAAGCAGATTGACAAAGAATGGCATTGGTATATCTTTTTAATTTTTCAAGAATTTACAATTTTTGTTCTGTTTTTAGCAAATTAATAAAGGGTTCTTTTTTTTTTTGGGGGGATTAGGGACAATTTTATTTTACTACAAGCTATAGTGGCATTTTTGGTGTTGTACATGTTTCCCACCTCTGAAACACTTCCAGTGTGGAACAAAAACGGCGTCGTATCAGCAATACTACTTCATGTAGCAGTCTCAGAGCCTCTTTTCTACATGTTACACAGATGCTTCCATGGAGATTATCTTTTTTCAAATTACCATTCACTCCACCATTCATCACCAGTACCTCAGGCCTATACAGGTAAGGGACTTTAATGCTTTAATTTAATTCTTGTACCTACTATGTTTTGTGCTGTCAATTCAAGAATTACTTCTCTATGCAGATAGTGTTATGACTTTTTTTACAATAAGTTAGTATTATTATTATTATGGGCTTTTTGTTGACTTTTTTTCTGCAGCTGGGCATGCCACATTCTTGGAACATCTTTTGTTGACTATTGTGATTGGGGTACCTATAATTGGTTCATTCTTGATTGGCTTTGGATCATTGAGTTTAATCTACGGCTACGTTTTGATCTTCGATTCGCTCAGATGTTTAGGCCATTCTAATGTCGAAATCATTCCTTATTCGATTTTTGAAACCGTGCCTTTCCTCCGATATATCGTCTATACTCCAACGTAAGTCTGATCCTCCGTGTAAATTATTTTTATTACTAGATACTTCATTTCTTTCTAGTTGTATATTGTATGATACGTGAGTTTATGACCCTACGCGAATCGTACTTTAAAACACAGTAAGGCCTAAATACTAAAGTGGAGTTCCGTGTTACACAAAATTTCCTCTTTTGAAATAATTGTGTAGTTAAGAAAGAGGCCTGGTAATAAGTTCACTTTATACATATAGTTATTGTTACTAAATGACTGTTAATCCTTGTAAAACAACCTTAAATGGTATAATATTAGAAAAGTAATAGCTTTTTATGTGAGGGTGAATTCAAGAATTTAAGGTTAGCCGGTGTCGTTTGGTGTGTTTTATACAAGGTAGTTAGGAACATTAAATGGGGTAGTGTGGGAAGGCACATGAGGGACCTGTCACTCTGAAATATAAGAGTATCCAATGCTAATAATTGATCTTTTTTTTTTTTTCATCTACAACTTAACATTTGTTAATTGGTTGCAGTTATAGTTTGAACACAAAAACAATATAACATGCATGTTACATACCTTAGGCTTAATTTAGATTAATTTTGAGTGAAATGTGCAGTTACCATGGTCTCCATCATGCTGAAATGGGAAGCAATTATTGCCTTTTCATGCCCCTGTTCGACTTGTTGGGGAAGACGTTGAACGGAAAATCATGGAACATGCACAAGAAGAAATGTTTGGAGTCAGGTAAAAATAGTGTAAATTGATTATATGTTTATATATATGTGTGTGTGGTGATGAGATGGTTTTTATTAAAATGTAGGAGTGAAAAATGGGAGAGTGCCAGATTTTGTGTTCCTAGCACACGTGGTGGACCTTTCTTCGAGTCTACACGCGCCTTTTGTGAATCGATCAGTGGCGTCTTTACCTTACTACACAAGAATTTACTTGATTCCATTCTTGCCCTTCTCTTTCCTGGCTATGCTACTCATGTGGGCTAAGTCTAAGGCTTTCTTGAATTCATTCTACAACATCAGGGGTCGATTGCACCAAACGTGGGTTGTACCCCGCTTCGGTTTCCAGTATTTCTTGCCCTTTGCAGCAGATGGGATCAATAACAAAATTGAGGAGGCTATTCTTAGAGCCAATAGATTGGGAGTTAAAGTTATTAGTCTTGCTGCATTGAATAAGGTTCCTCTTTCATCCTCTTTTCTTCAATGAATAAACCTTATAATGTGGTATGAGATTCATTTCATCTGATCAATGTATGTATGTAGAATGAGGCTTTGAATGGAGGGGGGACGCTTTTTGTGAACAAGCATCCGAATCTTAATGTTCGTGTGGTCCATGGTAACACCTTGACTGCAGCCGTTATTCTTAATGACATCCCTAAGACTGTCACACAAGTTTTTCTCACCGGTGCCACTTCAAAGCTTGGTCGAGCCATTGCTCTCTATCTTTGTAAAAAACAAGTTCGCGTTCTGGTACGTACGTTTCTTAACATTTTATTAGTAACATCACAAACGTATGTATTAACACGGTTAACGGTGGTGCAGATGTTGACTAACTCAACAGAAAGATTTAGAAACATTGTGAAAGAAGCCCCTGTTGATTGCCACAAGTATCTTGTTCAGGTGACTAAGTACCAAGCTGCACAAGACTGTAAGGTAATATATATATATATACTCTGGTTTGTAATTCTAGGTACTTAGTTATTGTGTTGTTATAACGGAAAATGTGAGTCGATGCAGGCGTGGATTGTCGGGAAGTGGATCACTCCAAGAGAGCAAAACTTTGCTCCATCCGGAACACATTTTCATCAATTTGTTGTTCCCCCTATTTTGCAATTCAGAAGAGATTGCACATATGGTGATCTTGCTGCTATGAGATTACCAGAAGATGTTGAAGGAATAGGAAATTGTGAAGTAAACAGTCTTACTAAAATTACCTTAACTTATTAAAATTTGAGCTGTGATGATTAATTTCTTGTGTCGTTTTTCGTGACAGTACACGATGGAGAGGGGCGTAGTCCATGCTTGTCATGCAGGTGGAGTGGTTCACGCGTTGGAAGGATGGACTCATCACGAAGTTGGTGCGATAGACGTTGATCGGATTGATCTAGTGTGGAGGGCTGCACTGAAACATGGCCTGAAGCCAGTTTCAAGTACTAAATGAAATCTTAATTAGGATAGTTGGTATTGATAACACTACAATGTGTCTTGATAAAAATATAAATTTGTACTGCTGGTTGGGATTAATTTTTGCATCTTAGTTAATTGCCAGGTTTATGTAATATTCTTCAAGTTTTATTTTAACTTTTGAATATACATTGAAACTTGGGTATCCTGCTTAGATCCATGTTTGTCTCGTTGTCGTTTCTGGTTGTGAAAATCTAGCTAATTTAAAAATCCCATGTTTTTCCAATTTTTCAATCTAACTCTCACTTAATTCGTGGTATTATCACTTGTATCAATCATTTATTATACTCAACTTTATTTGATTTTCTAAAATTAAAATTAAAATAAATATGAAAAGAGAAAAAGAGATTCGATGGTATGGAACAATACCCATAACCCGGCCCTCACAACAGTACACCAGGGGGCCAACAACTGGTTAGAATGGGAAAGAACAAAAAGAATCACGAGCCAGGGAAGAAAAGAAAACAAAACCCGTGTGAATTGCGAAGCTTGGTACGCCCCCAAACATGGAACTATAAAACTCAACACTGATGCACCATTTTTCCAAGATACAAACCAGACGGGATGGGGCATGGTGATTCGGAATAACCTCGGGCATATTATTCACGGGAAATAAAAAATTCAATCTGGAACCCTAGACGTCTCCACCGGGGAAGCCATGGGCTTCTTCGAGGCTCTCTCGTGGCTGAAAATGCTCAATCTGCACAACTGCATAATAGAGGGAGACGCGAAAGTGGCAGTGGATGCAATCAACTCGAGGGCTCACTTTAATTCCACCTTCGGGGACTACATCAAGGCCTGTCGAGAGCTGAAAAATTCTTTTAACAATGTTACGATCACTTTCTCTAGGAGAAGATCGAACGTGCTTGCGCACACTATAGCTAGGAATGCACGACAATTTGTCGATAACTATAGTTGGGTAGATCCCCCAAACTAGGCTACCTTCCCCAACATGCTCTTGCAATAAAGAAAACTAAGTCGTTTAGTTTAAAAAAAAAAGGAGAGAGAAAAAGAGAGAATTCAGAGAGAGATGTCGAGAAAGAGAGAGAATTTAGAGGGAGGGCCAAGAGAGATTAGAAATTGTAAATATTTTTACTTGTGTTCTCCCTCATTTTTTACCTATTTAAATATAGAAATAATTCCTAAAATATTAATAGGGATTGAACCAGGTCATTTGTTATATGAGATTTCGGTACATAAAATAATTTCATATCATCTGAGATGTAAAATTTATTCATTTATATTAAGGTAAAGTCTAGTATGCACTCGAGTGCATGCTGTGCACCCTAGTCCATGTGCACTTTTCAGTGTACTGACTTACACTTTTTGGTAATGGTGTTGCACTTTTCAATTATTACTTATTTACCAAAAAGTGTAAGTCAGTAAACTGAAAAGTGCACATGGACTAGGGTGCACAGCATGCGCTCGAGTCCATATAATTTCTAATAAACTGCTCCAACCTCTCTTTTTCAAGAGCTATGTAGAGACCTCTTGAAACACTTCGGGAAGGGGCCAAACACAACTAAAACTCTCGAAATCAACTAACACCTTAATGAAATACAATTTTTAAAGTACAATAACAAAAACATCTCACACACTAACTCGGTCAAATCAATTTATACATTTAAAGTTTCAACTTAATTTAAATCTTCTATTGGTTAAAGTCAACGTTGGAGCCGAATTTGCCTAAAGAGTTTAAATTGAGCCTTTTAATTTTATATAGCACGATCTAGGATCGAGTTTTATCAAAGGGGACGTTTATATGCACACACAACTTTGATGAGAATACTCATCCGTTTGGAACACTCACTCTAAGATGAGTACACTCTCCGTAAATTCTTCAAAATAACCTAACTTTGTAATATCCATCCAGCCACCCATAAACCATAGATTTCGCATCTCTTTTGTGTCCTCGTCCTCCTACAGTGTGTCGTCCTCCTCTTCTCCTTGCGCCACAATCATCCTCTCCTTCGCATCGCGATGTATTTTGTCGCCCCTCCACATCGCAACCCATTCGCCGCCATCATCTCATTTGCCTCTCCCATCCTCGTCGAATCCCTTACACCACTCGTCGTCCATCTCCTCCGTGTCGCGACGCGTTTATGACGCCCCTCCGCATCGCGACGCGTTTGTTGCTGCCGCCGTCCAATTCGCCTCGTCGCAAAAAGGTATCGGACCTACCTTCTTGATCTAAAAAATGGTACATAGTCCGCATAAAGGTATCGATTTTTCGGGTTTAAGTCTTCTGATTAGTGTGAAAATTGCTTGAAATTCATGTATTTAATTTACTTAATTTGATAGGATTTCATGCATTATTTACACTAATTTGACTCGTTGCAGAATAGGAAAAATGAGGATTTTTGGTACAAAACACGCCTCATATAATATTGTGAAATTGATCGAAGGAATAAAAAATCGAAGAGAAAGAAATGTACTTGGACTTAATTAAGATTAAAAACAAGAAAAAAGAGATGGAGGCCCACTTTGAAATGGCCGCCCAATCACAGCCCATGTTATTAATTGCTAAGCCCAACAACTACTCTTGCAGGAATCAATAAGCAAACCCATACTACATGGAAGCAGCCCCTTAAATTAATGGGTGCGGTTATACACACACCAAACTACTGAGGACACCCACCAGAACTTTTTTTATGTCTCTTTTACCCCTCGTGTAAATTTTTAAAAAAAACACGAAAATGAGTACACCCGCTCATTCTATTTCTCCATCATCATCCCACCATCAACATCTTAAATTAAAAAATTTCAACAACAAAAAAACAAATTCTTAACAGAAAAAAAAAAAAAAAATTCGGGATTTTTTTTCGAACAATGTTGATTTGTCCAAAAAAAAAAACTTGTTCGAAAATTTTACATGAACAAGGTTAAGATGTTCGAAAATTTTTCATGAACAAATTCAATATGTTCGAAAAAAATACATGAACAACTTTCATTTGTCCGAAAAATAAAATCGAACACAATATTTCGAGAAAAAAAAACCGAATAAAGTAACGGAATTCGGTAAAAAATTTCGAACAAATACCAAAAATTCAAAATAAAATTAAGAAAAATTCAAAATCCTAATTTTTTATTTATTTTTTGGATCTGTAACAAAAAATTCCAAACCAACTTACCTTTTTGTATGGCGGCGGCGACGAGAAGAGGTGGAGGGGTGCGGCCGCGAAGGGCATCGGGGTCGCGAACCGCCGGCGAGGAGAGTGGAGAGGGTGCAGTCAGCGTTGCTGTTGTGCGGCTGAGGAGGGAGGCGGCCGACGTGGACGGCGGCACTGTGGGGGCGGCGGCGACGGAGGAAGAGGAGACGGTAAAGTGTGGGAGAGGGAGGGAAGTGGGTGTACTGAGAATATGGAATTGGAATGACTTTTAGGGTTTTAAGAAGTTTTTAAGAAGAAGAAGAAGAAGGGTATTTTGGGATACTCAGCCGTTGGGTGTCCTCATCTGAGAGTGTGTGTACTCAGCCGGTGGGTGTCCTCAATATGTTGGATCCTAAGTCCACCTATTCTTCGGCGATCCAATTTGAAAAGAAAGAAAAATGCTTGTGGATTTCTTGGCCCCACGTGAATTGTATTAGGAAAACAAAGCCCACGTCATTTTGTATACAGAAGCCGGGAGCATACAAAAGAAAACAGAGGCAGTTCGTGATAGGAGTAGGGCATATTTTAGATAGAAAAATAGCTAGGTTTTGAGAGTTCCCTCTTCTAACCACTTTACTCAATAGATTAGTCTAGCTTGTTATTTTATTTTTTAGATAGGTTTAATTTAGCATTTCATTTTATTTGTGGCATTGAAAGATTTGAAGACAAATGAGGTGATATCTACATGTGTATTTTTGTATTTATTGCTTTAGTTATGGGGTAAACAATTATATATTGCTTTGGGTGTTGAAATTATGTGGGTAATTAGTGAGTTTGTGGATTAATTGTTATGTTTTGGTTTAATTGCTTCTATTGTTGTGATTTGTATAATTAAATTGGTTGGTCATTTCTATTAGCTAACATTTACGATTTTGTGAATTGCAACGAGAGTTGGGTTTGCATGTGTTGCGTTAAAAAATAACGACTAAGGATATGGAATCTTCCCGTATGGATTGGGATGATTACGGGATTATGTCGTCACTTTCCTCGCGAGCTTTACCACGAACAACTCTCCTTCAAGCTTCTTAAAGACCTGCAAAAACACGCCGAGGGGATTCTGGCGTGGAATCTCCGATGCTCAAGTCAGAATCTTTCTCAAGAGAATCAAGGAGGAATTTCCCTGTTGACTCGAGGGAAATTCTCGCAAAATCGTGGTGTTTATTGGGTGAATTCAGTATGTTTCTCGTATAGTTCTTATGAATAATATGGAAAAAGTAAACTCAATGTAAAAACTGTAGTCAATAATCTACCACGAACCTGTTTATATACCTCTCCGGATTTCATGGACGTGGGGGAGACCCTCTCTCCCCCTGCCTTCTTGTTGGGAATAAAATGATTTTGATTTAGATACCAAAACCCCTGATTGATGATGTTCAGATTAGTTGAGATATGCTCAAGTCTTGTTCAGACAAGTTGTCTCAGAACATTTGAGTAAATAGAACGCTTTAGTCAAAAATCTCAGAAATGTTGTGAGATTTTAGAGTTCATGATAGTTGTCCAAAGCTGAATGTTAGGCAGCTTGATATGTTTTAAGTTTCTAGGCCAAAGTTACTGAACTTGCAAAACAAGATGACCAAGTGGACAACTGAGCTGAAGAGATCAAGAATGTTAAGGCAATGCCCATAAATGCAAATGATCAGAACAATTAAAGTGCAAATGATCAAGAGCATTGAATGCCAAAACTCACAGAAGACATATTCAATGAAGCATTTATTGCCAATCATGCCTGAACCAAGCATTGAAGACTTGAAGCATTAAAGTGTGAAGCATTGAATGAATGTTGGAACATTCTAAATTGCAGCAGGAATGTTCAGGGAGCTTGTCCCATCTGACCGTTGGTTGAGTGTAGCTTCTGCCACAAATCAACCTTGGGAAATGTGCATATTTGGAATCTGACACAAGTCTTCTCAGCCGCATTTTTCAGAAGTCAACACATTCATTCAAGCAACCATTGAAGAGGCCTTTTACACAGTGGATAAAAGGATGCCAAGCTTCATAGCCGTTTCAATGGTGCTGCAAATAGACAAGTTTGAATTGCTATCCCTCCAACGGTTAGCTGCTCAAATTTGCCTATAAATACAGAAGTGATCAAGGGATTCAAACATCCAACTACAAGCTATCAAACTATCATCAAGCTTTCAAAGGAAACCAAGCTATTCTTTAGAATCACAAGTTTCCTGAATCACTTCATCTAGCTAAGCCAATCTTTGTAAACATCCAAAGCTTAGCATTGAGATATCCTAAGCCTTTACACTGTTCTTATTGTAAAGGATATCTCTATTAGTTGGAACCAAACCTCAAACCCTTATCTCATTAAGTGAAGAGAGAGTTTGTTGTAGAAGTAGGGAGTTAAGGACTGTCATTGTGAAAAGCAGCCTTAACTCAGAGAGATTGAGCACTAGGACTCAGATTTTCCTAGGGATCAAAACACTAAGAGAGTGTTGTTGATCAGTGCACATTGGCACTATAAAACAAGCTAATTCCATTGTGAAGGAATTATCCTGTTCAATCAGGGAAAGTGGATGTAGGAGCTTGAGTCTCTGAACCACTATAAACTTGTGTGCCATTTACTTACTGCACTCTTTATTGCACTTATATTCAATCATATTTCAAAGAGCAAAACTCAGTAAGTTAAGAAAAACAGTTTTGGACAAAGTCCCTGATAACTGTATTTTTTCAGAAATCAACTTGGAGTATTTTCTTGAGTCAAAGGCCAACCACATTCCGCACTAAGCAACTCTCTTAGATATTTAGCCACCTGATCACTTAATAGTAATCAGTAGGACAAGTATCTATCAAAGTTCACACTCAGGCTTGTTGTGAGACAATCTGCCTGATAAGACCAGTTTTGTTAAAAAGAAAAGAATTTGCATACACAAGTGCATTCCACCCCCCCCCCCCCATACACTTGTGTTATACTCCACCAAGGACCAACAAGTGGTATCAGAGCAGGGGTTCATAGACCACTGACTCTGAAAAGCACTGATTTTCAAAATCATATCATTTCTGTGGTCACTGAACTGATCCAAAATTTCTGAAAAACTTATTTGTGATAATCTGATTCTATTATAGAAATGGCTAACAATGCAGTTCCAGGAGATGCTGTCAACACCATCAACAACATGGGTCCAAACCAAGTCAATCATATTTCTCATCACAAACTGCCAATGTTCTCAATTGAGAACTATGATTTCTGGAAAATCAGGATGAGAGCACATCTTGCTTGCCAGCATGATGAAATGCTTAAAGTCATCACCAGAGGGCCCTTCACCTTCACCAAGCTAAATCCCAAAGTCACTGATGCTCAAAAAGCAGACCCAAGGGAGCAATTGCCAAAAGATGAAGATGAGCTGACAACAGAAGAAAGAAAAAGGCACAATCTGAACTACATTGCCATGAACACTTTGTACCAGACTATTCCAGATGCAGTGATGGGAAGAGTGTATCACTGCACCACAGCAAAAAAGAGATCTGGGATACCCTAGCACTTATGTGTGAAGGTACCCAAAAGATCAAAGAAAATAAACTACAAGTGGCCATCTAAAAGTATGAGCAATTCACTATGGCGCCCAATGAAACTATTGATCATCTTGATGGCAGATTCACTGACATCATGAATGAGATGAATTCTCTGGGCAAGTTCTATGCCAAAAGAGAAGTTGCTTTGAAGATTCTGAGAAGTCTCACATCAAAGTGGGACATATATTCTGTCATGATGCAAAATACCAACAATCTTGACAACATGCCAATGCAGCAAGTATTCTCTGAACTCAAAGCATATGAATTTGATCTCAACAGAAAGAAGGTGCATGATGAGCCATCCTCCTCAAGCAAAGGTGTTGCCTTCAAAGCTGCTGAAACAGAAAAGAAGAACACTAAAAAATCTTCTCAAAATGTATCAAAATCTGAAATGAAGGAGGAAATGGCACTCATGGCTAGGAGATTTGAGAAGCTCAACTCCAGATTTGGTAGATACAAAAAATTCTACCAAGACAACAGAACCAAAAGGAGATTCAGCTCTCCTGACAACAAATCAGAGGACAAAATCTCTGATGAGAAGAAAGAAGACAGATATGCTGACAGAAAGAAGTATAGCAAAGCTGAACCATCATCATCAAGGAGGAAGGAGTCCTCAAGCAAGAATAATGATGATGAAGATGTGTGTTACAACTGCCAGAAAAAGGGTCACTTTCAGTATGATTGTCCTGACCTAACTGCCAAAGAAAGAAAAGAAAGGCAGAACAAAAGAGACAAAAGGCTGAACAACAGGAAGGCCATGATAGTTGGAGAATCAGCAAGTGAAGAGAGTGACTACTCTTCTGATGATGGACTGTTCTCCAACAGTGACAGTGATGATGACTGTCAAATGGCATTTGAAAATGAAGAGGTATGTTCATCTTCCAATTTTTCCATTAACACACATGAATCTAGTGAAATCCACCTTGACTTTGAAAAATTGTTAGAAGATTTCACCAGAATGCAAGAAGTATGCAATATGGCATTGAGAGAAAATGAACTGTTGAGGTCTAAAATTAAAACCTCCAATCTTTCTGAATCTGAGGTTGACATTAAATCAACTGAGTTGTATCAGCAGATTGTGAGAGAACATGGAGAAATATCTCTCAAAGTCTCTGAACAACAAAAGCTGATTGATGAACAAAGTCTGATTCTAAAGAAAAAGGATTTTGACTTTAGAACTCTTCAAGCTAAATTTGACAATCTCTCAAGTGAATTTGATACTCTAAAATTAAGTGAGGGGAGCTTAAAAATGAAAATGTCTGCCTTGAACAAATCTGCTAAGGCAATAGAGGAAATTCAAGGGTTTCAAAGACCAATGGCTCAAAGAAGTGGATTAGGCTATAATCCATTTGAACCCTCACCTGGTCTTAGCATTGCTTCAACAAGCAATACTAAGATGACTTTTGTAAGATCAGTGGCACAACAAAATGAAATGGAAGTAAATCAACCACTGGTCAAGGATAAGGGTAAAGGAATTTTTATACCAACTCAAGTAAACAATGTACCTAAACCCATACCTATGGAAAAGGTTAAAGGCATTGTCTATAAGAGGAATGAGGTTCAGAAAGGTAGAACCAATGGAAGGTCAACCTATCTGAATCCTCATCAGAAGAGTTGTCCAAAATCTGTTCAGAAGAGGCCAACTCAAATAAAGCAACCTCAACTGAATGGATTAAGACCAATTCACTCTGACATGTATAAAACCTTCAGGAAGCCTGGAACTTACATGCCAAAAGGAAAAGGCCATCCAAAACCCTATCCTCAAAGGTCTTACCAAGCTGCACCTAAGTCTAGTAACTTCAGGAGAAATGTCCCAAAGAAATTCACCAACTCTCCTGAACCTTACAAGGCCAACACTTATACACAGAAGCCACCCAAGGCATTTAAGGGTCAAACTGTGTATGTAGATGTAAATGGAAACCAAGTCAGTCACTTTGAATCAATTAGAGTAATCAAGCAGATTTGGGTTCCAAAAGGTACAGCTAACCCTCTAGGACCCAACACTCAAAGGGTACCTAAATTTTGACTTTGCAGGACTGCAAGGACCACAAAAACAAGAGAAGCATGAACAAGAAAATAGCATAGTACTTGGACAGTGGATGCTCAAGACACATGACTGAGAATAAAAAGCTTCTCTCAGACTTCATTGAAAAGGATGTTCCCTCAGTAACCTTTGGAGACAGCTCCCAAGGAATCACAAGAGGTTATGGTACATTAAACATTGGTAGTGTCAAAATTACTGATGTCTCATATGTCCTAGGCCTAAAATACAACTTGCTATCCATAAGTCAAATCTGTGATAAAGGATATAGTGTTGAATTTGTACCAAATGAATGTATTATCAAAAACAATTCAACACAACAGGTGCTACTAACAGGGGTGAGAAAGGGAAATGTCTATTTTGCAGATTGGAGCAAAACCCCTGAAGCAGTTTGTCTTGTTGCCAAAAGCACAAGTGAGCAAAGCTGGCTGTGGCACAAGAGATTGAATCATCTAAATTTCAAAACCATCAACAAGATTTCAAGAAACTCTCTAGTTAAAGGGCTGCCTAATCAAGTGTTCACCAAAGATCATATATGCCAGCCATGTCAGGAAGGAAAGCAGATTAAAGCTTCATTCAAAGGAAAACCTGTCATCTCAACTGAGAGAGTTCTTCAACTACTGCATATGGATTTATTTGGTCCAATTATCCCAGTAAGTTTGAATGGAAGAAAATATGCATTAGTTGTTGTTGATGATTTTTCCAGGTACACTTGGGTAGTATTCTTGCTGAACAAAAAGGAGACCCAAGTCAAGCTACCTGAATTGATGATGAGATTGAGCAATGAAAAGGGCCTAAGTATTGTCAAGATCAGATCTGACAAAGGCACAAAATTCATAAACTCTTACATCAATGAGTACTGCAGCAAGAATGGCATCACTCATGAGACTTCAGCAGCAAGAACACCTCAACAAAATGGTGTTGCTGAAAGAAGAAACAGAACCTTGAAAGAGGCAGCAAGAACACTGATTGCTGAATCCAAACTGCCTAAAAGGTTCTGGGCTGAAGCCATTAGCACTGCATGTCACACTCAAAACAGGTCCTTAATCACCAAAGGACAAGGTAAAACCCCATATCAAATATGGAAAGGTAGATTGCCCACTCTTGCTTATTTCCATATTTTTAGTTGTAAGTGTTTCATTCATAATAATGGGAAAGAACAATTGAAAGCTTTTGACAGCAAAGCTGATGAAGGAATATTTGTTGGATATTCACAAATCAGCAAGGCTTACAGAGTCTACAATTGCAAAACCCTTATTGTGGAAGAAACACCTCATGTTGTGTTTGATGAATCTGTTAATGAGTTCAGGGATAGAAACCTGAATATTGATGAGATAACACAAAGAACAACCAGATTAAGGCTTCAAAGCAAGGAAACAGTGTTTGTAGATGTTGCCCAGCCTGAACTTCATGAAAATCAAAAACTGGACAACCTACCTGATGGCAATCAACCAGAGGACAACCAACCAGAAGGAGAAATTGAACTGACTGATCCCATCCCAGTTCAAAACCAGGTAACAACTACCAATGAAGAAGCAGGCAATGCTGAGGTAGTTAATGGATCCAATATTCAAGGGGAAACCAATGAAAATGTCAACTTATCTGACAATGAGGACAATACCCCTGAATATGATCCTGAACTTGATCCTTCAATTAACTTTCCTGAATTTAATGAATCTAGTGATCCAACTTCAGATGAGGACAATCCTCCTGAAGGGATCAGGTCTAGAAGGACTTGGTTGCATGACCATCCAACTAGCCTGATACTTGGAAATCCAAGTGAAGGGATCAAAACTAGAAGATTTCATGGAGAAAGTGCTTTGTTTTGTTGTTTCCTTTCAGAACAGGAACCAAAAGATATTGAGGAAGCACTACAGGACACCAACTGGATCATAGCCATGCAAGAAGAGTTGAACCAGTTTACCAGAAATGAAGTATGGGAGCTGGTGGATAGGCCAACTCATCAAGATGTCATTGGAACCAAATGGGTATTCAAAAATAAGAAAAATGAAAATGACATCATTGTGAGGAACAAAGCAAGACTGGTGGCCAAAGGATATTGTCAATCTGAAGGGATTGATTATGATGAGACCTTTGCTCCAGTGGCAAGACTTGAGGCAATCAGACTCTTCTTAGCTTATGTAGCTCACATGAGATTCAAGGTGTATCAAATGGATGTGAAGAGTGCATTTCTCAATGGGGTGCTCAAAGAAGAAGTGTATGTTGAACAGCCCCCAAGCTTTGAAGAAGGAGACAAGGTGTACAGATTGAAGAAAGCCCTCTATGGCTTAAAGCAAGCTCCAAGAGCTTGGTATGACACCTTATCTCAGTTTCTTCTAGATCATGGTTTTGTCAAAGGCACTGTTGACAGAACTTTGTTCAGAATCTGTGAAGGAGATGATATTCTGTTAGTCCAAATCTATGTGGATGACATTATATTTGGATCTTCAAATGAGAAGCTATGTGAGAAGTTCTCCAAACTCATGCAGAGCAAATTTGAGATGTCCATGATGGGATTGATGAATTTCTTCTTAGGACTTCAGGTCACACAATCTAAGAAAGGAATATTCATCAATCAGGCCAAGTATACAAGGGACATGATCAAGAAATTTGGATGTGCTACAAGCAAGCCAGTCAGAATTCCTATGAATACTAACTGGAAAATGGATCCTGATGAAAGTGGAGAATCAACAAACTCCACTAACTACAGAGGAATCATAGGATCCTTGCTATATCTCACTGCAAGCAGGCCTGATATTACATTTGCAGTTGGAGTATGTGCAAGATTTCAAGCAAATCCAAAGAAGAGCCATCTTGATGATGCTAAGAGAATCCTAAGATATCTCAAGGGATCTGAGAATCTTGGTTTATGGTACCCAGCTGATGACAACATTGAGCTCACTGGATATTCAGATGCAGACTATGGAGGATGTAGAATTGACAGAAAATCCACCTCTGGAACATGTCAGTTCTTGGGCAGCAAGCTTATCTCATGGTTCTCCAAGAAGCAAAATACAGTTGCAACTTCAACAACTGAAGCAGAATATGTAGCAGCTGGAAGTTGTTGTGCTCAGATACTTTGGCTCAGGCAGCAACTGAGAGATTACAAAGTCATCTCAAATGAAGTACCAATATTCTGTGACAACAATAGTGCAATTGCCATCTCACAGAATCCAGTGCTCCACACCAGATGCAAGTATGTGGATATCAAGCATCACTTCATAAGGGATCATGTGGAAAAGAAAGATATCAAGCTTGTCAAAATTCACACTGATAAGCAAAAAGCTGATATCTTGACTAAGCCACTAGCTGAAGCAAGGTTCTTGGAACTATCAGTTGAATTAGGCTTACTTGATCCAGGGAAAATGAAGGAATAAAGGAAGGAAGCTCAAATGAAGGGGGAAGTTCATTAATTTGAATTTCAGCAAGGTTGACCAACCTCACTGAAGCAGTCTGCCAAACAGGGAAACTCAGCAAAGTTGTCCCTAGTGCATTCAGCAAAGTTGGTCAGGATGTTTGGCTTAGTGGGACCCACTCAGCAACTTTGGGACCCACTCAGGAATGTTGGTCAGACATATTGACCTTACAAGAAGTCAAAACACATCTCAGGATGTTTGTCCGAGTAAATTGGATAATTATTGCTATTTTTTGCATTGATTAGACATTTAAAAGGTTTCTTGATCTAAGAGTAGGCCATTTTAGGCTGGCGTGTGCTATTAAGATCTTTGCCCCCAATATGGCAAATCAGCATTTAATGCAAAATCTCCATTAAGATTTCATGAATTCTTGAGCCATCATCAAGGCCATTGATTTGCATTAAAACTTCATCAAACCGCCTAATCCCCACTACTCCACTTTATCCAATTGATTTTTAACCTTTACTCACTGTCATTATCTATTAACCAACGGTTAATAAATTCCCTTCATATATAAACTCCTCGATTTTTACCTTCTTCCTGACGCACTCATATTCTCAAATTCACAAACTTTTGAAAACCTCTCAAAACCTGCAACTTTTCTCAAAAATCCTTTCTATCTCTCAAAATTATTCATGGCTCCCAAAATTAAGAGAGAAGAACTTGTAGATTTCAATGACTCCTCTTTGGACATTGATTTCTCCTATCTTAGCAACCCAAATTCTCTTTGGTTTGAAAAGTTGGTTGCTTTTGACTGCCCAGACACAGAAGTTCATCAAGTCCTCAAATGGCTAAGGGAGGCAGGGCTTGAGAAATTCCTTGGCACCAAGCCTGATTCCTGCCTGAACCCTTTCATGGTAGAGTTCTTTGCCCATCTCAGATGGAAGGGCAAAAAGGGTGATGTGTGCACCAAGCTGACATATGCTGAGGAGGATGAATCTGAAGAAAGCCAACACACCATCATCTTCACTGTTGAGGATCTGGATGCTAGCTTTGGGCTACCTTCTGAAGGCCAAAATCCAGAAGTATACAGAGAAGGAGAGGAGCAGGAGTTCTCCAGCCCATGGATGCTAGTTCCCAAAAAGCTAGTAAGTGCTCAGAACAAGAACACATTAAAGCCTGTTTATAGGCACTTGTTTGACTGTGTTGTGAAGAGCTCGTTGAGCCACTCTGGTAGTGTTGAACAAATCAGTATGCCAAAATTGAGAGTAATGGCTGCTGTGATTGACTCTGCTGAAAAGAAAGTCAAGTTTGATTGGAAAAGTTTCATTCTGGACAAGATGATGAATGAAAAATTCAAGTTTAAGGAGGTGAAGCACCACAAGGTGGTGGTAGAAGGAAGACTTCAGTTTTGCACAAGGGCTAGCCTGCTCTTGGAAAGATTTGCTCACTATACTCATCTCCAAGCCAAGCCAAAGCCTTTTCCTGCCCACAAGGTGATGTTTAGGAAGCTGTCCTCAAAGACAGAAAAGAGGAAGCAAGAGGCAGCCTCCAAGCAAGCAGTAGCTGTTGTACCAACCACCAGATCCTCTCCAAGAAAGAGGAAAGCTCCACCTGTGAAAGCTCAGCCAAAGACAAAGAGGATGAAGAAGATTCTGAGTGAATCTTCCCCAGAAAGCCAGTCAAGAAGTGGAGGAGCCACTTCTGAGGAAATTGAAAAGGTTGCTGAAGAAGGAGTCAACCCTCCTGAAGAAGGTGAAGAAGTCAGAGAGGTTGTCCCCTTGCAACCTGAGTCTGTAACAGAGTTTAGGGACCTTGATAAGCCAACAAGGTCTGAAAGAAGGAGAAGAATTATCAAAACTTCTGAGAAGCAGAAGTTGATGGAAGAGGAGAAGAAGAAGAAAGAGTTCTTCAAGGAGATTAGACAAGCAAACAGGTCTAACTCTAAGTCCAAGTCAAAGCCCAACAGCCCTGAAACCAACTCTCCTGATATTCAGTCTAGAAGAATATCTCCATCAAGGCATGAAGAAGAGGAGTGCAAAACTCCTGAAGATGCCCCAATTATTGCAAAGAAAGTCTATTCCCCTGAAGGTGCCCCTGACAGATCAGGTATTGATGTGCTGGCTGATTTAGTCAATCTTGAGGATAGGCCATTCTCCCCACTTGATCCCAGATTGCTCTCCTACACCAAACTTCTTGAAACTGTTCTTCAAGAAGGTGATCAAGTTGTCCTCCCACCCATTCCAGCCATTCCAATTACCTCTTCAGGAACATTGCTCTCAAAAGCACCTGAATCCCAACTTGTCTTAAGCTCCTCTGAACCCATTCCTTCTGAACCCAACCTATCTGAGCCCCAGCCCAATTTACCTGAATCCAAATCCAACCCTCCTGAATCCCAAGTCAGCTCTTCTGATGAAGAAGATAGTGGTGAAGAGTATACCTATGAAGGGATGTTGAGGCAGATTGCAAGAGCCAATGTAGATGAATTATATCCAGGATTGAAGGCATATCCTAGGCTGCAACAACAGTTCTATGATCTCAGGGCACTTGTTGAGATCAAGGATAGAACAATTGTGGAGATAGCACAAGCTATCAAGGATAAAGGAGCTAGCTGGTGGCAGGTTGAAGAAAATAGGCTATTACATTTTGCAAATGTAAAGAAGACCAGTGTGTTAACCACTGAGGCCTTATTCTGCACCATTGTTCATGAAAAGGTGCTTGCTGAAAGAGAGAGAATTGCACAAGGAATCAAGCATCCAGACAGCCCATCTGATGATGACAATGATAATGATGATGACAACACCAATCCCAATCCTCCTGGCCTCAACTCTGCTCAAGTACATTACTTGACCTATCATTTTGTTAAGGACTCTGATCATTCAGAGGAGTTGACCAAAGATGGTGACTCAGTCCAAGATGCATTGGCCAAGGATGGTTCTTCTGAACCTGAGGCACAGCTTGACAATGTTGAGACTTCCATGGGAGAAGCTAGTTTGGCTAAAGCCTCATCAATGTCAGGACAGTTGGACATTGACCAGCCTTTAGTCATTCAGGATGACTCAGTGGCTTTGGGATGCCCAAGCACTGTGATCTCCCAACAACTGCCCTCTGTGGATCCTGTTGAGGATATGAAGGTGTCAGGTTTAGGAAAGGAAGGAGTTGAAAAGGCTGATAGTGATTAAAAATCAGAGGGAGATGGTGAGGATGAGTGTATGATTACTGGTTCCCTGAGTGCACCAATTATAGAGGGAGAGGAAGTAGAAATATTGGGTGCAGCCCAATATGAGAGTCAGGCTATTATTCAAGTCAAATCTGAACTTGATGAATCCCTTGGTGAAAGGAGGCCTGATTCTCCAGTGAATGTGAGTTTATCTATTGATACTGAAGAAAAGAAAGAAGTTGAAAATGAGAGTATAGGTGCTGATGAATCAGGCCTATTGGGAGATAAAAAAAAATGAGGGTGTTGAGGGAGTTTTTACTAACACTCTTAGTTTTGCAGATTCAGTAGCTGTCACCCTTGAGCAAATTTTTGCAGATGCTTCCCTCACAGATATTCCAGTTGATGCTGACATTGACCTAGAAGCAGTCTCAGCAAATGTGTCCACCTTGAACAAGATCTACTTTGAGCAAGCAAATGCAACTGAGGCTAGCTTGCAAATTGCATCAAAAACTGCAACATCCATTGAGCAACAGTCAGAGAAGTTGGATACATTGGTCAGGGAAGTTGGGAAAGCTCATGCTGCAACAGTAGACACCTTTGATGACCAAGGCAAAACTCTTGCCTCTGTGGAGATGAGGCTTACTGGCTCAGAGGAAGTAATCTTGCCAACTCTGGATGCAAGGATTTGTGGTGTTGAAACTGGACTGCAAACAGTTTCAATAGAATTAACAAAGGTAAAGGATGAGATGGTAAAGTTCACAAAATCTGTGAAGAAAGAGCAGAAGGACCTCAAGAATCTCTACAAGCATAATGTGAGAGCCTTGAGAAGGACAATCAAAGATGCATTGAGGCAAAGGACAGCTGCACAGAGAAAGAAAGCTGAAGAATTGAAAGTTGCAATGGTGAAAGAGGCTGCAGAGAAGTTCACTGTTGAACTTATGGCCAAAGTGTCTGACCAAGTTGTGGCCAACCTCACTGATCAACTTCAGGCCAAACTTGATCAATCACTGAAAGCCACTTTGGATGCCATTGTTGCTCAAAAGATGAAACCTGTCCACACATTCTTGAGCATGGCAGATGACAAAATGCAAAACATTCATGATGAGAATGTTTACTTACTACAGGAGTTGAAGTCCCTCACTCAAGCCCACTCACATCTCTCAGTCTCAATGAGTGAGTTGAAGCCCCAATGTTTTGATAATGCCAAAAAGGGGGAAAGAGAGAGAGCTAGGGCAAAGGGAACCTTGGTAATTGGTGAACCCAAAGGAAAGGAGAAGGTCCCTGATGAAGAGGAGGAGGAAGTAGAAGACATTGGGAAAGGCAAAGGCCCAATGAATATTGAAAACTTGACTGAAGAAGAGCAAATTCAGATTGCTGTCAAGGAGTCTATGATGTCAGCAATGGAAAGTCAGGCAAGGAGGCTTCAGAGGCCTGGTGGTGAGTTTGCAGGACTTGACCCCAAGGAGAAGGCTGCTGAAGTAAGGGGGAAAGTAACAAGAGCATCTGAAAGAAAGAGGAAGGAATTGCAAGCCTTCAATGAATTCCCAACTAGCCTGACTCTGCCATTAGAATTTCAGACTGAAGAAACAACTCCAGTAAGACAATCCAAGAGGTTGAAGAAAGCAGCCAAGTTGTCTGTTATTGAAGAAGAAGAAGCAGAACAGGACAAAGAGCCTGAAGTTAGAGTGCCCAAGCTTGCTGATGATCCTTCTAAGCTATTTGAAGAAGGGTTTGGAAAGGATCCAGAGACACAGGAGAAGCTAGCTCTTCAAAGAGCTAAAGAGAGAATGGATCAGTTGGTTGAGGCCAACAAGGCAAGAGATGGAAGGAGGGCAAACTTCAAAGCTCCAAGAAGGAGGGCTTCTTACAGAAGACTCAAACCACAAATGCTGCAAAGATGGGACACTCAATACCCTCACCATGATAAGTGGGTTCCAATCTCACTGAATGATGCATGGGAGGAGGCCAAGAGAAGTTTTGTATATGACTTTTATGTCATTGGGAAGTGGCTTGAAGAGAGTGTAGATGAAGTCTTTGTGCAGTTTATGTTTGAGAACCATAGGGACCTCTACCAAAAGATGTTTGCAGCAGCTGAGATGGCAAGAGTTGAATTCAAGGCCCCTGGTCCTATTCTGTACATGCCTCTTAAGTTCAATGGGAACTTAATTGATGAGGGAAAGATACTGGAAGAGTTCATCAACATCATGAGGATGGAGAAGATGAAGCCTGACCCTAAAGGAACCAACAAAGATATCTGGGAACTGAAGAAAAGGGTATGGGCTCAATATGGCATTGCTCCTCAAGATGATGGAACTCTCTGATGGATAAGTTCATTTCTTCCCTATCTGTTTTTATGATTTTTATGATTATTGTTATTCTGCAGTATTAGACTAGTGAGTCCTTTTTAATTTTCTGATCTGTAATGCCCTTTGATTTATATAAAAGGATCACTATGTTTCTATCAAGAGATAACAACTCATTATCTCAACTAACCTAACATGACATATCATACTTGATTTATTGTGCTAACAGTTTCTTTCAGGAAAATTGACCAGTTCACTTACCCTGAAGGTAAAGTATAGTATAAGTCAAGTTCCCTTTGTAATAGGTTTTGGCATCATAAAAAAGGGGGAAATTGTTGGGAATAAAATGATTTTGATTTAGATACCAAAACCCCTGATTGATGATGTTCAGATTAGTTGAGATATGCTCAAGTCTTGTTCAGACAAGTTGTCTCAGAACACTTGAGTAAATAGAATGCTTTAGTCAAAAATCTCAGAAATGTTGTGAGATTTTAGAGTTCAGGATAGTTGTCCAAAGCTGAATGTTAGGCAGCTTGATATGTTTTAAGTTTCTAGGCCAAAGTTGCTGAACTTGCAAAACAAGATGACCAAGTGGACAACTGAGCTGAAGAGATCAAGAATGTTAAGGCAATGCCCATAAATGCAAATGATCAGAACAATTAAAGTGCAAATGATCAAGAGCATTGAATGCCAAAACTCACATAAGACATATTCAATGAAGCATTTATTGCCAATCATGCCTGAACCAAGCATTGAAGACTTGAAGCATTAAAGTGTGAAACATTGAATGAATGTTGGAACATTCTAAATTGCAGCAGGAATGTTCAGGGAGCTTGTCCCATCTGACCGTTGGTTGAGTGTAGCTTCTGCCACAAATTAACCTTGGGAAATGTGCATATTTGGAATCTGACACAAGTCTTCTCAGCCGCATTTTTCAGAAGTCAACACATTCATTCAAGCAACCATTGAAGAGGCCTTTTACACAGTGGATAAAAGGATGCCAAGCTTCATAGCCGTTTCAATGGTGCTGCAAATAGACAAGTTTGAATTGCTATCCCTCCAACGGTTAGCTGCTCAAATTTGCCTATAAATACAGAAGTGATCAAGGGATTCAAACATCCAACTACAAGCTATCAAACTATCATCAAGCTTTCAAAGGAAACCAAGCTATTCTTTAGAATCACAAGTTTCCTGAATCACTTCATCTAGCTAATCCAATCTTTGTAAACATCCAAAGCTTAGCATTGAGATATCCTAAGCCTTTACACTGTTCTTATTGTAAAGGATATCTCTATTAGTTGGAACCAAACCTCAAACCCTTATCTCATTAAGTGAAGAGAGAGTTTGTTGTAGAAGTAGGGAGTTAAGGACTGTCATTGTGAAAAGCAGCCTTAACTCAGAGAGATTGAGCACTAGGACTCAGATTTTCCTAGGGATCAAAACACTAAGAGAGTGTTGTTGATCAGTGCACCTTGGCACTATAAAACAAGCTAATTCCATTGTGAAGGAATTATCTTGTTCAATCAGGGAAAGTGGATGTAGGAGCTTGAGTCTCTGAACCACTATAAACTTGTGTGCCATTTACTTACTGCACTCTTTATTGCACTTATATTCAATCATATTTCAAAGAGCAAAACTCAGTAAGTTAAGAAAAACAGTTTTGGACAAAGTCCTTGATAACTGTATTTTTTCAGAAATCAACTTGGAGTATTTTCTTGAGTCAAAGGCCAACCACATTCCGCACTAAGCAACTCTCTTAGATATTTAGCCAACTGATCACTTAATAGTAATCAGTAGGACAAGTATCTATCAAAGTTCACACTCAGGCTTGTTGTGAGACAACCTGCCTGATAAGACCAGTTTTGTTAAAAAGAAAAGAATTTGCATACACAAGTGCATTCCCCCCCCCCATACACTTGTGTTATACTCCACCAAGGACCAACACTTCTCAACCGCCCTAAAGACTCGGTCCTCTTGTGGACTGCTTTACTCCATCGCGACCAATTCCTTGGGCTTCAATAATTAGGACTAGGCTTCTTGGATCCCTTCCATGGGCCGAATATGCCCAACCAACCATACTCTTGGCCCAGGGACGTGGGCCTACACACTAGGCCAGAGGCCCAATTATGCTCGCTCCCCTCTTTGGGCTTAGGGGTGTATTAATCCTTTTCATCACATTATTACTCATAAAAAAATGGGATTAATTCATCTTGCATCCATGTGTCGCTACCTTCCACAGACGACATATTTTGTCTGCATCAACTACTCCCCCCTACTCTCGTAAAAATATTAGAATTTTATGAGAGTAGGAAAGAGACAAGATGAATTCCCTCTTAAATTCGGGGGATACACTATGCCTCCTTAAGAGAAAATACCCCTTAACATAAGAGCCCAACTCTTCTTTTTGAATCCCTCATTTTACCGCTAAGTAATAAATATTCCTCATTTTCAATTTTCCTGCCGCTTCGGCTTCCGCGTCTGCCCCTCCCACGTGCCTACTCTAGGGAAGGGTGTCAGCCGTCGTTGCTACAATCACGCGCCCTTCCATTAAGTCTAGGAACCACCTTCCTCGTTTTTCTCCCCACTTTCTGAATTACCATCATAACTCCCCATTTCAAAAATTAAAGAAACCCTTCTTCCTTGTGCGAACTCCCCTACCACGGTTCTTCGGTTCCTATCTTCAAGCTCTCCTTACATTTCTGCAATCCGACGTCCTTTTCGAACATTCGTCGGCCCACCACTTATCTTCTAGAGGTGTTTCCATTTTCAGGTACCCCTCTTCACTTCTCTGTTCTCTTTCATTTTATCGTCATGTCCTCTTCTTCCCATTCTTCTTGGGAGGATACTCCCGAAAAAACTTCCAACCCTTCCTCGAGTCTAATTTCCCGGTTCCCCATAACCATTCCTGCTTTGAAGAAAAAAAATATCCACCTCTTCTTCTCTTTCGGAGGAACGTTTAGCCTCGTTCCTTCGATCGGGCATGTTCCCCACCGATTATTCAGTTCGAGTAGCCCATCCAAGGGAGCGTCCTAACTTCGCCGGTCCCCAAAGTTTAGCCTTTTGGGAGGCCTAGTTGAAGGCCAACCTCCGTTTTCCCATCAACCCCTATTTGGCCGAAATCTCTTCTTACACCCGCATCCCTATCAACCAATTCACCCCCAATGTTATCCGAGCGATGCTAGGGTTTTATATGTTAGTAAAGGGGAACGGGGGAGAGCCTTCTGCTTAGCTTTTTTTTGACTCAGTATACCTGCAAGCTTGCGGACGGATTTTTCTATGTGTGTGGCCGGGCAGCTCGAACTGGGAAATTCATGGAAAAACTCCATGAGGGGGCTCAAGACTGGCGGGATTACTATTTCTTCGTTACTAATCCTTCTCCATGGGATTTTCCTCACGAAAAGTGGGTTTATGAGAATCCAGGGGTACCCTGTCCTCCTCTCACCGCTTGCTCCTCTCTTAACTTGGATGTAATGGAAAACCTGAACCAACATGTAACTCAGCACGGGTATTTTGATGTAATGGGTATTTGTAAAAATCCTAGGGCTTTATCACATTTCGGTTTTGGTCGTACTGACTATCCTCTAGGTCCAGATGATGGTAATACCATTTTTTCAGTTATGGCCTCTGATGTCTCTGTTTTCTGATTGCAGCTATGAGTTGGTTGTCCCAGATCTCCTGTGATGCTACTCCACTCTCTATGGTGAGCAAACTTCCTGCCCCGGAAAGTTATTCGAAGGCCCCCTTCCTCCTTCTCCGATGAAGCCCTCCTCGGGATTTGTTGCTAAGCGTACTAGATCGTTTGCTGGGGGAGCTGCTTTCTCTTCGGGGCTCCCTACTTCGGGAGCCTCTAAGAAAAAGAAAACTAAGGGCAAGTCCTCCTTCACCCCCTCTCAGACCGTCGATCTAGAGGCCCCGGATGACATCAATATTGATCAGCTTACTACCTTTGTGGAACGTCACACCCCTGCTCCTGCCCTAAAAGCTCTCAGTGCCCTAAGCCTAGAGGAGAGGATGGTCCAGACTGCTCATAGCTTCTCTCAGGTAAACTCGTAGCGTACATACTCTTTTATATGCTTAATGAGGGGTAGAGCAGGTATACTAACTTTCTCTATTATTTTATAACCTTTATGTAGTTCGGTCTTCTCTATTCTGATGTATCTGAGCAAGCCCTCCAATCTCTTCAACTCCATGACGATCTTCAGAGCCAGGTGGAGCTAGAAAAGGTAAAAAAGGAGATACTCGAGGCAGAACTTCAAGAAGCCGCTTTAGGGAGAAAGACAGCCATGGCTGAGAAGGTTCAGCTTTCAACGCAGAATCAGGTTTTATCCGCGGAGGTTTCTCTACTACGGGCTCAGCTCGCTGAGAGGGATAGGGGGATCCAACGCCTGGAGACTGAACTACCTTTGGCTGTGGTGAAGCTTTGTATCGATTCCCTCTTCACTTCCTCGGCGGGACAGACCTTTCTGGGCACTTTGCACCGAGAATGGCTAGAGGTTTTCCTCAAAAGCACTAGTTTCCTAGGGGCAATAGGGGCATACATTCCGCACTTCATCGATCATGGTTTTTCCAATGCCGTAGCCGAGCACTCCGCTGTAGGGTTTGATGGTCACTATACTCGTGCCCTCCGTCTGGATGAGCTGGCCACTCCCCCAAAGTTCCTTGGAGATCCCAAGGAGGATATCAACACTCCCTGGTGGTTACCTGGTATGCAGAAGGCTGTTTCGGAGCTAAAGAGTACTACTCTAGGAATGGGGGATTTGGCGCCTGCGAGTGAACTGGAGTTTCCAATCCACATAGCTAACCCTGATCCGTTGGTGGTGGTTCCAACGGACAGGTCCTTGAGGTGATGGGAAGCACTGAAGGGGTTGAAATTCCTCCCTCCTCATTACTTTATTTACTTTCTTCAATAACAGTATTCTAGTACTTTTGACACATTCTCTTTCATTGGGGCCTTCGTGCTCTTCTAGTATTTTCGGGAGACTCCACACTCCTACGTTTTTCTGTGGAGGGCCAGGGCATAGTGCTCTTGGTCTTGGATATTTGTTTTTGTTTTTGTTGATGAATGTTTTATTCTACTCCTTCCTCTTATGCCTGCATATTATCTTACTGTATGCATATATGTATGTTGCATGTTTAGCTTTTCTCAATTATGTTTCAATGTATATCTCTAATATTTTTTTGACACATATAGGCTCTAAGGCTTCAAATTCAAACATATGGAATTTCCAGGTAAAGACAGAGAGTTTAAGTTTTTGTACTTACTTGATGATCTGATGATGCTCGTAGGACCTCTCCTTAGCCCCTCTTGTAGAATTTCTTTATAGCTCTTACTCCATAGCTCCTTGTAGAATTTCTTTATAGCTCTTACTCCATAGCTCCTACTCCCCCTAGCCTTAGAGGTTATAGTGGATGGAGATTTTTAATCATATAGCCTTGGATTTATTCCCTTCAGCTGAAGTTCATTTCGAATCTGTATTTTTTTTCAGAGGAAGGTTCATCGAAACTCGTTCATTTTCTCCTAGCGCGGTTTGTATGAATTTCCCCATTTTCCTAATTAAGGTTCATCGAAACTCACTCGTTTTTTCAGAGTGCAGTTTTACTTAAACCTTCGCATTTTTCTAAGCGGAGTTCATCGGAACTCCCTTATTTTCTCAGGGTGAGGTTTGTATAAACCTACGAATTTTCTCTAAGTGGAATTCATCGAAACTCACTTATTTTCTCAGGGTGAGGTTTGTATAAACCTACGCATTTTCTCTAAGTGGAGTTCATCGGAACTCACTTATTTTCTCAGGGCGAGGTTTGTATAAACCTACGCATTTTCTCTAAGTGGAGTTCATCGGAACTCACTTATTTTCTCAGGGTGAGGTTTGTATAAACCTACGCATTTTATCTAAGTGGAGTTCATCGGAACTCACTTATTTTCTCAGGGTGAGGTTTGTATAAACCTACGCATTTTCTCTAAGTGGAGTTCATCGGAACTCACTTATTTTCTCAGGGTGAGGTTTGTATAAACCTACGCATTTTCTCTAAGTAGAGTTCATCGGAACTCACTTATTTTCTCAGGGTGAGGTTTGTATAAACCTACGCATTTTCTCTAAGTGGAGTTCATCGGAACTCACTTATTTTCTCAGGGTGAGGTTTGTATAAACCTACGCATTTTCTCTAAGTGGAGTTCATCGGAACTCACTTATTTTCTCAGGGTGAGGTTTGTATAAACCTACGCATTTTCTCTAAGTGGAGTTCATCGGAACTCACTTATTTTCTCAGGGTGAGGTTTGTATAAACCTACGCATTTTCTCTAAGTGGAGTTCATCGGAACTCACTTATTTTCTCAGGGTGAGGTTTGTATAAACCTACGCATTTTGTCTAAGTAGAGTTCATCGGAACTCACTTATTTTCTCAGGGTGAGGTTTGTATAAACCTACGCATTTTCTCTAAGTAGAGTTCATCGGAACTCACTTATTTTCTCAGGGTGAAGTTTGTATAAACCTACGCATTTTCCTTTTATCCTATGTCTTAATATCAGCATATATCCATCATTTCACCACAATCCTAGCATATATCAATTGTTTCATCACAATGCTAACATGTATCAATCATCTCATCGCAATGCTAGCATATATCAATCATCTCATCACAATACTAACATGTATCAATCATCTCATCGCAATGCTAGCATATATCAATCATCTCATCACAATACTAACATGTATCAATCATCTCATCACAATGCTAACACATATCAATCGAAATCGCTGCAATTCTTTCAAAAGGTAAAGCTTCATTGATCAAAAGTGTTTATCAACATAGGCAAGAAAAAGGGAAACCTATGTCAGCCTCATTAAAAACCTCTCTGTGGTAAAACCCAAAGGAAAACCCACGTAGAGGGAAAAAAAGTGCCGGTGAAGCAATGTGTACAATTATTCGAATGGAAACAAACGTCAAAATTGTTCATAAAGAGAAAGATAATAAGAGACTAACACGTTTTCAAACATAAAACCTCTTCAGGTGGCACACGTTCCATGGACGTAGTATCTCCTTTCCCTCCATATCCTGGAGTTTATAAGCTCCGCCCTTCAACACTTGTATCACCTTGTAGGGACCTTCCCAATTAGCCTCCATCTTTCCTGTATTCCTCAAGGCGTCTGCTCTCCGGAGGACTAAGTCTCTGACTCTAAAGGATCTGGGGATTACCCTACGATCATATGCCGCCTTGATCTTGCTCTTGTATCTTTTTGCCTTCAACTTTGCGATCTCTCTTTCCTCCTCTACCAGGTCTAAGGCCTCTCTCATCTACTCTTCATTTCTTTTCTCATCAAAATAGGTGATTCGGTGGGATCCTAACCGGGCCTCTGGAGGTATTAACGTTGTTGCCCCATACACCAATTGAAAGGGGGACTCCCCTGTAGCTGACTTAGGGCTAGTTCTGTAAGACCAGAGGACGTTATCCAGCTCCTTCACCCATCCTCCTCCTATCTTTTACAAACGTGTTCGGATACCGTCTACTAGAATCCTGTTTGTGACTACCACATGTCCATTGGCTTGTGGGTGGGCTACTGAAGTAAATCTCTGTACAATGTTCCATCTCCCGCACCATTTTCTCATTTTCTCTCCGTTGAATTGCGTTCCATTATCTGAAACTAGAACTCTCGGCACTCCAAACCTGCAACAAATGTGTCTTGCTAGGAAATTAATCACATTGTCCTCCTCTATCTTAGCCAATGGCGTGGCTTCTACCCACTTGCTGAAGTAATCTACTGCTACGATTAAGAATTTCCTTCCTCCAGGTGCCATGGGGAAGGGCCCTACTAAATCTATCCCCCATTTTGCGAAGGGGCAGGGCGAATACATGGCGCCCATCTCCTCGGCAGGTATCCGTATCAAAGGTCCATTCTTCTGACATCTCTCACACTTCTTCACAAATTCTCTAGCATCTCTTATTATACTAGGCCAATAGAAACGTGCCCTGAACACCTTTTTCACCATAGTCTTATATCCTTCATGACTAGCTGCACAACCTTCATGAATATCCTTGATCACCAATTCCGCTTCCTGTTTTGAGAGACATTTCAAATAAGGCTGAGTGAAGGATCTTTTGTATAACTGATCCCCAAGGATACAGTACTTTAACCTTAGAGCCTTGGTTTCCCTGGACGCTGGGACCGCCGGATCTCTGTTCAATCCTTCCCATATCTTCTTTCTCCAATCATCCCCTTCTGTTATCTCCCCAATTAGGGTTTCCGTTTCCAATTGATCCGCCACTACCAGGGTTATCCTCCTCTGCCCCTCGAACTCAGTGGAACTGGCTAACTTGGACAATCCGTCCGCCTTTGTGTTTTCTTCCCTCGGTATTTGTATTACTTCAAAAGCATGGAATTTGCTTTTCAGGTTCTTCACTTGCTCCAAATATGCGATCATCTTTTCGTCTTTGGCAAGGTACTGTTGGGTAAAGTAATCCCAATACCCAATAATAGTCCCCCAACAATGTGGTCCCCAACTCTTGTGGTCCCCAACTCCTTTGTGGGAAATTATTATGGGACCACATTCCCCATCTCCTTTGTGGGGAATTATTGGCACTTGTGGGTTATGGACCATCACGCTAGGAATCCTTTGAGACTCCCGGGAATCTTTTGAGATGCCCTAGGGATCTTTTGAGACTCTCGGGAATCCTTTGAGACTCCTTTAAAATTACCCGGATCTATTTGGGTCGTAATTTAAATATGAATTATCATAAATCTAATTTCATAATTTAAACAAATTAAATCAACTAATTTATGTAATGAATGTACGGTAAAATAATTAAATCCCTAAACATGCGGAACTAAGGGATTACGTGTTTACCTTTAAATCGGAGAGATACCGTTGAGAAGAGTAACAACTTCAACCCAATTGCCTTCTCAAGTATTCCCTAAGTCCTAGTCCGTTGACCCGGTGGGAGATCTCACGAACTATTAACTCTCAAGGAAGAATTAATTTTCTCTTGTTGCACACACTGTAATTTCGAAAATTACAGATCTTTTTTAAGAGAGAATCTATGTTTCTTCTCTTACAAGAAAGAAAAATTGACCGGTCAATTTATCTTGGAATAATATATAAATAATCTCTTATTTTCATATATCTTTTTCCATAAATATCTCTCTCTAATTTCTTGTAACAAAATTAATCCTTATCTTTTAATTTCCTTAATTAATAGACTTTTATTGGGCTACTTGAGGGGCCTTTAGGAGAATTAGGATTGGACCTCCCAATGGGCCTAAAAATCAATATTGAGCCACAACATTTTTCCAGCCCATTAATATTAATTCATTCCACTATAGAATTAATATTGCACTATCCATCCTAACCCATATTACGAAATATGGCTCCCGGTTATTATTTCCCGTGTTTAAGATTCAATGTCCATCAATTAATTTAAGCTACTGAATGCTTTAATTAATTAATATCTTTTATTCCTCGGAGTAAGGACAACTCAACATTATTATCATACCGGAAATAAATTCCACTGATCAGATTTGATATGATAAACCTTCTGAGCCCACCAAGGGGACATAATCAACTTGACACTCCAAGACACGATTCTCTGTATTAATTTTGGTAATCTGTCCTGTAATTAATAATATTGCCCAAAATACAAAGTATTGAATCAAATTGATTCTT
The DNA here is from genome assembly GCA_963675135.1 of Galeopsis tetrahit. Taxonomy (NCBI): domain Eukaryota; kingdom Viridiplantae; phylum Streptophyta; class Magnoliopsida; order Lamiales; family Lamiaceae; genus Galeopsis; species Galeopsis tetrahit. The sequence goes on from OY776120.1 coordinate 88,070,802, forward strand.
TACCCATAATAAATCAAAGCAATACTTCTTAACTACAGACAATCCCATTTAAGTGACAAAGATTAAGAAATCAACAACCACTGAGGTCTAATTCTTCATTCCTTAAGTCAGTCTAGAAGAATTACCTCTCTGTAGGTCCTATTCAGCACATCATAATGCACTAGTGTAATCTCTTGGTCAAGATAAACCAATCCGAGCCTTACACCTCAACTTCTACCAATGGATTGTTCAATTCCATCTAAGTTGTGAATCAATTGTACTTATATACAAGGAACTGGCAATGTGATCTTCTACACACCACATTGTCTACAATGTAAAATACATCTGAACGTTTATGCAATAAATAATTAACATTCATTATATTTAAAGCAACCAGTGATAAAAATATTATTCTCATTTATAAGTGCAAGAATCAGTTTGTATACATAAGTAGCACTAAAAGCATACTTGCCAGTATAACCCTAACAGGTACTCCCCCGTTACTTGCTGCACCACCAACTGTGAGTTTTAATACAGGGTGACCTTCTGCGCTCCTAGTTATGCCGCCATGTTAGCCCCTCTGATCAGGGCTTCGTATTCGGCTCCGTTATTAGAGGTCGAAAACCAGAACTTAACGACAACTTGTACTTCCTGACCCTCAGGGTCTACCAGCAGTATCCTTGCTCAACATCCCATTGTCGACGCGGAGCTATCAACGTATACCTTCCATCCCTCCATCTCCTTAGTTCTGGTGGATTCTTGGATGAAATCCGTCAGGGCTTGGGCTTTAATAGAAGGTCCGCTCTCCCTAGTACTAGCTTCATGGGATAATTACTCCGTACAACAATTTTATAAGACAGGAAATAAGGGCGTAATCGCCTAGCTGTCACTACCACCGCCAGGGCTGCTGTGTGGAGCCTTCTTCTTTCATGGGATAATTAGTCCGTACAACAATTTTCTACCTCTGAATATTTGATCTCTGCTCCCTGGATTACCTTACTCACATAATATATGGGCTGCTGTGTGGAGCCTTCTTCTTTCATCAACGATGTGCTTAAGGAATGCTCCCCCACTGAAAGATACAGGAATAAGATATCCCCCTGAGAGGGTTTCGTCAGCTTTGGGAGTTGTTGCAGGTGGCGTTTAAGCTCCTCAAAGGCTTTCTAACAAGGCTCGTCCCACTCGAATTTCGTCCCTTTCCTCAAGGTTCTGAAGAAGTGATGACTTTTTTCTGCTGATCTCGATATGAATCTGCTTAGAGCTGCTATTCTCCCGTTCAAAGTTTGTAGTTCCTTCAGGTTTCGAGGAGGCTGCATGTCCAGCACAGCTTTTACCTTGGCAGGGTTGACCTCTATTCCCCTCTGGGTCACCATGTATCCTAGAAATTTCCCTGATCTCACCCCAAATGAGCATTTAGCTGGATTCAACTTTATGCCATTATCCCTGATCACCTGGAATATCTCTTCCAGGTCTTTCACATGTTCCTCTGCCTTAACACTTTTGGCTAACATATCATCCACGTAAATTTCCATGTTCTTACCAATTTGTTCTCGAAAAACTGAATCCACCATTCTTTGATAGGTGGCTCCTGCGTTCATCAATCCGAAAGGCATGCGTATATATCCAAAGGTACCACAGGCTGCAATGAAACATACCTTCGGGATATCCAGGGAATTGAGCTGGATCAGATGGTATCCCTGGTATGCGTCCATCATGCTGAGCAACTCAAAACCTGAGGTCGCGTCCACCAATTGATCGATTCTGGGCAGAGGATAATGGTCCTTTGGGCATGCTTTGTTTAAGTCTCTAAAGTCGATGCACATCCTCCATTTGCCAGCTCCTTTGGACACCAGCACTGCGTTTGAGAGCCATTCGGGAAACTGTACTCACTTTATGTGCCCTGCTATCAACAATTTATCAATTTCCTCTTTCACAATGAGATTCTTTTCTTTACCGAAATTCCTCAACTTTTGTTTCACCGGTCTTGCTCTAGGGTCTACGTTGAGGTGATGTACTGCTATCTCTGGAGGGATACCCGTCATATCCGCTGGGGTGAAGGCAAATATATCCACGTTCTTTCGGAGAGTGGTTATTATTCTTTCTTTGAGCTCTGAATCCAACTGAGTTCCAACTCTGGTCGTGAACCCCTCCTTCTCTGCATAGAGTTCAATATTCATTAGTTCTTCATCTACTCTGATCTTGGACTGTTCTCTTGCCAATTCAGCTACTTTCTGTTTTTTCAGTTCGGGGTCTTCCCCTTTGCACCTTTCCAAACCTCAAAACGTGGCCTTGTCCGCTATCTTGACCGACTCTACATAACATTTCCTTGCCTAATACTGGTGTCCACATATCTCTCCTACTCCCCCCGAGGCGGGAAATTTCATCTTCATGTGGAAGGTGGAAATTACCGCTTGGAAGATGTTCAAGCTTGGTCTTCCCATCACCACGTTATATGAGGATGGGACGTCTACTATCAGGAACTCTATCACTTGTACACGTCGGTTAGGGGCGGTTCTCATCCCCATCTGCAACAGTTCCGAGCCGAGGGGTTGGATTGCGCCCCCTGAGAATCCGTAAAGGGCCGTCTCTACCGGTCTGAGCTTTATGTTCAGCTCCATCCTTTTGAAACACTCCAGAAACATGATGTCTACAGAGCTCCCCGTGTCTACAAAGATTCTGGCCACATCATACCCTGCAATATCCGTGGTAATGACTAGAGCGTCATTATGAGTTTCCCTGGGCTCCCCAGCGTCTTCGAGTCCAAAGTGGATGTTAGGGACCACTGTCCTCTTTCCTGGCTCTCGGTGTTCCCCATTCCTCTCAATTTTCAACGATCTAACACTCTACTTCCTCTGTCTGAAGGAATCTCCATCAGCAGGGCCTCCCATAATCATGTGGATTGTTCCCCTCTTTTGAGGAGGAGGGGGTTGGTCCTCCGTGTTCTTCCTCAGTTCTCTCTTGTTATCCTCTGGCTTCCCCTCGGGATCCTTTCTCTTCTGTCCCCTGGGGCCCTGTCTATCCCTGAACGTGAATTCCTTGAGATGGCCTTCTTGGATCATTCTTTCTATCTCATCCTTTAAATGCCAGCATTGATTTGTGTCATGACCGTAGTCATTGTGGAACCTGCAGAATTTATCAGATTTAGGATTTTGAGGGCCTCTGTTTCTAGAGTAGGGGAATTTCATATTAGGGTGGTCCCCTGCTACTTCCAAAACTTCCGCTGGCTCTATTTTCAGAGGGGTATACTTCTCGAACCTTCCCCTGGGACCTACGCGTGGCCCTTCCTCCTCTTTTACGTTTCCAGATCTTCTAGGACCTCTATATCTCTCTGGGCTAGGCCTCCGGGGCATTATTTCTCTTCTTCGTCCTCCATCTCCTCCCATTGGCTTAGTTTCAGAGCGCTTCGCTTTGCGTACCTCCTCCAATGTGAGGTATTTTTCGGCTCTTCTAAGTAACTCATCAAAGGTCTGTACTGGTTTTTTGGCCAGAGAGGTGAAGAGGTCTCCGTCTCTTAGCCCGTTAGTAAGGGCATTGATCTTAACTTCGGAAGAGGCAGTAGGTACCTCCAGGGCCTCTTAATTGAATCATTTCAGGAAATCTCGGAGGCTCTCATTGTCTTCCTGTCTCATGTTAAATAAAGTGAGGGTGGCCCTGGGCTGCTTCCGGGCACTAGCGAATTGATGCAAGAACAGTTCGCTAAATTCTGACCAAGAGTGGATAGTGTCGGGTCCCAATTGTGTAAACCACTGCTGGGCAGCCTTTGATAGAGTGGTTAAGAAGACTCTGCATTTGACGCCCTCTCCATAACGATGCAACAGAGCGGCATTTTCGAACCTCACCAGGTGTTCGTAGGGGTCCGCCGTGCCATCATATTCAAAATTCAAGGATTTGAAATTAGAGGGTAATTCATCTTGCAAAATATTTGAAGTAAACTGATAACCAGTAATATAAGGAGATTTACTTACGTTGTCAACCATTTGTCTCCTCATGCCTTTCATTTCTTTCCTCAGGGCCTGTATTTGGTCACTGAATGCCCCTTGGTAGGTGTCATCTGTACTCTCTCCGACTTCCGTGTCCAGAGTTCTTTTAGGGAATATCTCCGTATTCTTTCTGGAAATTCGGTTGGGGACACTTCTTTCTGCTTGGGAAGGCACCTTATCCTCTTGGTCTCGAGGGACTCCTTCGTTCTTGGAAGGGGCCAGAGAGGAATCGATCATGCGCTCTGGGTTCTTCGGCATCGCCTTCCCATCCACCGGTGGAACAGTCTCAGAGGTAGGGATCCCTCGGGCTGCGATTATCTTCTCCACTTCTTGGGCTATCATAGCGTTTAGCTGGTCCTGAGAGACAGTAAGGAGCTCAGGTTGAGCTGGGGGAGGGGGTATATCCCTGTATATCCCTCTTCCAGAAGCTCCCGGAATACCCGTCATGTTTCCCTCAGGTCCTAGGGGGTTGTCTTCCAACACTGGAGTTGAGGGTTGTTTCCCTAGGTTCCGGTTTAAGGGAAAACCCGGAGGGGGCGGAGGGATAGGAGGGGGAGTAAGATCTCCCTTTTCCTTTGTCTGTTTCATCAGATCTTGTTCTCCACCCATTTCGTATGGAACTTTTCTCACTTCTTAGCTCAAAACGTTCCCACAGACGGCGCCAATTGTTGCGTCAAAAAATAACGACTAAGGATATGGAATCTTCCCGTATGGATTGGGATGATTACGGGATTATGTCGTCACTTTCCTCGCGAGCTTTACCACGAACAACTCTCCTTCAAGCTTCTTAAAGACTTGCAAAAACACGCTGGAGGGGATTCCGGCGTAGAATCTCCGACGCTCAAGTCAGAATCTTTCTCAAGAGAATCGAGGAGGAATTTCCCTATTGACTCGAGGGAAATTCTCGCAAAATCGTGGTGTTTATTGGGTGAATTCAGTATGTTTCTCGTATAGTTCTTATGAATAATATGGAAAAAGTAAACTCAATGTAAAAACTGTAGTCAATAATCTACCACGAACCTGTTTATATACCTTTCCGGATTTCATGGACGTGGGGGAGACCCTCTCTCCCCCTACCTTCTCAACCGCCCTAAAGACTCGGTCCTCTTGTGGACTGCTTTACTCCATCGCTACCAATTCCTTAGGCTTCAATAATTAGGACTAGGCTTCTTGGATCCCTTCCATGGGCCGAATATGCCCAACCAACCATACTCTTGGCCCAGGGACGTGGGCCTACACACTAGGCCAGAGGCCCAATTATGCTCGCTCCCCTCTTTGGGCTTAGGAGTGTATTAATCATTTTCACCACATTATTACTCATAACAAAACGGGATTAATTCATCTTGCATCCATGCGTCGCTACCTCCGCAAACGATATATTTTGTCCGCATCAGCATGATTGGGATGTGTGTGAAAATTTTGATTAATTAGTTTGAGTGTAATAGTAATTAGCTTAACCGAGAGAGGGTTGATTGCTTAGATCGACAACATTAAACATTAATCGATTAGAGGTCGTCTAGGAAATTAGTGAGAGGGCGAGTCTTAAACATTAGTAACTGTGTCACTATTCTAGGAGCTTATGGTACTAATTAGATCTTATAATTGCTAATTAGTACACGTGTTCACCTGAGCCTTACGAGGGATTGGTCTACACATATACGTGATAGCCTTTAAAATAATTCAAGACATTAGGTTTAATTATTGTGATTAGTTCGTTAATTCATTAGTGATCCACATAAGGAAGACACACGAAACAATTCTTCCACTTGCACTTTCATCTTTGAGAGTTAGTTTTAGTTATTTACTTAGTGTTTCTTTTTCTTATTGGTATTTGTTTTATCCCCCGTTTAGCTTCTATAACACCATACCGACGTATAGTTTTGGGGCTCCACGCTCTCCTAGGTCCTTGGACGATAACTACTTGGTCGTATACTTGCAATACTATAACGAACCTGATGCGGCCTAAAAATGTCACTTAATAAGGAGTCGACACGTGTATAAGGGATAGGATAAAAGTGAAAGGATCAGATTATGAAATATGCTCTGAGGAGAAATCCTCTCAGGAGATCCCTTTGGAGGGAGCTACCGCCAAAGAGAAGCTTCCAGAAGAATTACTTTGGAGGAAGTTCGTGAGCCTTGAACGTAGGGAGGTTCCGCTATTTTCGGCTTGGACTCGATAGAAGATGGACCTTATCCTCTATTATCCGGGGGAACCGAGTCAAATAAAGAGGAGATATGGCCGAGTCTTCGGGAAGTGGAGGAAAGAAGGCCTCGTCCACTCCGCAGGACCGAGTCTGGCGGGTAGTTCCGGAAAAGAAGGAAGGCTTGACTTCCTCTCCAACTAATATCTCTATAAATAGGTAAAATCGAGGAGATTTCCAGGTTAGACTCTCGTACATTACGCATTTACTAAATTGAATACAATCTACCTTTGGGAGATCTTTCAAGAACTGTTTTATATATATCAAGGATCCCGAGATCCTTGGGAGAGATTAATAAGCCCTATACTGACTTAGGCATCGGAGTGTCCGCGCCGGACTCCCCTCCGGCGTGTTCTTTGCAGGTTCTTGAAGGTTTTGAACGAAGGCAACACACTTGGAGTGATTGTGCGTGTTCGAAGAGTGGGACATCCAACCCAGAGGACACGCAATCCTCTCGTGCAAATTTTAGCACATCAACTGGCGCCGTCTGTGGGAAAGAATTGAAAGATTTTCTCACGAATTTCTACCTGTTCGAGCAAATGGGTGGCGGAGACAAAACATCCATTTCTGGAAAGAAAAATCTTCCGGGTGAGAATCCCCCTTTGCCGATCGATCCCCTACCAATAGGAGGCCGGGGGAAAAACCCAATTCACGCGCCTTCTGGATCACATCATCCGTTGGCGCCCACTCCAGATTTAGGTGATGAGAATCATCCCTTACCGGTCCGGGAGGGAATAACCGGGGATCTTGAAACCCCCGAGCCCCAGACCGCAGATCCTCAGCGAGAGGATATTCCAGACTCAGGGACACTCTTGATCTCTCCCGATCAATTGAACGCCCTCATCAGACAAGCCGTAGATAAAGCCTTTGCGAGGCACCTGGAACCTCCCAAGTGTTGTCCAAAGAGATGGGGATACGAGTGGAAGAGGATGATAAAGTGCCCTCGCGCGCGGAAAGAAGCATTCCCCTTCGAAGCACTAGAAGGAACGTAGAACCGGCACCCCGAGGGACAGAACCCCTTGAGACAGAAGAAAGCACTGATGATACCTACGGAGGGCCAGTTAGCGACCAGCTACAGGCTCTGCAGAAAGAGATGAAGGATATGAGGAGACAGTTGGACAACCGAACCAGTAGATCCGCTCACACATCCGGGTGCCAGTTCTCTCCTAACATATTACAGGATGAGTTACCATTCAACTTCAAGCCCCTTAACTTTGAATATGATAGTACGGCAGATCCGTACGAACACTTAGTAAGGTTTGAAAACGCTGCGCTATTACATCGCTACGGAGAAGGAATTAAGTGTAGGGTGTTCCTGACCACCCTGGCCAAAGCAGCGCAGCAATGGTTCACTCAGTTAGAACCTAATACCATCCGATCCTGGGAAGAATTTAGTGAGTTATTTCTCCATCAATTTGCAAGTGCCCGGAGACAGCCAAGGGCCACCTTGACCCTCTTCAATCTGAGGCAGGGGGAGAGCGAAAGCTTAAGAGCTTTTCTCCGGAGGTTTAATCAGGCAGCTCTGGAGGTCCCTACAGCCTCTCCGGAGGTGAAGATCAACGCCCTCACTAACGGATTACGAGATGGGGATTTCTTTTCCTCCTTAGCTAAGAAGCCAGTTAAGAATTTTGATGAGCTGCTGCACAGGGCTGAGAAGTACCTCACTTTAGAGGAGGTCCGTAAGGCCAAAAGGCTGGAGGGTAGGCCACCAGATCGAGAGAGAAGAAGGGAAGGTCCTTCCAGACGATCCAGCCCAGAGGTCCCTCAGACCTCTGGATCAACAAGAGATAGTAATCCCTCCGGAGGTCCCCGGTCTGGCCCTCGTGGGAGATTCGAGAAATACACGCCCTTGAGGATTGAGCCTGCTGAAGTACTGGAGGTAGCTGGAGATCATCCAGACTTGAAATTCCCATATTCCAGAAATCGAGGACCTCAGAAACCCAAGTCTGACCGATTCTGTCGATTCCACAATGAGTATGGGCATGATACGAACCAATGTTACCACTTGAAGGACGAAATTGAGAGGATGATCCAAGCGGGTCATCTAAAAGAATTTATATTCAGAGATAGGCAGGGCCCTCGAGGGCAGAAGCGGAAGGATCATGAAAGAAAACCAGAAGAGAAGGAAACCAGAGAAGTAGCTGAAGATATGCCCCCTCCTCCACCGAAGAGAGGAATAATCCACATGATAGTGGGAGGGCCAGCTGATGGAGATTCTTTTCGGAAGAGGAAGCAAAATGTCCGGGCTCTAAGAGCAGAGCAAGGGAGCCAGTTAAAAGAAGTGGGGCGCATGACGGAGACGCCCAATATCCGATTCGGCCCAGAAGATGTGAAGGGAGTTAAGGAAGATCACAACGACGCTCTGGTGATCACTACCGACATAGCTGGATTCGATGTTGCTCGAATCTTCGTAGATACGGGAAGTTCGGCTGACATCATGTTCTTTGAATGTTTTAAGAGAATGGAGCTGAATGTGAAGCTGCGCCCTGTAGATACCTCTCTGTATGGTTTCTCCGGAGGAGCAATCCAACCTTTGGGGTCAGTGATGTTACAAGTAGGATTGGGAAATGCTCCAGCTCGGAAGGTCCACGTGGTGGAGTTCCTTATTGTTGATATTCCCTCGTCATACAATGTTGTGATGGGACGGCCCAGCCTGAATCTTTTTCAGGCAATCATCTCCACATTTCATATGAAAATGAAATTCCCTACAGCCACAGGGGTGGGAGAAGTGAGAGGAGACCAGTATCAAGCACGGAAGTGCTATGCAGAGTCCGTGAAAATGGCAGATAGAGCCCTAACTAGGGGCCTGGAGCGGGTGAGAGGAGATGACCCTGAGGTTAAGAGGAAGAAAGTAGAAGGAGTGGCACCTGAACAAGTAAATGTTAAAACAGACGAGGAACTGATGAGCGTGGAGCTCTTCCCAGGGAAACTCGGCTTTGTTACCAAGATAGGTAGGTACCCAACTGGGGCCTGAACTCACAGAGAATGTAATATTTACATTACGTCGAAATTCCGATATATTTGCATTTTCTCCAGCTGACATGACAGGAGTCCCTCCGGAGATAGCAATACATTGCCTTAATGTTGATCCAAAGGCAAGACCCGTAAAACAAAAACTACGAAATTTCGGGATTGAGAAGAATAACATTGTGAAGGAAGAAATCGAGAAGCTATTGAAAGCAGGGCATGTAGTGGAAGTCCAATTCCCAGAATGGCTCTCCAATGCTGTGCTGGTGCCTAAAGGGGGAGGAAAATGGAGAATGTGCATCGATTTCAGGGACCTCAACAAGGCATGCCCTAAGGACCACTACCCGCTACCAAGAATAGATCAGCTAGTGGATGCAACTTCAGGCTTTGAGTTTCTGAGCATGATGGACGCATACCAAGGGTACCACCAAATCCAACTGAATCCTGCAGATGTCCCCAAAGTGTGCTTCATAGCAGCCTGTGGAACGTTCGGATATGTTCGGATGCCATTTGGATTAATCAATGCCGGAGCAACCTATCAGAGGATGGTCGATGCTGTCTTTCGAAAGCAGCTAGGGAGAAACATGGAGATATATGTAGATGATATGTTGGCTAAAAGTGTGAAAGCAGATCAACATATAGAGGATTTGGAAGAAATTTTCCAAGTAATTCGAGAAAACGGCATCAAATTGAACCCAGCCAAATGCTCTTTTGGAGTAAAATCAGGGAAGTTCCTGGGATATATGGTCACTCAACGAGGTATAGAGGTGAATCCAGCCAAGGTGAAGGCTGTACTGGACATGCGGCCGCCAAGAAACATAAAGGAACTCCAGACACTCAATGGAAGGATTACAGCGTTGAGTAGATTCATAGCTAGGTCTGCTGAAAAGAGCCATCCCTTCTTTAAAATTCTTAAGAAAGGAACCAAGTTTGAATGGAGCGAAACATGCCAAAAGGCCTTTGAAGACCTGAAGCACCATTTGTCTCAGTTGCCGAAACTGACGAAGCCTTCTCCAGGAGATACCCTTATTTTGTATCTCTCCGTAGGGGAATTCTCACTAAGTACTGCTTTAGTCAAAGAAGAGGGATCTCTGCAGCACCCTATTTATTATGTCAGTAAAATCATTCAGGGGGCCGAAAATCGTTACTCAGAAATTGAGAAGGCTGCTCTAGCTGTGGTCGTTACAGCCCGGAGGCTGCGCCCATATTTCCTTTCTTACAAAATATTGGTCCGCACTAATTACTTGTTGAAACAGGTTATAGGACGAGCAGACCTCTCTGGAAGGATGGTGAAGTGGGCGATCGAGCTCCAAGAATATGACATAGATTTCGAGCCACGGAAGTCTATAAAAGCTCAAGCTCTGTCAGATTTCATCCAAGAGTCGACTAAACCAGAGGAGGTCGAGGGATGGAAGGTGTACGTAGATGGCTCAGTGACCCTGAGCGGATGCGGAGCAGGGATTGTGTTGATAGGCCCCCGAGGAGAGGACCTACAATTCGCAGTGAGGTTTCAATTCATGACCTCAAATAATGGAGCAGAGTATGAAGCTTTGATCAGAGGGATGGAGATGGCATTGGAATTGGGAGCTCCAAAGGTAACCCTATACTCAGACTCCCAACTAGTTGTTCAGCAGGTGAATGGTGAATATGTAGCCAAAGATAGCAGGATGGCTGCTTATTTGGAGCGTGCCAAAGCGGTGATGGGCAAATTCCAAGAATGCGAGGTAGTCCAAATACCCCGAGAGAAGAACATGCAGGCGGATAGTCTCTCCAAACTCGCTAGCTCCACAGAGTTTGATGGACAGGGAACAATAACTCTAGTAGTTGCGGAAAGAGAGACTCTGGAGAACCCCATTGGCTCCATTGAAGAGGAAGATGATTGGAGAAGGGCTATATGGATAGAACTCACCAAGGAAGCAAATACCCCTACCACCAGAGAGACCCGAGCCCTTCGGATCAAATATTGTATTATCGGAGGGCACTTATACAAGAAGTCGTTCACGCACCCATATTTGAGGTGCATATCGACTAGAGAAGCTATATACACACTTAGAGAGATCCACGAAGGTGATGCAGCCAGTCATGAAGGATACAAAGCGGTAGTGAAGAAAGTTTTAAGGGCAGGGTTATACTGGCCCTCCATGACAAAAGATGCTAGAGAATTTGTGAGGAAATGCGTCAAGTGTCAGAAAAATGCTCCATTGATAAGGACCCCTGCGGAAGAGATGGGAGCGATGCACTCTCCTTGTCCCTTCGCTAAGTGGGGAATCGACTTGGTAGGACCCTTCCCTCCAGCCTCCGGAGGGAGAAAATTTCTAATAGTATCAGTGGACTATTTTAGCAAATGGGTGGAAGCTGCCCCCCTGGCTACGATAGATGAAGAAAATGTGATTAAATTCCTGAAGAAACAAATCTGCTGTAGATTCGGAGTACCCAGAATATTGGTCTCCGATAATGGAACACAGTTTAATGGCGAAAACGTCCGAGGATGGTGTGCAAGATTGAACATAGTACAGAGATTCACTTCTGTAGCCCATCCTCAGGCTAACGGACAGGTGGAGGTTACTAATCGAACAATAGTAGATGGGATCCGAACTAGGTTGACAAAGATAGGAGGAGGATGGGTAAACGAGTTAGATAATGTATTATGGTCATATAGGACTAGCCCGAAGACAGCAACTGGAGAGTCTCCATTTCAGCTGGTCTACGGAGCTACGGCGGTGATACCTCCAGAGGCCGTTTTACGATCGCATCGAGTTGCCCAATTTGAAGAACATCAGAATGAAAGATTGATGAGAGAGGCTCTAGATTTGATGGAAGAAGAAAGAGAGATGGTCAGGGTACGTGTTGAAAGATATAAAAGCAGAATTAAAGCTGCATATGATCGAAGAGTGATCCCGAGGTCCTTTAGAGCAGGGGACCTGGTGCTGAGAAGAGCGGACGCCCTGAAAAACACAGGAAAGCTGGAGCCCAACTGGGAGGGACCCTACAAAATCACACAGGTGTTGAAAGGAGGAGCATACAGACTGCAGAGTATGGAGGGGGTTGACATAGCTAGACCCTGGAACGTTTGCCATTTGAAGAGATTCTTTATTTGAAGACAGTGTAAGGTCTTGAGACCACCTATTACTTTTGTTTTGTGACTTTTTGCATTGATTCGTACTTTACTTGGTGTATTTTGTGGCTTCACCGGAGCTCTTTTTCCCTCTCTGCGGGTTTCCCCTTTGGGGTTTTTCCGTAAAGAGGTTTTTAATGAGACCGGCGTAGGTTATCTATGGCCTATGTTGAAAATTGACAATAAATCAATGAAGCCTTATCCCTTTTTGAAAAATGAATTACTCAGATTTATTATGTCTTGTTTATCTTTCTCATATGTGAATGTGCGACGTATGAATATAACTATAACGAGAGCGAGAGACACTCACAGGCCTAGAGGCCGAGGTGCTCCAGAGAGCCCTCACTTTACTTGAGACCCAAGTGGGTTACTGAAATGAGAGGATTTTATGAATTAAAATCTTTTAAGAATAAGAGTGAGAGACACTCAACGGCCTAGAGGCCGAGGTGCTCCAGAGAGCCCTCACTTTACTTGAGACCCAAGTGGGTTACTGAAATGAGAGGATTTTATGAATTAAAATCTTTTAAGAATAAGAGTGAGAGACACTCAACGGCCTAGAGGCCGAGGTGCTCCAGAGAGCCCTCACTTTACTTGAGACCCAAGTGGGTTACTGAAATGAGAGGATTTTATGAATTAAAATCTTTTAAGAATAAGAGTGAGAGACACTCAACGGCCTAGAGGCCGAGGTGCTCCAGAGAGCCCTCACTTTACTTGAGACCCAAGTGGGTTACTGAAATGAGAGGATTTTATGAATTAAAATCTTTTAAGAATAAGAGTGAGAGACACTCAACGGCCTAGAGGCCGAGGTGCTCCAGAGAGCCCTCACTTTACTTGAGACCCAAGTGGGTTATTGAAATGAGAGGATTTTATGAACTAAAATCTTTTAAGAATAAGAGTGAGAGACACTCAACGGCCTAGAGGCCGAGGTGCTCCAGAGAGCCCTCACTCTACTTGAGACCCAAGTGGGTTACTGAAATGAGAGGATTTTATGAATTAAATCTTTTTGCTAATAAGAGTGAGAGACACTCAGAGACCGAGGTGCTCCAGAGAGCCCTCAGCCTACTTGAGACCCAAGTGGGTTACTGAAATGAGAAGATTTTATAAAATAAGATCTTTTAAAAATAAGAGTGGGAGACACTCAGAGGCCTAAAGGCTAAGGTGCCGAGAAATAATTCCAAATTAGCCCACAAGACCAACAAGGAGGGGGGAAAGAGAATACACCTCCAACACGTTCCTTGCTGATCTTGTACGCTGCTCATGCAAGAAAGAAAGAGACCACAAAGCATGCAACATTAAGCTAACATAATTACTACAAAAAGCCCCCACATATCCAGGAGTGTGTGGTCCCCTACAAAGTATGAGGAGCAAATGTTATGAGCAGAAAATAAAGAGTGTAGCAAAACAACAGAAAAATAGATTGTCTATGATGATCAGGAATATGATATTTAAACTGCTTTTTCAGCAGCAGCCTCCTGGGTAGCAACCCACTCAACCTCAACTCCTTCAGTTACTCCAGCAGCGCCCTCTTCCCCAGCAACATGATTGCTAGATCCTACACCTTCCTCCGGATCCTTCATACTCCCCATAGCATCAGCAGTGCCGGTCCCTCCATCCATCCCTGTTGCCACTTTTGGAACAGAAACATAAGGATAAATAAGTGGCTCCAGAGGCTTTAGCTCAGCCATACCTATCTTGGCAGCCTGCAACTTGGCAATAGCTTGGCCCATCCCGGGTAGCCACCAAGGACTGTCCGGACTCTCTTGAGGATCCCCCAGGAACTTTGGAGGGGTAGCGAGTCGATCCAGATGAAACTCACGAGAATAAGTCCCATCGAATCCTGGGGCTGAATGCTCGGCGATGGCGTTGCTGAAGCCGTGATCGATAAAATGAGGAATGTGCGGCCCCATGGCACAGAGAAAGCTCGAGCTCTTCAGGAAACTGGACAACCACTGAGTATGAAGAGTTTCTAAGAACTCTTGGCCCAAGGGAGAAGTGAATAGAGACTCAATACAAGCCCGCACCCCAACATCCGGCAGCTCCTGTTTCATCCGCCCTACCTCCTGCACCAGACGCTTGATCCTGACAGCATCCTGCTGGCTTTGGGTCTGTAAGAAAGACAACTCCTCGGATAGAGCCTGTGCTCGCTTATGAGCCTCCTCCTTTTCCCTAGTAATATCCTTGAAGGACAATTGAAAGGAGGACACCTCAGCTCGGAGAAGCTCAAGTTCAGCCACCATCTCGATACCTCGGTCGAGTATCTTGGCATAGGTAACGCCAAACTGCAAAGGAAAGGAAAATGATGTTGGAGATGTAAAGAAAACAACGAACGTGAATAAGAAAAATCAAAATAGAAGATACCTCTGCGAAAAGATGAGCGCCATGGAGTAGTTGGTCCTCAGGAGGGGAGGAATCAGATGAAGCAGTAGCATGGGAAGGAACGAGACATCGATCAATAAGACGATGGAGAAGTTCATATGGAGAGGAGCTTTTCTCGACAGGAGTACGAGGCGTTTTTCCCTTCTTTTTCTTAGAAGTCCCACAGTCAGCAAAAACGGCGTTGGCAGCCGAGCGGGTTCTTTTAGCAACTGAACCTGGGACCTGAGTGGAAGAGCTAGGGAGAGGGGGGATCTTTGAAGAACCCTCTGGAGCCGGAGTCTTAGCAGAGCTCTCGAGAGCGGGAGATGGAGGAGCCTTTGGAATGTCTTCTGGAGCGGATAATACATGGGTCTTCACTATGCTGAGAGCAGGGGCATCTCGGGAGATATGAGTCAACCAACTCATTGCTACAAATAATCAAGAAAATTTTCAGAATTTAGAAAAACAACCACATGCAAGAAATAAAATATAGCAATAGAAGATTTTTTACCATCTCGGGAACCTAAGGGAAAATCTTGAGGACAAAAGCCGAAGTGGGAGAGGATGCGAGGATTGTTGCAAATGGCAATAACATCGAAATAGTCGCGCAAATGGGTATGAGTGTTGAGATTATCCATAATGGTGAGATTGGAAACTGAGTAAGCTTTCAGGGGAGGAGGAATCACTCCGGGATTTTGGAATAACCAATCCCCGTGAGGAAATGGCCAATCGGTAGGACTGGTAGCAAAGAAGTAGTAATCTCGCCAAGATGAGTCTTCCTCATGGAGTTTTTTCAGAAATTTACAAACACGGGACCTTCGACCACTAACATAGAAGAAGCCATCATTCACCTTACATGAGTGTTGGCTCAGAAATAGTTCGGCAGATGGGTCACCCCCATTCCCCTTCACCAAGATGTAGAAACCTATCATAGTACGGATGGCATTCGGAGTAAACTGGTTAAGGGGGATCTGCATACGGGTGGATATGGCAGCCAGATAAGGATGAATCGGAAACCGTAGTCCGGCCCTAAGATGGGCTTCGAAAAAAGCAAGGGTCCGAGGCTGGGAAATATCTGGGCGTTCATCGGAGCGAGGAGCACGAAAGGCGTACTCCGATGGAAAGCCATAGGCGTGAGCAAGGTCAACTAAGTGAGTATGGTCGATTTGGGAAGCGGGGGAAATTCTATTCTCTGGACTCCCCATTAGAGAGGGAGTCGCTTTAGAGGAATTTTGGCTGGTAGCTTCCGGAAGAGAGGGAGGATTTGACATCGATTTACACTATTAATAAAAGCAGAACAAGAGAATAGCTGGGTTACCTTGAAGTAGAAGGGCTATGGAATCAGACGAGGCGGTTGACGACAGCAGAGACTCGAGGTGAAGAACACCGGAGAAGAAGGATGAAGACGACGAGAAATCTTTGGGAGGAGTGAAATTTGAAAAGTAAAGAGAGAAAAGGGAGATGGTTGCGTGAAGTAAGTGAGGAAAGATAGGGGGAAAAATCGAGGGTTTTCCTCGGGAGAATAATAGAAGAGAGAGAAAGGTGATCGCGTGAAGTGGACGCGCGGAAGCTGAAAAGTCTCCCAGAATTTGAGGCGGGAAAGCCCTCGGAGAAGGACATTTTTGAAACTTCCTCTCCAAAGCGGGGAAGATACACGTTTCTCCAGGAGGACCTTTGTAACAAGTTCTAGGAAAACTTCTCTACTCTCACAAAAGATGTCCCCCTTTTACGAGAGTAGGGGGGAGTGATGATGCGGCCTAAAAATGTCACTTAATAAGGAGTCGACACGTGTATAAGGGATAGGATAAAAGTGAAAGGATCAGATTATGAAATATGCTCTGAGGAGAAATCCTCTCGGGAGATCCCTTTGGAGGGAGCTACCGCCAAAGAGAAGCTTCCAGAAGAATTACTTTGGAGGAAGTTCGTGAGCCTTGAACGTAGGGAGGTTCCGCTATTTTCGGCTTGGACTCGATAGAAGATGGACCTTATCCTCTATTATCCGGGGGAACCGAGTCAAATAAAGAGGAGATATGGCCGAGTCTTCGGGAAGTGGAGGAAAGAAGGCCTCGTCCACTCCACAGGACCGAGTCTGGCGGGTAGTTCCGGAAAAGAAGGAAGGCTTGACTTCCTCTCCAACTAATATCTCTATAAATAGGTAAAATCGAGGAGATTTCCAGGTTAGACTCTCGTACATTACGCATTTACTAAATTGAATACAATCTACCTTTGGGAGATCTTTCAAGAACTGTTTTATATATATCAAGGATCCCGAGATCCTTAGGAGAGATTAATAAGCCCTATACTGACTTAGGCATCGGAGTGTCCGCGCCGGACTCCCCTCCGGCGTGTTCTTTGCAGGTTCTTGAAGGTTTTGAACGAAGGCAACACACTTGGAGTGATTGTGCGTGTTCGAAGAGTGGGACATCCAACCCAGAGGACACGCAATCCTCTCGTGCAAATTTTAGCACATCAGAACCCATATTTTTTTGTTTAAATAGTAGCAAAAATACGAAAAAAGTCAGCTTCCTCAAAATCCAGATCTGTAAGTTTTTTTTTTTCAATTTTTTTGCCAAATTTTTTTGTTTTCGTCGAATTTTTTTGCCACAGTATTGGTCTTTTTTCTCAAAATTGGTGGCATTTTAGAGTTTTGGTATTTTTTTTTTAATTTAGTACAGTTTTTATTATATTTTCCGAAAATTGTTGTTATTTTTCAACACTAGTTGATCTAGTTTAAATTTTAATATTTTGGAATGATGTATTTTGCTTTAATGTGTGAGTTTGTAGTTTAAGTTTTATTCTTGTTCAAAGCATAATTTTGGAAAAATTTCATTTTGGATAATGGGTTGAGGGCGACAATTAGAATTCCTGCTTAAAATGGGGTGGGTGTACTAATCATGAGATTTTTTTTATTTTAGTCAAGAACTGACATTTCACACGTCACAATTTGTAAAAAAATCTTGATGGGTGTTCTCATCAATCTTATATGTGTATATATAACCGTGTCCGTTATCAACACTACGTTAGATACAAGTATACAACAATCTGGTTTTAAGGAAAGGCCACAGATAAATGCCCCCCAAATACCATCTTGGGTCTGACTATTTACATCTCCATTTGCGATGGATGCACTCCCTCTATCACTTTATTAATTTAATAATAGTGTAAAAACTCTAAAATGTTCTTTAAACAATATTACACTATTAAATGCACCCCCACCACTAATTAGACCCCTTGTTCCACCTTTAAACCCTAAACCTAATTTCTGCAGCATCAGCGCCACCATTATTTCCGGTGGCCACCGAACAAAAAAAATTCAGAAATTTCAGAAAAAAATTAGAAATTTTTCAATTTTTTTTTTAAAATTTTCGACCAACTAGTGTCAACCGTATACATTCTCGTCGACAACAATTTGTCGACGAGAGTGTATATGGTCGACATTGATTGGTCGAAAAAAAATAAAAAAAATTTAAAAACAAATCAACCATTTAATGTCGATCAAATACACTCTCGTCGATAAATTGTTGTCGACGAGGGTGTATTTGTTCGACATTAAACTGTCGAATTTAAAAAAAAAAAGAGGGTTTTTTGTAGATTAAACCCTAAAAAAACGTGACGGATTAGAGAGAGGGCGGATGCACAAACCTGGGGTCGGGCGATGCCGGTGGGTGGGGGAAGAGGCGGCTGACAGGGAAGGGGGCGAACAAAAACAGAAAAAAGAAAAAAAAATAGGGAGAGAGGGGCGAAAAAAAACATACCTAGCGCGCTTTTTTTTTTTTTTTTTTTTGGAGCGTTGGGGTGGGTTGGGGGCGGGGGCCGGATGTGGTGGGTGGTGGGCAGGGTATGGTGGGTAAAGGTGGGTGAGTTGGGCATGGTTTTTTTTTTCTGGTTTTTTTATGTTACAAGGGGAGGGAGGGCGGCGGCGGTGGCGGCGGTGTGGAGAAAATAAATGAGACGGGGGAAGGAGAAAATAATGGAGGAAGAAGAAGGGGGGAGGCGTTGTAAAGGGAAAGAAGGAAGAAGAAAAAGGAAATTAGGATTTTAGAATGGGGTATAGTTAGTAAAAGTATTTTATAAGAGAAAAGGGTATTTAGGACAATTTGAGAAGGGTGCATCTATCCTAGACAAATTTTAGGGAGGGTTCATCAATCGGAGGAGTGCATCTCTCCAAAATGAAGGTGTAAATATTCAAACCCTACCATCTTATACACTTTAACAAAATCGTGTGGCCCATCAAACATGCAAGCCCATTATTTTCACATATTTAATTGGGATGGGCCTAAAGTGCATAGACCAATAACTAATGGAACGGTTATCTACACTACTGACTTTGTTAACCGCACTCCCCCTCCTATTTATTAATTTAATAATAATATAAAATATCTAAAATACCCTGAAAAAGTATCACTATTAAATGCATCTCCACTATTAAATACACTCTCCCTTCAACATTCAAACTTTAACAACTAATTGTAGTCGCGCAAAACACCAACATACCATTTTAATCTTATTTTAAGTCTTTAACTACCACAAAACATGCAATGAACATTAAAGTGCTAACAAAATCTAAACTTGCATGTGGGGGGTGGGCGGTGGGGCACAGTGGGGGAGACAGGGTGGAGGAGAAGTTTTTTTAGAGAAGAAAAAAATGGAAGAATGAGAAAGAAGAGAAGAAGAAAGGAAATGGGAGGAAGAACAAAGAAATTATAGTTTTTTTACTCCACCTATATCTATGGAGTGTATCGCCTAAAGTATAATCAAAAGATATAAAAGGATAATTTAAACTATTTATAAAAGTGTATCTAATATTCTCTTAGTTGGGGTTAAGCGGGGAGTGTATCAATCGGGGTGTGGTTAACAAAGATGGAGGTGTTAATAATTGTTCCCATAATTAATATGCAAACTCCTAAATAAAATGGGGGAGTTACAAAACCATTTAACAGACTAGCAGAGGATAAGAAAATCTTTTACAATAACCATCATCATAATCATAATAATAATAATAATAATAATATGCACCCGCGTGCACGGTGCCCCCTATCCATTTGTAACTCCTTTGCGCTAACACCAGCTTCTCCTTTCAAAATCCGGCCATCTCCTCCGTCGTCCTCCTTGCGGACCCATAAAATTGCAATCGTGTCCGTCCAAAAGAGCAGGAAATAAATCAATCAACAATCATTATGAACTTAGAACCCTAAAAATGTGAGAAAAAGTAGAGCGGCCATATCCATTTTTTCATTTTTTTCAAATTTTAATGTGAAAAGGCAATCGTGTCCGTCATCGTCTCCGTCGCCGCTCCCACCAGGGCAACCCGGAGCTCCACTTGCCTAACTAACGCCGCCGTTGCTCCGCCCAGAGAAAGAAGCTAAGGCTGCCGTGAATGGGCCTTTCGCTCATCCATTCCGCCCGCCCGTCCAGACGCGGTGATTTATTTACCCGAAAAAAGTGATTGGATACTAGCGTGATTGAACTTTCAAAACAAGGGCGTTTCAGGTGAAGGAAGCACCGGAGAAAGGCGTTTCAAGATTTTGATTCTCTTCTGCATTTTTTGTTATTTTAGCTTCTGGGATCTGTGGGTTTTAAGTTGGGGTTCAACAAAAATGGAGTCTTTATAGTTTTTTTAAGCTGGTTTCTGTTATTTTAACTTCTGGGATCTATGGGTTTTGTGTAATTTCTTGTTCTTTTTTTATATTTTTTCATTTCTGGTTAAATGGTTGATTGTGTGAGAATTGAAGCACATTGTAATTGTGGGTCTCATTCTACTAGTAAATTATCTGTGATTGTGTTTGGAATTCCATCTGTTGCAGAAGAAATTGATGAATCGCCTTCGATCGAGAAATATATAAAGTTGGATTTGATTTTCTCAAAGGAATGGCATACGATGCTCTTATTTATAGATGAAAGTGAGTCTTGTACAGTGCAAATGTCATGAGAAAATGCTACAATGCAATTTAAATATTTGGTGAGTCGACTAGCCAATTGCAAATTGCATTGGAAATCTTTAGTAATGTGCTCCCCATATTTTCTTCTTCAGTACACCCACATTTGCACTTCTTTTCGCTTTTTTTTTTAATATTATTTTTGTTACTGGTATTATTGATTATTGATATTGGTATTACTAGTTATTGTTTGTGCTATTACTATTAATACACTATTGAATTAATGTTAATGATTATTAATTGTGGTATTATTGATTATTAATTGTGGTATTACCGATTATGTGAAATTTTATTATTGGTTAAGGCATTACTGATAAATGTGGTAAAAAAAAAATTTGGGAGTGTGTGGTATTATTGATTATTAATTGTGGTATTATTGGTTATTGTTTGTGGTATTACCGATTATGTGAAATTTTATTATTGGTTAAGGCATTACTGATAAATGTGGTAAAAAAAAATTGAGAGTGTGTGTTATTATTGATTATTAATTGTGGTATTATTGATTACTGTTCATAGTATTACTAATAATTATTTTTTATATTACTGAATATAATTTGATGTGTGAAATTATTTGTTATTGTATAAATGTTTCCGATTAATGTTCATGGTATTATTGATTACTGTTCGTGGCATTACTAATAATTGTTTAGGTATTACTGAATATAGTTAGATTTTCTTAAATTATGTTTTTACGATTTTTTTTCTAAAAATATGGGTGACTTGGTGGTGAATCGACGGTAACTCGACAATGATCCGGCTGCAAATTATAAATATACAAATTATGGTTGATTTTATTATATTTTGTGTAAATTAATAAAAGAATAATATAGTATTTTAAATGTAATTATTTTTAAAAAAATATTTTGGGTGAATTCATAAAATGAGCGGGTGCAGATAACTGTGGTAAAAATAAATTGGGGTGAACTTAAAAAAAGAACGGGTGCAGATAATCTCCTGGCCCATATTCTATTAATGTGATGGTAGTCACGGTGTGGCGGTATGTATGGTGTCGCGGTAATAGTAATAATAATAATAATAATAATAACCAATGTTACACACTCTTTTATCTTAATATATTAATAATATAATTTCTATAAGCTTCATTATATTTTTTATCAATAATTTTCTTAACAATATATTTTAGTGTTTTATAAATTCAAAAAATCTTGCTGTCAAAAAAATCCAAAAAATCTTAAAGGTATTTGTGACAAAGATTAAAAACAAAAATTCCATTTTTTGTTATAAAATAATATATAAAATGGATGTCCTTTCAAATACTTTTAGATGATTCTAGTATAAGCACTTATGATGATCACTTATGATGATCTTTATGTTAGAATTCTAGGAGCTTCTCTTGCTCCCTATAAAAGGGTGGTATGCCACCCCATTTTGTACACTCGATGAAAAAGGAATAAAAGTATTAGTTTTACAACACGTTATCAGCACGAGTCTCTACATTGAGCCAAAATAATATTTTCAAGTATTATTAACCTCTTCAAGGTAGATTATAAGGTAGTGTTTTTTTTTCTCCTTTCTCATTTCATTCTTCATTATGGCTACTTTCACAAAACTTGAATTTGCACCACTTGATATCACCGGAAAAAATTATTTGTCATGGATTTTAGATGTTGAAATTCATCTTGAGGCTATGGGTCTTGGTGATGCTATTGTTGAAAATAATAGTGCATCAAATCAAGACCGTGCCAAAACAATGATTTTCCTTCGTCATCATTTGGATGAAGGATTGAAAACTGAATATTTAACAGTGAAAGATCCACTAGTTTTGTGGAGAAATTTAAAAGAAAGATACGACCACCTGAAGATGGTCGTCCTTCCAAAAGCCCGGTATGATTGGCTTCATCTACGTCTGCAAGATTTCAAAACTGTCAATGAATATAATTCGGCTATGTTCAGAATTACTTCACAATTAAAGTTATGTGGTGAAACCATAACTGATGATGATATGCTTGAGAAGACATTCTCTACTTTTCATGTCTCGAATATGCTCCTGCAGCAACAATATCGAGAAAAAGGTTTTAAGAAATATTCTGAACTAATTGCATTCCTTCTCTTAGCCGAGCAAAATAATGAATTATTGTTGAAAAATCATGAGTCCCGACCCACCGGTTCTAGTCCATTCCCTGAAGCGAATGCGACTCAATCTCAAAATTCTGGTCGTGGTCGTGGACGTGGACGTGGACGTGGTGGTAGCCGAGGACGTGGTAATAATCGTGGTCGCGGTCGTGGTAGATTTACTCCATATAATAACAACAACCATGATCGTGACAAGAAACAAGCTGTCTCCCAGAAGAGAGACAATGGAGGAAAGAATGGAGAAAAGAAGAAATATGAGGAACATTGTTACCGGTGTGGAATGGAAGGTCATTGGTACCGCGTGTGTCGAACAGCGGATCATCTTGTTGAGCTTTATCAAGCTTCTTTGAAAAATAAGGCAAAAAATGTTGAGACAAATTTTATTGATAACAATATTGCTCTTGATGGTGATGATGTGGTTATGACCCATCTTGATGTAGCCGATTTCTTTAACGATGTTAACTAAGCATATGATGAATACCCTATAAGTATTTCATGATGAATAAAATATTTATATATTTTGCATCTTTTATTAATATTAATTTCTAATTTATGTTTTTTTTTTTTTTTATGAAGAAGCAATGGATGCCAAACATTTGGGAATGAATAGTGATGGTGATATTTGTCTAATTGATAGTGCTACTACACACACTATACTTAAAAATGAAAAATATTTTTCTCATTTGCAAAAGGGGGAGACAAATGTTAACACTATAAGTGGTAGTGCAAATTTGATTGATAGCTCCGGAAGAGCCACAATATTTCTCCCTGAAGGAACTAAACTAGTTATAAATAATGCACTACTGTCTCCCAAGTCTCAAAGAAATTTGTTAAGTTTTAAAGATATCCGCAAAAATGGGTATCATATCGAGACTCTAAATGAGAAAAACAGTGAATGTCTATTGATTACACAAGTTGTTTCTGGAAAGAAACGTGTGTTAGAAAAGCTGTATTCACTCTCTTCTGGCCTATATTACACGAATATAAATACAGCTGAAACATATCACCTAATAGACCAGAAGTCTATTACTCCCAATGATTTTATGGTTTGGCATGATCGCCTTGGACATCCTGGTTCCACCATGATGAGGCGCATAATTGAAAATTCACATGGCCATTCATTAGAAAATAAAAAGGTGTTAAATTCTAATGAATTCTCATATGTTGCATGCTCTCAAGGGAAGTTAATTGTTAGACCTTCACCAACGAAAGTGGGGATTGAATCCCCTGCATTTCTAGAACGAATTCATGGTGATATTTGTGGGCCTGTAGATCCACCATGTGGACCATTTCGATATTTTATGGTGCTAGTTGATGCATCAACGAGATGGTCACATGTATGTCTCTTATCCTCTCGCAACTTGGCATTCGCAAGATTACTTGCCCAAATAATAAAGTTGCGAGCACAATTTCCAGATCACCCAATAAAGAAAATTTGTTTAGATAATGCTGGTGAATATTCATCACATGCTTTTTATGATTATTGCATGTCGATTGGAATAAGTGTTGAACATCCTGTAGCTCATGTTCACACACAAAATGGTCTAGCCGAATCATTTATCAAACGATTGCAATTAATTGTTAGACCATTGTTAATGAAATCAAAACTCCCTTTATCTGGTTGGGGACATGCTATACTACATGCAGCAACACTTGTGAGAATTCGGCCGACAAGTTATAATAACCTTTCTCCCCTTCAATTAACATTTGGTTATGAGCCCAATATCTCCCATTTAAGAATTTTCGGGTGTGCGGTTTATGTTCCAATTGCACCGCCTCACCGAACTAAATTGGGCCCCCAACGAAGGTTGGGAATATATGTCGGGTATGAATCACCTTCTATAATTAAATATATTGAACCATTAACAGGTGATTTATTTACTGCTAGATTTGCAGATTGTCATTTTGATGAATCTCATTTCCCGACATTAGGGGGAGGTAAGGATCAACCGAAAAAAGAAATCAATTGAAAAATTGCATTAGATTTCCTTGATCCTCGTACAAAAGAATGTGAACTAGAAGTTCAAAGGATCATACATTTGCAACAAATTGCAAATCAATTACCGGATGCATTTAGTGACTCCAGAAGAGTTACTAAATCACATATTCCTGCAGAAAATGTTCTGGTTAAGATTGATGTCCCTGAAGGACAAATAACAAGTGCTAATGAATCTAAAGCACGCCTGAAGCGTGGTAGACCTCTTGGTTCCAAAGATAAAAACCCTCGAAAGAAAAGAGGAATAATTAAAATCGACGAGTCAAATGAGGATGAACAACTCGCACGTAGTGAGAAAATTCAGCTTCCTGAAGAAGTTGTCTCAGAAGATGTTGCTCCTGAAGAGCATGAGGTTGTAGAAACTTCAATAAATTATATCACTACGGGAAAAAGTTGGAACCGAAGAGAAACAGTCATTGACAATGTTTTTGCATATAATGTAGCACTTGATTTTTTGGAAGAATTTGAGGATCATGAACCCAGATCGGTTGATGAATGTCGGCGTAGAAATGACTGGCCAAAATGGAAAGATGCAATTCAATCCGAGTTGGATTCACTGGCAAAACGAAAAGTATTTGGACCTGTAGTCCAAACAGCTGAAGGTGTAAAGCCAGTGGGATACAAATGGGTATTCGTGTGAAAAAGAAATGAGAAAAATGAAGTTGTGAGATATAAAGCACGATTGGTAGCCCAAGGTTTTTCACAAAGACCTGGATTTGATTATGATGAAACATACTCTCCTGTGATGGATGCAATTACATTTAGATATCTTGTAAGTTTTACCGTGCATGAAAAACTTGAGATGCATCTAATGGACGTAGTCACTGCATACTTATACGGTAATCTTGAAAAAGATATCTACATGAAAGTCCCTGAAGGATTCAACATGCCTGAAGCATGTAAATCAAATCCAAGAGAAATTTATTCTATTAAATTTCAAAGGTCTTTGTATGGGCTCAAACAATCTGGACGTATGTGGTATAATCGTCTTACCGAATGTCTAGTCAAGGAAGGTTATACCAATGACCCAATATGTCCATGCGTTTTTATAAAGAAAAATGGATCACGTTTTGTGATAATTGCAGTGTATGTTGATGATCTCAATTTAATCGGGACTCCTGAAGAGCTCGAAGAGGCAGTTGCATATTTAAAAAAAGAATTTGAGATCAAGGATTTTGGAAAGACAAAATTTTGCCTTGGTTTGCAAATTGAACACCTCGAAGGTGGAATTTTTGTCCACCAAACTGCTTACACCCAAAAGGTTTTAAAGAGGTTCTATATGGAAAAGGCACATCCACTAAGTACCCCAATGGTCGTCCGGTCACTCGATCCTAATAAAGACCCTTTTAGACCGCGAGATGAAAATGAAGAGATACTTGGTCCTGAAGTACCATATCTCAGTGCAATTGGTGCACTTATGTACCTTGCTAACCGCACAAGGCCAGATATATCATTTGCAGTTAATTTACTAGCAAGATTTAGTTCATCTCCCACAAGGCGACATTGGAATGGTATAAAACACATTTTTCGCTATCTCCAAGGAACAGTTGATCTTGGCCTATTTTATTCAAATAAATCACGACCTGAATTGCTTGGTTATGCTGATGCTGGGTATTTATCTGACCCACATAAAGCAAGGTCTCAAACTGGATATGTATTCACATGTGGTGGTACAGCCATTTCATGGCGATCTACAAAACAGTCACTTGCTGCCACTTCTTCAAATCATGCTGAAATTATAGCAATTCATGAGACCAGTCGGGAATGTGTTTGGTTAAGGTCAATGATTAATTATATTCGAAAGAATTGTGGATTGTCTCATGACAATAAAAATCCTCCAACTTTATTATATGAAGATAATGCAGCTTGTATAGCTCAACTAAAAGGAGGATACATTAAAGGAGATAGAACTAAACATATTTCACCAAAATTCTTCTTTACTCATGAGTTGCAAAAGAATGGTGAGATCGATGTGCAACAAATCCGCTCAAGTGACAATTTAGCATATTTATTTACCAAGGCACTACCTACTGCAACATTTGAGAAGCTGGTGAAGCGTATCGGAATGCGTCGATTAAAGGATTCCGCATGATGCTTGGATCTGGGGGAGATTGAATACACTAAGTAATATGTACTCTTTTTCCCTTGCTAGGTTTTTGTCCCACTGGGTTTTTCCCTAGTAAGGTTTTTAACGAGGCATATTCTTTGTGTAATGACGGACATCCAAGGGGGAGTGTTATAAAATAATATATAAAATGGATGTCCTTTCAAATACTTTTAGATGATTCTAGTATAAGCACTTATGATGATCACTTATGATGATCTTTATGTTAGAATTCTAGGAGCTTCTCTTGCTCCCTATAAAAGGGTGGTATGCCACCCCATTTTGTACACTCGATGAAAAAGGAATAAAAGTATTAGTTTTACAACACTTGAGTACAAAGTCACCGTTGAGTAAATGGTTTTTTTATTTAAGCTTTTAATTTACAATATCTCGGTTACCCTGAATTTTAAGTATACATAATTTTAACTATATGTATACTGTTTCATTTAAATTTATTAGGTTTATTTTTTATACCAGGAATTTTAATAAATATTAATTACTCCCTTTGTCCGCCTATAAGTTTTCCATTTTACCATTTTGGTTCGTCCGCTTAAAGCTGTCCATACCTTTTTTGGTAAGTATTTTTTCTTACACTTCACTTTATATCTTACTTTTTCTCTCTATCTTTCTCCTCTCTTAGTCATGTCACTTGTACTATATCTATTATTTAATCATTTTTCTTAATTTATGTGTAAAAAATAACGTGAAACTTATAGACGGACGGAGGGAGTAGTTTATTAAAAAATATATAGTTTCACTTATTTATTAAAAAGGTCGATCTTGCTTTACTAACCGGGTTGTAAGGTAAGCCCTACCGAATAATCTGACCTGACCTGTTCTCTATCCCATAGGTCATGGAGTGGGCGAGTGCCACACACGCGGGCGATTTCACGTAATTTGGGTGCGATTTTCTCGTGTAGGGGTGATTACACCTTTTCGTAGGTGCGAATTCCCAACATCCATTTCATCTGCTAGTTTCCTTTCTTTTCTTGGAAAAACAACTTCTCCCACTCATGCGATTTATTCAATCATTACATTCATCTCCTTCAATCCTCTTAATGTATCTTGCTTTGGCGTATTAAATTGGTCGGGATTTGCTCGCCTCCCAATGCCGGATACCAGTATGGATTACATAGAAACCTGTTAACAGCCGTCTCTTCTCACACCCCAAGGAAACGCTTCGTGTTCACTTGGATTTCTCTGCCCTAATTTCATGATTACACTTTGGCCTGCAAAAAGGCTCCCTCTCCCATTGGCCATCCGAGCGGTGAGCTCTACTATAACTTGGGAACTCCTTATTGAGATTTTCACACATCCTCTTCTCACCCTTTCCTCACTCCGAAACCTACATCTTTCTCCTATGGCGAACGATCTTAGAAGCCCTTTCCGGAAAGTCTCACTATCCGACACTGAAGAAAACCCACTTCTGGTTGAGGATAATGAGTTGATCCTTCCACGCTTTGCCCTTCTGGGTAGATTCACAATTCGGAAACCTATCAGCATCAAAGAACTGATTGTCACCATGAGGAAGATTTGGCGGCTGGAAAGTAATGTCAATGCGGTGCACCTCGGAGATGGCTACTTCCTCTTCGACTTTGAAGACGAATTTGACTGGAGCAAAGCCTTTCACCGTCAACCTTGGATCGTGAATGGTCCGATTCTTATCCTCTCTAAGGTTCAGGGAGACGAACAACCTAGAGACCTAACTATCAACATGATTCCGATGTGGATCCAAGTCCACGGGCTGCCTCTCTACTCCATGACAAGGCAAATCGCCTACAAACTTGGAGCTCGATTTGGAAATGTTATCGAACTGGATTGCCCCAATGGTGAAACTGTTTGGGGTCGCTGCCTCCGGATACGAGTTTTGATGGATCTACATAGGCCTCTCCACCGCTCAGCTCACATCACGATCAGAAACGACACAATCACTCTTCCACTCCGCTATGAAAAACTCGGTGAATACTGTTACTTCTGTGGGCTTCTCACTCACACTGAAAAAGAGTGCCTTGACAAATACTATGAAAATGGTCATGCTCAACCTAATATCACTCGTTTCCCAACTTAGCTGAGGGCTGACGAACAGCGTGGCATGGACCCAAAGCTCTATGATTTTCTGAAGAGAGAAAATAACAAGCATTCAGACACTAGTGACAACACTACTCATGTCAACAACGGTGGAGCTTCATCTTCCCAACCTCCTAGGAGAGTTGCCTCGTATTTAGGAATGGAGCTAGCCCCGGTTGTGTGGAGAGGTAATACTAATCGTTTTTCTGATGAAGACAGGTTTTTTGCTGAGTCGGCCCTTCAGGATGAAGACATCCAGTTTATGGACAATGAAAACGCTCGAATGTTACTCAAAGAAGCTCAGATTCACCAACAAGATGAAGAAGCATTCACTATGCACCGCCTTTATGGCCCTCCTCGAGCTCTACAAATCTGTGAGGGGGTTGGAGCTGGTAAAGGAGCATTGGTAAGGACTGAGGCCACAGACACTGGAGGAAAACTGAAAGGACCTATGTATCCTCATAATGGAGGAAAGATGAAGGGACCAATGTACCCAGAGAAAGGAACAACAAGGACCGGTACGGAATCATTCAAAGCCTCAGGAAAAGGTTCAAGGAAGAGAGGTCGCCCCATTGAAGTTGTTGGATCTGTGGAAGGACATAAGCAAACCCTTAATGAAGAAGTTACTCCGGGTACTAGTTCTGGAAGGAAGAGATACAAGAGTGAAGACGATGACGCAGCAAGCTCAAGTTTGGTGGAGAAGGGCGAGCCCCATCTCCGCCACACTGAATGAACCTTTTGATCTAGAATGCTCGAGGTTTAAAGGGCCCTCAAGCATTCCACAAAATTTGGCGTGTTATCGCCTTCAATAAGCCCTCTCTCTTGTTCATAATGGAATCGAAGGTGTCAACTAGCATTGTTAGGGCTTGGAATGCCATCTTTTGTTTTAAATTTTGCTTTGTAGTTGACGCCGTTGGCAGGCAAGGAGGCCTAATTTTATTTGCAAATGATGATATGAATGTTCAACTTCACTCTTACTCTATTGGGCACATTGATGTTAGTATCAAAACCCTTGATCGCTCTTGGTTTTTTACTGGTTTTCAAGGAAACCCTAAGAACCACCTTAGGCATTTCTCTTTGGAACTTCTTCGTAAAATAAAAGACTCACATGGCAACATCAAAGAATGGGTTGTTGGTGGAGATTTCAATGAAATCTTAAATTCTCGTGAAAAAAATGGTGGGATCATTAACTGGAAAACAAGGAAAGACATTAACAATTTCAGAAATTGTATGCAATCTCTGGATCTATACGATCTGGGCTTTGAAGGTCCGTGTTTTACCTGGAATAATAAAAGAAAAGGAGTGCATAATATCCAAGAAAGACTAGACAGGTTCATTTCAAGTGTTGAATGGAAAAATCAGTTTAAGAATTTCAATGTTCGAAATCTGCATTGGTGGTGTTTCGATCATCGGGTTATCAGCCTTACTTGTTCGACTGATTCTCTGCGTTGGAGGAAAAGCTCCCAAAAATTATTTCGCTTTGAAAACGCTTGGCTTCTTCATCCTTCTTGTAGAGACCTCATTATCGAATCTTGGAAAGAGTCTGATCTCCATTCCCCTCTCCTTGATAAACTGAATTCATGTTCAGGAAAACTCTCACGCTGGGCCAAACATAATTTTGGGGCCTTAGACAACAGAATTCGGAAAACATCGGAGAAAATCACAAAGATGGAAGAATCGGAGATTGATTCGGATTCCTTTAATGAAATTTTAGAATTGGAAAATGAACTTGATTTCCTTCTCACCCAGCAAGAAGAATATTGGCATCAACGATCGAGGATTAACTAGATGACTAGTGGAGATCGCAATACCACATACTTTCACAGGAGGGCTTCAGAGCGTTTTAAAAAAAGCACAATCAAAGGCTTTCAGACTGAGAATGGGGAATTCACTTCGTCTATGCAAGGAATTGAACATGAACTATCCAACTTCTTTGGACAGTTATTCACATCATCCAATCCATCAAACCTTGACATCCATCACATTGTCGATCAAAACTCGGACCACATACCTTCACGCTTGAAGCACATGTTGGATCATAACTACTCAGGTTCTGAAGTCAGGACAGCGGTGTTTAATCTACACCCAAATAAGGCCCCGGGCCCGGATGGATTCAATGCACGCTTCTGATTCGGGTGGAATTTACGCGTTTTAGGGGCACATGTGAAGTGTATTTTGATATGGATTTCATTGATTTTTGCATTGGATATGATTGTTTAAGCCAAAAGGAGGGAAAAGTTGTGTTTTGTTGATATTATAGGTAAAACGATGGAATTTGGAGCAAACAAAACACCACAAGTGATCGGACCGAAAAGAGGAGCGCACCGTTGGATTCGTCTCGAAAAATGGAGTGGAATGAAAAAAAGAATCGAGTCAATCGGAGGTCGGAAGCTCGAGATACGAAGAGACGAAAAAAACATGCCCGGGTAGAATCAACCCGGGCGGGTCAAAAACGACCCGGGCGGGTCAAAACGACCCGGGCAAGGCTGAATTTGGTGGACATTCGTATTTAGCCCGGTTGAAACCCACCCGGCCGGGTGGTTTCGACCCGGGCAAGGCAGAATTAATGTTTGCTTCGTATTTTGGCCGGGTGGCATGCCCGGGTGGGAGCCACCCGGCCGGGTGACCTCATTCTCGGGGGTTTTTGGCCATTTTCTCCATTTTTGAGGGACCAACTTGCAATTTTGGCACCCAAACCCTTCCCCAACACTATATAAGGCCTCATTCTTGAAACCCAAGACACTCTCCCCCAAATCCACACATAGTTACACATACTTGGAGGTGTTTTGGCCATTTCTCTCTCAATTCTTCATCAAATCAAGGAAGAAAGGATGCAATAGCTCCCAAATTCCATTCCCTACCACATTCTAGACTAAGCTTTCTATTTCTTTTCCTTTTTATTTAGTTATTTCATTTGGATTTTGTAATTTCATTATGCTAGTTAGTAGCTAAACACTTTGTGGTTCTAAGGCATTGTAAGACTTGGATTGATGTTTATGAGTAATTTCTTGCTTTAATTGGTGTTTATCTCGTATTTGCATATTCAATTATTCATTGTAAAGCATGTTGTTAGTGGCCATAATGATTTGCTTGATTTATTGTTAATTGGGGTAGTATCGGGAGATTTATTCCATTTAATCGTATGCGAATATGCAACCCGGTATTATTATGATCTCGGGAGAGGACTAATTATCGGAGAGGGAATCGAATGATCTTAGGAGCTATTTTAGATGGTGTAATGTTTGTGATGTAGACATACGAGCTTATATTACATTGCGTCTTTGGATTAATTTGTATCGGGAGATCGATTAGTTCTTTTTGTGTGATCACCTTATACGGGATAACCTTAATGGCCCTTTAAACGAGATAATATTCATAAACGGACATCTAAGAATTACAATTGCCTTGGAACCCACCTTTTCTCTTTGAGTTACATTCGTTTTACGTTCATTTTACTTGTTTGCTTGGTATTTGATCGATTTCGTCTTTGCTCTTTATTACTTAATTGTGACACTTGTTAGGTAATATTAGAGTAATTCACACCACTCAAATTATCGATCACGTCTATTTAGAACTCGACTAGCAAAATACATTTTTATGCTTTAACCTCCCTGTGGGATCGACCTCGTGCTTATCACGCTACGATAGACGCCGTACACTTGCGGTTGTTTATTTTAGTGTTGTATAACACGTGTATCAGCTTCTTCCAAGATAATTGGGAGGTTGTTGGGAACTCGGTCCTTAATGCAGCTCTTGACATCCTCAACAATAATGGAGATATTTCAAAATGGAACCACACCCTTATCACCTTAATTCCGAAAAAAAACTCTCCCATACACCCATCTCAATTTCGACCCATTAGCCTAAGCAACATCTTCTATCGTATCATTGTCAAGACCATTGCTAATCGCCTTGCTCGCGTTTTACCAGATATCATCGATGAAAACCAAAGTGCATTCATCCATGGCAGGAAAATATTCGACAACAACGTCCTCATAAGTTACGAATGTATGCACTGGCTTAGGGGCAATAGAAGCAAAACTGGTTATGCTGCTCTCAAACTAGATATGAGCAAAGCCTTTGATCGAGTTGAATGGGCTTTTCTTGAAAGCCAAATGAGGAGCTTTGGACTCACTGAAAAAATGACCAGTTTAATTATGAGGTGTATCTCTACAGTCTCCTATTCATTCAAGGGTAATGATTCGATTATTGGCCATCTCAAGCCATCACGCGGCATCAGACAAGGGGACCCGTTGTCGCCCTTCCTCTTTCTCCTTTGTGCACAGGGTTTATCATCCTCAATCAATCAACTGGCTCATCAAGGTCATATCGAAGGCATTAAGATAGCCAGAAATGCCCCCATCATTTCTCATTTGCTTTTTGCAGATGACATCCTCATTTTCTTCAGAGCAAAGCCAGATTATGCCATTCTCCTTAAACATACCTTACTTAAGTACGAAAGAGCCTCTGGCCAGGTTGTTAATTTTGAAAAATCATCCATTCTCTTCAGCCCAAACACGTGTGATTTGAACAAGGATTTAGTCACTTCAACGCTACAAGTTCGAAGCACTCAAGGACACTCCTTATATCTGGGACTCCCAACTTTCTCCCTCAAAGGAAAACGCACTCAATTTGCCTATCTCTCGGAAAGGATGAAATCTAAGGTAGAGAATTGGAAGAACAAGAACTTTTCGGAAGGAAGTAAAGAGGTCCTAATTAAAGCCGTGCTCCAATCTATTCCCACATATGCTATGTCCTAGTTCAAAATTCCAATTCAAGTTTGTAACGACATGGAGAGAATCATTGCAAATTTTTGGTGGGGATCCAATCAAGGGCACTAGAAAATGCACTGGCTAAACTGGGATAAATTATGCAAATCTAAATCTGAAGGGGGGCTAGGATTCCGGAAATTATCCAATTTTAATCAAGCACTTCTCGCTAAACAAGTCTGGAGATTGATGGAACTTCCAAACTCACTCGATACTATAAACACTCTGATATTCTAGATGCTCAAACTGCAAACAATCCATCTTTTCCTTTGGGGAATTTTTTTGATCCAAGGCCTGAAAGATGGGTCAACTATCGATTTAAGGCCTAAAAGAAAATTTCTATCGATATAAGACTCGATTTATATAAAACTATCAATTGAAGGCCTGGATTTTAACACCGTTAACATTTTATGTAACGGAATGCGAATGCAAATGTGACTCAATTTTATTTTATTTTTTGATACGGACTCAAAAATAATTTCCTTATAAAATTATGTATCTAGTCATGAAAAAAATTGTATGAAAGATAACATTTCACTTACATGAACGCTAGTATTGCATAACTAATTGTTAACGGTGTTAAAATCTAAGCCTTCAATTGATAGTTTTATATAAATCGAGCCTTATATCGATAGGAATTTTCTTTTAGGCCTTAAATCGATAGTTGACCCATCTTTCAAGCTTTGAATCGAAAAAATTCCTTTCTTTGGAGATCCCTTACATCGAGTTTCCCAATCCTTCAGAGTGGAATCCGTTGGACTGTTGGCAACGGCCAAACGATCATTCTTTTCAAACATGCTTGGGTCCAAGGCCTTAACTCAGGTATGATTAAATCTAACATTGCTAGTGGACACAACATCTCTTATTTTCTTGATGAAGGCAGATTCTGGAAGGAGGACTTGCTTAGACTTGCTTTCTGGCCCTTTGAGGTTGAAGGAATTCTCAGAACGCCAGTGGCTAAGGCTGATGAAGAGGATTCAAGATTCTAGTACCATGAACCTATGGGTAAATACTCTGTTAAGTCAGGGTATAAAGAAAGTGTCAAGCTTGAACTTAGTAACTATGAAACTCCATCTACCTCTTGTAGCCGTGCCTCCTCCACTTGGTGGAATTTCATTTGGACCTTAAAAATCCCTCCAAAAATCTGGATTTTCGGATGGAAATTAAGCCTTGATATCATTCCCACCGAAGGAAATCTCTATAATCGCCATATCCCACTCGACCCTAACTGTAGACTCTGTGGGAACTTTCCCTCGACCTCCCTCCATGCAATTTTCTTTTGCATCGGAGCCAGGGATGTCTGGAAATCTGCTGGGTTTTGGGATTTGATTAAAATTGATAGAAATCCATCATCTACCCAATTTCTTCATAGTCTTAAGCAGAGACTCACAACCTCTGAATTTGAGCAAATCATTATGATCACCTGGGGTATTTGAAAAGACAGATGCCAAATCACGCACTCTAATGATACTAATAGAAATACGATCAAGAAGAGCATGGGTCACCGAGTAGTTGAATATCTCTTCAATTACCAATCCACCATCAAAACGATTCCTCCCTGCACCAATCATTCTCTCAACACTGATGAAGCTTCGGAATCTACCACAAGCGACCTCAATTGTCCCTTCTACTTTGAAGTAGACGGAGCATTCAATTGTGACTCTCTGAAATTTGGTATGGGTGGTGTGCTATACAATAATAACGGGGACATCCTCGATTCTTTCTCTGTCAAGTTACCCCCTCAAAGAAGCCCCCTTGGATCTGAATTACTGGCTATTGATTGGGCAATGAATCTTGCAAAAACTAGAGATATCACAAACATTGCGATAAAGACAGATTCACAGGATGCCATCTCTCTTTGTTCCAAACCAATCAGTGACCTTTCCCTTGGGCCTGAATCTTCTATTGCTCGACGGATTATCAAAACTTCCGAGGAATTTGTTGTGTGCAAACTCCTACATATCCCCCGTCGATATAACGCTCGTGCCCATCATCTGGCTCAAAAAGCCGCTCAGTCTACCAATTCTCACGACAGAACTGGAGAACTGTCCTTTTGTTTTTTCTGATTTCATTGTTCCGGTTCTTCCTTTTCCAAAAAAAACAATGTAAAATCATATATATCTCTCAAACACATTTGATTAAATACTACTCTCTCCGTCCTAAGATTATTTGCACGGTTTGATCGGCACAATTTTTAAAAAAAATGTATTTAATGGTTGATGATGTAAAATAAAATAGGGGTATTTTGGTTGATTTGATGAGGTGCAGTGTAAAGTAAATTTATTGAGATGACAATTTTAAAAAATAAAATGATATTGTTAGAGTATTAAATTTATTGAGTATTTTCATATTAAGAGTGTGTGAATACTCTTGGGACGTCTCAATAAAAAAAGTGTGCAAATAATCACGGGATTAAGGGAGTAAAAGTTTATTAACTAATTTGGCTCTCTAAATTATTTATTTATCTCTTTAATTAGCCTCCTCACATCACATGCACAGTTTTATGGAGGTCGCTTTGTGAAACATTAATCCGTAATTTGGGATTAAATTAATACTACGAAAATGATCTTCACCCAGAATCTGGATATCAAGAAACTTTTTTTAATTAATTAATGTTTTATTAATTACTTAATTACCGTTATACCCTTAATTATATATAATAATAATTACTCCGTAATTAATTGTATGCGCATGATCACTCTCTCCAACTTTTTCGTCCATCAAAACAAGCTGACTTAATATCCCAATAAATATAATCATTGCCTCCCATTAACTTATTACTGTTTCCACCATCATCCCACCATTAACGTGTGCACCACCCATTAATAAATAAATTTGAAACGGTAATAAGTTCTCGATTTTTTCCTTTTCCATTAAACACCAAATCTTCATATTACATTACCAACAATCGATCACTTTTTGAAAATGATTCCGACGACGAAGAAAATATTCAAGATCACTCGACTCACTCACCATGTCCGATAGTTAATAGTGAGCAACAAGTTAATAACGATGAAACTGTTGTAAAAACTGGAATTATTTATGTGACCGTTGATGAGTTGTTTAAAACTTATCAGGAACATGCAAAAAAGAAAGAATTTTAGCATTGTTAAACCTCTTTTCATATCTTAACCTCTTTTCATAAAATTAAAAAATAAATATTTTAAGATTTTTTTTTTACTTGTATTTTTTTGGATTAATATTAGGAAATAAATATTTTGAGATTAGTACATAACATATAAACATATTACACATTAAATATATAAAAAAAATAAAAAATTAAAAAATATCATTAATTTATATATGTATTTTTTTAATAACAAAAATTAAACTAAATTTATGAAATATAATGAATTAAGAAATAATGACTACATGCATTAATTTTAACAGGTTTTAATGGCTACATGCATTTTTTAACATGCAATTTATTTCCTAATTTTTTGGAAAGGAGTTAGATATGTATACAATTATATATTTCTCATATCTTTAATTCCTAATTTTATGGAAAGAGATTGAGAATGTATTTTTTAACATGCAATTTATTTCCTAATTTTTTGGAAAGAGATTGAGATAGGTATGCAATTATAAATTTTTTATATCTTAATTAGTTATTATATTTTTCATTTAATGAACCTAACTATTAAATTTTAATTTAATCTAACATACCATATATGTGGTGAAAATTTTAATTTAATAAACCTAACTTTTAAATTTTAATTTAATCAACACTGGATGGTGAAAAAATTAATTTAATGAACCTAACAATTAGTTTTTTAATTTAATCAATAATGAACATAACTATTAGATTTTAATTTAATCAATACTATGTGGTGAAAAAATTAATTTAATGAACCTAAATATTAGATTTTAATTTAATCAACACTATATGGTAGAAAAATTAATTTAATGAAATCAACACATTGAAACGAGTAATCGAACACTTTAACCTAAACCCTATACGGTGAGAAACGAGTAATATGACACTAAGTGTACGCTATTGAATTTTAATGTAATGAACACAATGAAAATTAATTTAATGGAATCAACACATTGAAACGAGCTAGTAATCGAACACTAACCCTAAACCATATACGATGAGAAACGAGTAGTCGGACACTAAGTGTACACATAAAAAAGAGTTTATTAACAAAGTAGGACAATCCATAAGTGAATTAAACAAAGTAGGACAAAAATTTCTAGTAAAACAATTAAAACCAAAATAGCCTACAAAATCCCCTTTTTACCCTTATTTTGATATAATTTGAACTGTCTGTCTTCTTCAAGAATATCCCCAAATTTCGGTTTACATTCCATATTTGAATTCAATCTAATTTGAATTCAATTCAATTCCAATCGCATAGTGTCTTCTCGCCTACAGATACCAAAATTATTTAAAAAAATTCTTGGCGAATGGAATTTCTTCGATCTAAAGAACGGCGGCACCATACCACTCCTCCGTCCTTGAAGAACGACGGCACAAGACGGAGGCTCTCCGTCGGCGGCACCCTACCACGCAGGGGAGAGGTTTTTCGGAATGACGTCGTCGAGGCCGGTGGCGAGGGGACCGAATCCGGCGTTGGAAACGGCGTTGTATTGGGATTTCCACGAGTCTAATTCGCGACAGTTGTCGAGGATATCTTTGTTGAGAATTGGGGGAAGGTCGTAGACGAAGATACTACCGAGTTTACAGGTTTGGTAAATTTGATTTAAAGTTGGATTCTCATGATTTTGGATTGCTTTAGTTAATAAATTGATTTGGGAGTATATATTTTGGTTTGCAGTGGAGTCGGAATGACAAAAGCAGGTGTGAATTCGTGAACTTTGATATAACTACAAAAGCATGTATGAATTCGTGAACTTTGACATGTTATATGGAGATTTTGATTTCAATTTTGATGATTTTATTGAGGGGGGAATGTTGGATATTTGATTAATTGGATCTAGATAAGTGATTCGAGGGAAATAACTTCTGCATTTTTTTTTGGTAAGTAAAATTTTATTCACTAACAGGGTATGAGAATTACCCCGAATGAAATGAGTAATACAAAGCCAAAACTCACAGCCTCTCAAGATTTTGAGTACAGAAGAAATGACAAAGGGTAGGTGAATGAATTAACCTTCTGAATTGTTAATATGGAGTGAGATTTTGAATGAATTATTGATAATGGATCGGGTAAATATCTGTTTTCTAAGGCAGTGTTATTGAATCTATGCAGCTGAGGAAAAAAATGGAGGGTACAGTGTTTGCCCCTGCTTTGGATTTGGATGTAATAAAGCATGTCAAGTCAGAAAATGGAGTAGTGAGT
Source organism: Galeopsis tetrahit (assembly GCA_963675135.1). NCBI lineage: Eukaryota > Viridiplantae > Streptophyta > Magnoliopsida > Lamiales > Lamiaceae > Galeopsis > Galeopsis tetrahit. The sequence continues at coordinate 88,109,671 of OY776120.1, forward strand.
ATCTGCAAAATTGAAGTTTGCTCCTTAGATGAACATATCATATACAGTAGTAGTTAATTAAGCAGAAATTGCAATAATCTTAGATTCATTTGATTAGTTGCTTTGTAGAAATTGATTTTGTATATTGGAATGTTTGGAGTCATGATAATCTTTTCGTCTGATTTATAAGAGGCCTTCGAGCTTTAAATCTATTTATTGAAATATCTTATACAGGGGAGTAAGACACCAAGAACATGATTTTTTTTAATTTGGGGAGCTTGGAAACAAGTGCACCTAATTTACTAGAGTATGGTCAATTGTAGATACAAGTAATTTGGAAAGTATATGCAATTATTGGTTGCACATATAAAAAAATGCATGTATATTTGAAATTATATGCACTTATCGGTTGCATATAATAAAATATGCATATAGAATTTATGATACAGTCTTATATTATTATTATGCAATGCACATATTTGATATATGCATCCCCTATAAATATGCAATGCACATATTATGTATATGCATCAAACTATCAAAAATATCATACAAATATGCAATGCACAAACACACAGCTTAAAAAACCAACGATTTCTTACATGCGAAAACTCTTTTGTACAATCAAATGAGTAGATGAAAAGACGAAACAAACATACCTTCAATCATTTTCCTTCAGCTATAATCTAGGGATAATCTCTTACCTTTTTAAAATTTAATTCATTTGACTTTTCATATTTTACATTAATCAAATTAAATGATTCAAATATGAAATTAGGTAAAATTATTTCAATTTCGAGCTTTGGAACATCGAATATGGAAAACTACTTTAAAAAATTAAGTGTAATTAATTGCACGTTTATGTTTAAAAAGAAAGAAAAAATCTTAGCATTGCTTAAAAAATATTTTTTTTAGTGAAGTGATGATTACAAAATTCATAGAGCTAATTAATGGCACTTATGGATTGTACTACTTTGTTAATAAACTCATTCAAATTTACCGAGAACGATTTCGATTGTGCAACCTTGAAATCTTCAAAAATTTATATGGAGATGAGCACAGTAATCGAATATGCACAAAATGAAGTTTTGAGAAATATTTTAGGAATGTTCCTTTGAATTAAAACCAACGCGAGATTCTAGGAAAAATATCTCACAGCTTAATTTAAATTTAAAATGGTTGACTTTCCTAATTTTGCTTAACTTAATTAATTGAATTCGAAAATCATACTTAATTCGAAATCAGGGGCATATTCGACTAAAACTATTCCATTTTGTCCTTAATTGTTTTACTAAAAAAAATTGTCTTGAAACTTAAAGTCTTAGGGTGAATTGTCCTATTCTGTTTTTTCCCCCATAAAAATTTAATTTAATGAAATCAACACATTGAAACGAGTAATCGAACCCTAAACCCTAAACCCCTTACATTAACACTACCACTGTATATTAAGAAACGAGTAATCTGATACTTCATTACTAAACAATATATGTGAGAAATGATTAGTAGGATACATTATTTAAATTAAATTAAATAATTAACTTAAATAATTTAAATTAAGTAAAATTAACTTAAATATTTTAAAAAAGGGAAAATCTTAAATACACACTGTGCACAGATAAATTTTCTGTGCACACGCTTTTTTGACCGTTTTTTCTACAAATTATTCCCCCTTCTCCTCTCTTCTCCTCCGCAACCGCTCAAAGTATAAACTAGTCCACGTGGTCCGCACGCACAAAGGCACCGACGATAAGGTCTACAAATGCGCGTACGAGCAGGAGGATCTGCAATGGAAAGTCGCCGCTAAGCTATGTGAACATTAATGATCTCATATTCATCAACGTCGTCAGATCTGGTGGTGGTGCTTTCATTGCTGCGATTGTCGCTCCTTCCGCCGCCGCTCCTACTGCCGTCGCACCGGAGAGCGTCGCTGAAGCATCGAAGGAGGTGAGTGTTTTTGCTTTTTTTGATGTAGTTTCTTTCATTCTGTTTTTTTAATTTCTTTTTGTACAGAAAGATTTTGTTTAGGGTATTTATGATGCTCCATTCATTGTATATTTTGTTGTTTGTTTCCAACACATCATCACTTTTCAAGGCAGACTTTTCAAGGAGCTTTTGAGTGGAAGGAAAGAGGGGCTATGAATTATTTATTTATTTTTTAAAAGTGATAATTTTGTTATTGAAAGGTGGAAATTTTATTATTGAAAAGTGGGAATTTTTGTTATTGAAAAGTGTAATTTTTATTATTGAAAAGTGGTAGATATTTTAACTGAAAAGTGTAATTTTTATTATTGAAAAGTGGTAGATATTTTAACTGAAAAGTGTAATTTTTATTATTGAAAAGTGGTAGATATTTTAATTGAAAAATTTAAATTATTTTAATTAAAAAAGAAGATCACAAGTTAAAATTATTTTAATTAAAAAAGAAGATCACAAGTTTTGAACTTGTGACCTTATACCTATCTTCACTTATTGTAACCATTGGACCAACAGCCATCTTATTATTAATTTTCATTTTTCTGACTTGATAAGGGTTGCCCTGTGCATTAGTGTGCATGTGCACACTATGCACAGGAGACCATGTTGGGAATAAAATGAGATGTGTTTTGATCTAATACCAAAACCCCCTGAGACATGCCTAAGTCAAGTTGATAGTGTTCTAAAAATGTTAGAACACATAGTATAAGGCTAGATGAGAAGCTGAAATGTTAGGTAGCTCTTAGACAATTAGATGCACAATTTGAGGGGGAACCTATGCTTTGAAGATGATCAAGATCAAGTCCCCTCAAGGCTCAAATTCTGGAACAATCACTTAAGAGCAAGGACACTCTATGAAATCTAAGATGCTCTTATGCAAGAACAAGATTGTAAAGCTCAAAAGGACAAGTCCAATGAAGATGCTCTGATTAGGAGAGTTGTCCAGAGAAAATATTCATATGCTCTGATCAGGAGAGTTGTCCAAAGAAGCTAGCCATATGCAAGAACAAGCTTACCTAGCTCAAAAGGACAAGACTACTCAAAGATCTTTATCAGGAGAGTTGTCCAGAGAAGTCAACTCTATGCACAAAGTGCTCTGATGCAAAAAGATTAAATATACTGATCAGGAGAGTTGTCCAGAGGAACTGTCTCAGCTAAATTGATCAAGATCAAGTGCTCTGAAAGCCTGAGATCAACTGTGCTGAAGAGTTTGAGACAACCAGTCCCTAAAGGTCCTCAAAGAAATGAGCTAAGACCATACTCAAGTGAAATAAAGGGAAAGAGCCAAGTCATCTGAAGAAGAGCAAGCCAACCATGCTGAAAAGCAAAACTGCTAATAGTGATAAGGAGAGTTATCCAGATGTTAAGGAATGTTGTCCTACCATTGGATCAACCTTCAGAAGCCATGTCCAAGTCCTAACAAGAAGTCAAACATTGGGAAAAGTGCTGCAGAATGAAGACAAAACTGTTACAGCCGTTTATTACCCAAATGAGGACATGTCACTATCAAGAATCTGTCTTTCAGTTTGAAGAACTCAAGGAAGACATTTATAGCAATTTGGGGCTGCCTCTCCAACGGGCAAATCCTCCATTTTGTCTATAAATACAGAAGTGTGAAGACCATTTGAAGCACCTCAACCTTGACAAGAATATCCAACCATCCTACAAGCTAGAGTGCTTTCAAAGCTTTCAAAGACTATCTTAGTCTTCAAACACTTCATCTAAGCTGAACCCAATTGTATATCCTTACACAAGCTTAGAGAGATATCCTATTCTTATACACTGATCTTCATTGTAAAGGATATCTCATTAGTTGGAACCTTACTTCAACCCTTACACCTTTCAAGAATGAAAGTGAGAAGGTTGTAGTAGTAGAAGTGGTAGGAGCTGACTGTTGAGAGAAGAACAGTTCAGTTCTGAGTTGAGAAGAGGGTACTAGGACTCTAGACATCCTAGGGATCAATTCACCAAGGAGTGGTGTTCTTGATCAAGTGCACCTTGGCACTATAAAACAAGTTAATTCCAAGAGTGAAGGAATTATCCTGTTAAATCAGGGAAAGTGGATGTAGGAGCTTGAGTCTCTGAACCACTATAAACTCTTGTGTTGATTTGCTTTACAAGTACTTACATTCATTCAACACTGCACACAAAACTGATCTTTCAAAGATACATATTCAAAGACTGTGCAAAACTGATTTGGACAAGTTCCCTGAAGCTAAACATAACTGTGTTGCATTGACTAAGTGATTTCAGAAATTAAAGGAGTCTAAACTTAAAGGGCCAACCATTATTCCGCACATATAACTCCCCTAGATAGTCAATCAACTAAGTACTCAATAGTACTTAGTAGTCTGATTATCTTAGAAGGGTTAATCTTCTTCAGGAGAGTTGTCCAAGACAACTTTACTGAACTCTGGTTTGATCAATTAGCAAAAGAATTGCATACAAGTGTATTCCCCCCCCCATACACTTGTTATATACTCCTTTCAGGACCAACAAGTGGTATCAGAGCAGGGGTTCAAAGACCACTGCTTCTGAAAATCCATCTTGATTTTCAAAACTCTCATATTTGTGTGGTCACTGAACTGATCTCTATCTGAAATCCATCACTTGTTGACTAACTGATTATTTGTGAGATATGGCCAACAACAATGCTGTTCCTCCACCTGCTGTTCAAGGATTAGACAACATGGCCACAAATCCAGTCAATCACATTTCTCATCACAAACTGCCCATGTTTTCAATAGACAATTATGATTTCTGGAAGATTAGAATGAGGGCTCATCTTGCATCTCTCCATACTGATATGCTAAGAGTAATCACAAGAGGACCTTTTGTGTTTACTCAAACTAACCCCAGAGTGACAGCTGAGCAAAAAGCAGATGTAAGGGAACTGATTCCCAAAGATGAGGATGACTTCACTGCTGATGAAAAGAGGAAAGATAATTTGAATTATCTTGCCATGAACACTCTTTATCAAACAATTCCAGATGCAGTTATGGGAAGAGTCTACCACTGCACAACAGCTAAAGAAATTTGGGATACTCTTGCTGAAATGTGTGAGGGCACTGAAAAGATCAAGGAGAACAAGCTCCAAGTTGCTGTGCAGAAGTTTGAACAATTCTCAATGGAGTCTGATGAGTCCATTGACAAATTTGCTGGTAGATTCACTGATGTGATGAATGAGATTAACTCATTGGGCAAGGTCTACACCAAGAGAGAGGTTGGACTGAAAATCCTAAGGAGTCTCACTCAAAAGTGGGATGTCTATGCTGTAATGATGCAGAATACCAAAGATCTCTCCACCATGCCCATGCAACAAATATTCTCAGAACTTAAAGCCTATGAGTTTGACCTCAATAGAAGAAAGCCTGTTGAGGAACCTTCAAATCCTACTAAGGGAGTGGCATTCAAAGCCAAAGTTGCTGAACCAGAAATGCAACCCACTCCCAGATCATCAAAGACAGTCTCTAAGACTGAAATGAAGGAAGAACTAGCCTTGATGGCTAGAAGGTTTGACAAGCTCAACACAAGGTTTGGTAGATACAAGAAATTCTACCAAGACAACAAATTCAGGAGAAGATACAACTCCCCTGAAGATCAGGCTGAGGACAAAAAGCCTGAAGAGAAAAGATCAGAGGACAAGTCCTCTGATAGGAGAAGATCCAGTAGAGCTGATCCTTCTTCATCTAAGAGAAGAGAAGAATCCAAGAAGGATGATGATGAAGATCTGTGCTATAACTGTAAAAAGAAAGGGCACTTCCAGTATGACTGCCCTGAATTGAGCTCTAAAGAAAGAAGAGAGAGACAAGCTAAAAGAGACAGAAAGTTCACCAATAGAAAGGCCATGATGGCTGGTGAAGAATCTGATAGTGATGAAAGCTTCAACTCTTCTGATGGATTATTCTCCAACAGTGATGATGATGATGATGTCTGCAACATGGCTCTTGAGGATGATGAGGTATCCTCTACTTCTAGTTCACCATCATTCACCTCACAAAACACTAGTGAGGTTAACCTGAAACTTTCCTTGGGAAAGTTGATGGAAGATTTCACTAGATTACAAGAATTTCATGATAATTGTGTGAAAGAAAATGAAAGATTGGCTATTGAACTTTCCAAAAACTCTGAGGTAGCTGTTGATGTCAAGTCTACTGAGTTGTATCAACAAGTCTTGAGAAAGCTTGAGGAAGCAAATCTCAGAATAGTTGACCAACAAAAGGAGATTGATGATCAACTTCTCTCTCAGAAGAGAAAAGAATTTGAACTTAAAATTCTAAATGCCAAATTTGAAAATCTCTCACATGAGTATGATATTCTTAAATCAAGTGAAGAGAGCCTGAAATTAAAGATGTCTGCTTTGAACAAATCCTCTAGAGCAATAGAGGAAATTCAAAGTTATCAAAGACCTATGGCTCAAAGAAGTGGATTGGGTTTTGATCCATTTGAATCTTCACCTTGTCTTAGTGTTGCATCCACAAGTAACACTAGGAGAATCTTTGTTAAGTCAGTGGCACAACAAGCTGAAAATGAAGTAATTCAGCCACTGAACAAAGGAAAGGGCAAATTGAATAAAATGCCTACTCAAGTGATTCAGGAGAAAAGGCCAAAACCTAAGGAAATGGCCAAAGCTCCTGAGCACAAGAGGAATGTTGGTCAGCAGAGTAGACCCAATGGAAGGGCAACTCTCCTGAACAATGTTCAGAGGAATTATCCAAGGTATAATCAGCCTAGGCCAACTCATCTGAGAAAGCCTCAGCTGAATAGACCCAAGGACAACCACCCTCACAGGCAGAATAAAATGAGACAACCAAAACCCTTCATGACAAAGGGTAATGGTCATAAAAAGGCCTTTCCTCAAAGATTTCATCAAGCTGCACAAAGAACTCATAAGTTCAGAAGAGTGGTCAACTCCTCTGAAACTTACAGAGTTAACACAATCACACATACTTTCCCAAAGGCATTTAAGGGAAAGACAGTGTATGTTGATACACTAGGAAATCAACTTAGCCACCTTGAATCAATCAGGGTTATTAGGCAAGTTTGGGTTCCCAAAGGTACAGCTAACCTCTCAGGACCCAAAACTCAAAGGGTACCTAAACCTATCTAATTGCAGGTACCATTGGGCCACAAGAAGAGGAGCATGAACAAAAAGACAGCATGGTACCTTGACAGTGGATGCTCAAGGCACATGACTGGAAACAAGGAACTCCTCTCTGATTTTATTGAAAAAGAAGGCCCAAATGTCACCTTTGGAGACAGCTCACAAGCAACAACAAAAGGTTATGGTACTTTGATGATTGGTAACATCAAAGTAACCAATGTATCTTATGTAGCTGGTCTCAAATATAACCTCCTGAGTATCAGTCAATTCTGTGATAAAGATTTTAATGTTGAGTTCTCAAGTGGAAAGTGTCTAATTAAGGATAAAACTCAACAAACCCTATTGACTGGAACTAGGAAGGGAAATGTATATTTTGCAGACTGGGACAAGTCTACTGATGTTGCATGTTTTATTGCTAAAAGTTCTAGTGAACAAAGTTGGCTATGGCACAAGAGGCTAAACCACCTGAACTTCAAATCTATGAATAAACTTGCTAGAAATGCATTAGTTAAAGGACTACCTAATGAGGTTTTCATTAAAGAACATGTGTGTAAGCCATGTCAAGAAGGAAAACAGATTAAAGCCTCATTTAAGGGGAAACCAGTCATCTCCACTAGAAGGGTACTTGAACTTCTACATATGGATCTGTTTGGACCAATTACCCCTTCAAGCATAAATGGTAGAAAATACACATTAGTGGTAGTAGATGACTTCTCTAGGTTCACATGGGTAGTATTTCTCCTTAATAAAAAGGAAACACAAGTCAAACTACCTGAACTTCTCAAGAGATTGTCAAATGAGAAAAGCCTTAGCATTATCAAGATAAGATCTGATAAAGGCACTGAGTTCATTAATTCATACATCAATGAGTACTGCACATCAAATGGAATAGCTCATGAAACCTCAGCAGCTAGAACTCCCCAACAAAATGGAGTTGCAGAAAGAAGGAATAGAACTTTAAAAGAAGCTGCTAGAACTCTAATTGCTGACTCAAATTTACCTAAGAGGTTTTGGGCTGAAGCTATAAACACTGCATGCCATACTCAAAATAGATGTTTGATCACTAAGGGGCAAGGCAAAACCCCCTATGAACTCTGGAAAGGAAGAATGCCTAAAGTGTCATACTTTCATATATTTGGGTGTAAATGTTTCATTCACAATAATGGGAAAGAACAGTTGAAAGCCTTTGACAGCAAAGCTGATGAGGGAGTATTTCTTGGATACTCTCAAATCAGTAGAGCTTTCAGAGTCTACAACAAGAAAAACCTTATAGTGGAAGAAACACCTCATGTTGTGTTTGATGAGTCTATCTTTGAGATCAGGAATGATCATTTGGAACCTGAAGAAATCACACAGAGGACAACCAGATTAAGCCTAAAAGACAAAGACACTGAATTCATAGATGTTGTTCAAGCCAATCTGCCTGAAAAACCCACATTGGACAACAATCCTGAAGGCAACCTTCCTGAGACAAATCCTACAGATGGAAATGATGAACTGAATGAACCAATCCCAGTTCACATCCAGGTAACAACTACCAATGAAGAAGCAGTTCCTGCTGAGGTAGTTAATGGGTCAAATAATCAAGGGGGAACTCAAAATGTTGAAAATGCCAATGTCCCTGACATTGAGGACAACACCCCTGATTATGATCCTGAATTATATCCTGCATTAAATTATCCTGAATTCTATGATCAAAATGACTCACCTTCAGTAGAGGACAACTCTACTGAAGAGATCAGGAAAAGAAGGACCTGGTTATCTGACCATCCTACTGATCTGATACTTGGTGATCCAAGTATAGGAGTCAGAACCAGAAAGTTTCATGGTGAAAGTGCTATGTTCTGTTGTTTCTTGTCAGAGCAAGAACCAAGTGATATTGAGGAAGCACTTCAAGATGCCAATTGGATCACAGCCATGCAGGAAGAACTGAACCAATTCACCAGAAATGAAGTATGGGAGCTGGTGGACAGGCCTTCACATCAAGATGTTATTGGAACAAAGTGGGTGTTCAAGAACAAGAAAAATGAAAATGATGTGATTGTCAGAAACAAAGCAAGACTTGTGGCAAAAGGGTATTGCTAACATGAAGGCATTGACTATGATGAGACATTTGCACCTGTGGCAAGGCTAGAAGCAATAAGGCTCTTTCTAGCCTATGCAGCCCACAAGAGGTTCAAAGTATACCAAATGGATGTCAAGAGTGCCTTTCTGAATGGAGTCTTGAAAGAAGAAGTCTATGTGGAGCAACCACCAGGTTTTGAAATTGGAAACCAAGTTTACAGACTCAAGAAAGCTCTATATGGACTCAAACAAGCCCCTAGGGCTTGGTATGATACACTGTCACAATTCCTCTTGGATCATGGATTCACCAAGGGAACTGTGGACAGAACTCTCTTCAGAATCTCTGAAGGAGAGGACATCTTGCTTGTCCAAATTTATGTGGATGACATAATTTTTGGATCCCCTAATGAGAAGCTGTGTGAGAAATTCTCCAAGCTCATGCAAAGCAAGTTTGAGATGTCAATGATGGGGTTGATGAACTTCTTTTTGGGTCTACAAGTCAAGCAATCTAAAGAAGGAATCTTCATCAACCAAGCTAAGTACACCAGAGAAATGATCAAAAAGTTTGGGTGTACAACTAGCAAGCCAGTAAGGATCCCAATGAACACAAATTGGAAGATGGATCTTGATGAGAGTGGTATTCCAACCAACTCTACTGAGTATAGAGGAATAATTGGCTCACTCCTCTATCTCACTGCCAGCAGACCTGTTATCACCTTTGCAGTAGGTGTTTGTGCAAGATTTCAAGCAAATCCTAAGAAAAGCCACCTTGAGGCTGCAAAAAGGATTTTGAGGTATCTCAAAGGCACTGAGAATCTAGGCCTTTGGTACCCTGCTGATGACAATATTGAGCTAACTGGCTACTCAGATGCTGATTATGGAGGATGTAGGATTGACAGAAAGTCCACTTCAGGGACTTGTCAATTCTTGGGCAACAAGCTTATTTCATGGTTCTCCAAGAAGCAGAACACAGTGGCCACCTCCACCACTGAAGCTGAATATGTTGCTGCTGGAAGTTGTTGTGCTCAAATTCTTTGGCTAAGACAACAACTCAGAGACTACAAAGTCAACTCTACTGAAGTGCCAATTTTCTGTGATAACAATAGTGCCATTGCTATATCACAAAATCCTGTCTTGCACACAAGATGCAAGCATGTGGACATCAAGCACCACTTCATTAGAGATCATGTGGAGAAGAAGGATATCAAGCTAGTGAAAATTCACACAGACCATCAAAAAGCTGATATATTAACCAAGCCACTTGCAGAGGCAAGATTTCTGGAGCTATCAGCAGAGTTGGGATTACTTGATCCAGGGAAGTTGGACAAATAAGTCCAAAGAAGCTCATTGATTAAGGGGAAAACAAACTCAAACTTCAGCAGACTTGGTCAAGTCTACTGAAATCCAGAAACATGACCTTACCTCTTCAGGACACTTGTCCACAGTTCTTCAGGACACTTGTCCATGTAGGGTCAGATAAGTTGTCCTAGCTATCAAACCAAATCTTGGTATGATAAGCACCTATTTTTGGTGATCAATACCTATCTCGAAATCTGTCCCTTGAAATACAGTTTTCACCTTTCTGGGATTTAATTTGTCTCCCACCCAAAAGGTCACTTTCCATGCATTAAATGTCAAGATTTAACTCTTGTTTGCATTACACTTTTTGGGACATGATCTATCTCGAAAAATCCCCAGCCTTAAACAAACATTAAAAACCACCCACGTTTTGAATAAAACAGTTATTTCACTGTTACATTGGTTTTTGACCATTGGATCAAAAATGCACAACTCCCCTGAAATCAATCCTAGCCGTCCATTTTGGATTTCCATTTTTGTTCACCTTTGAATTATCTCAAGACCTTACCAACTCATTGACAAACATTCTTTTTAGAATATTCACAAGTCTTAAGATACCCACAAACACTTCTTCCCCAAGTATTCGAAACCCTAACTCAAAAGTTCTTCAAACTCTCTCATTCTTCATCAAACCTTTCTCTGCAACTTTCAATGGCCCCCAAGGTTAGACCTGAGATGCTTGTTGATTTCTCCAACAAGGATCTAGACCTAGATTTTGCCTATCTTAGCAACAAAAACAATCTTCACTTTGAACCCATAATTTCATTTGAAAGTGAAGATCCTGAGATAACTCCAACCCTAAGGTGGTTGAGAAGGGCTGGTCTCCAAAAGTTCTTGGAAGAAAGACCAAGCTCTTGCTTGGAAAGTTACATGGCAGAATTCTTTGCCTTCCTAAAGTGGAGAGGCAAACCTGAAGAAGGAGAAGTCTCAACCAGGTTAGCTTACACTGCAGAAGGGGAGGAGGAGGAGAGATTCCACAGAGTGAAATTCTCCTCAGAGGATCTGGAAGGAGCCTTTGGATTGCCTTATGAGGGAAGGAATCCATAAGTGTATGGCACTGGACATGAAGAGGAAATAGCCCAAGAGTGGTTATTAGTTCCAGGCCCTCTCTCCTCAACTCAAAACAAGAAAACTCTCAAGCCAGAGTTTCTCAATCTTTTTGAGGTAGTTGCTAAGAGCCTCCTAAGCAACACTGGAAGCTTAGAGCAGGTCAGCCATCCTAGGATCAGAATCATGGCTGCCATTATTGATGCCAGTGATAAGGGCATCAAGTTTGATTGGAGGACCTTCATCATGTCTGAAATGATGAAGGAGAAGGCTAAATTTAAGGTGAAAGCCCACAATAAAGTGGTGCTAGAAGGGAAAATCAAGTATTGCACCAGGGCAAGCTTGTTGATTGAGAGGTTTTCCCACTATTCCCAGATGCAGACCTTTGCAAAACCCCTCCCAGCCCAAAAGATCCTATTCAGAAAGCTCAGCAAGAAAACTGAGAAAAGAAGGATGTTACTGGCCAAGCCTGCTGAAGAACAGGAGGAAGAGAAGCCTAAAATGAAAAAGAGAACAAAGGCCAGGGCTGTCAAAACAAGAAAGATGTCTCAATTGTCTTCAAAAGAAGCCTCAGGAGCATCAGCTGAGGTTGATGCAGTGGCAGAAGAAGGAGTGAGTGTGCCTTCTGACCACTCAGAAGAGTTCAGGAGGAAGTACAATGAGACTAGGCAAAAGAAGAAGGGTGATAAGAGAATCAGGGAAATTGTCCCTGAGAAGGAAGGAAGAGGAAGCAGTAGGGCCAGCAAGAGAAGGGCCAAACCTACTGAGAAGGTGTTGGAGTTTCAAGAAGAAAGGTCTCTTCAATTGGCTCTAAGGGAGAGCAGAGCTGAAAGCAGGGCCAAATCCATGTCTAGGTCTAACTCATCTGGTTCTGGAACTCCAGAATCCAAAGTCCCTGAAGGTCAACCCATAGAGGCCAACCTCCCTGAAATTCAATATCTTGAGCCCAACTCCCCTGAAACCCATATTACCCCTTCCAACCAACCCATTACCCCTGTAAATCTCACTAAGAGATATTCTCCTGAAGGGAATGAACAAAGAAGTGGCATAGATGTGCTTGCTGATTTAGCAGTAGATGAGACAAGACTCCTGTCTCCCCTTGACTCATCCATGCTCAACTATTCAAAGCTCTTAGAGCATACACTTCATGAGCCAACCCCCCTGAGTAAAGCCCCTTCAGATTCATTGCTCTCTAAAGCAACTGAAGATCCTTCTACTGTACCCAACCCATCTGAAGCCAAGATCCCTGAACTTAATGTACCTGAAGCCACATTAGGAGAACCCAGAGCCAACTCCCCTATAACCCAAAGTCCCCATTCAAGTGGAGATGAGGAGGAGTATACTTTTGAAAGTATGCTCAGAGGAGGAGCCAAGGCTACTGTGGACAGTTTGTATCCACAACTTGCTGAATTTCCAAGAATTCAGAAGGCCTTTCATGATCTAAGGATGCTTGTTGATGTGAAAGACAAATCTATGATGGAGATATCACAAGTCATCCAAGATAAGGGTGCAAACTGGTGGCAAATAGAGGAGAACAGATTGCTACACTTTGCTAGAGTTTCAAAGACAAGATTCCTCATTGATGAGGAGATTTTTGCAAAGCTGGTGGCTGATAAGATTAAGGAGGAGAAAGAGAGAATAGCCAAGGGAATCAAACACCCTGACAGTGGCTCTAATGATGATGATTCCCCTGATGATCCCTCAAACCCTTCAAATCCCAACCCTCCTGAAACCCCTCAAGCCAACCTCCCTGAACCCCTTCAACCCAAGTCTTCTGTAGCAGATAGACTTTCCAATCCTCCTAAAACCTATCATAGGAAAGGCTCTGTAACTTCAGAGGTGTTGACCAAGGGTGGTAACACAACCAAAGACACATCTGCCAATGAAGGTTCCTCTGAACCCAAGGCACAGCCTAAAGATGTTGAGGTTCCTGTACTAGAGGCTAGTTTGATTAAGGCCTATTCAGTGTCAGAGGTGTTGGACATTGATCAGCCCTTAATCATTCAGGATGACTCAGTGGCTGCTGATATAAGCACTGTGATCTCCCCACAACTGCCATCTTTGAACCTTGTTGAAGGTGGAGATGCTGCAGGATTAGGAGAAGGAGTTGAAAAGGAGAGATTAGTTGAAAAATCAGAGGGAGTTGTGGATGAAGGAGAGGTAGTCATCACTAAGATAGTGAGTGTACCACCAAATGAGGGTGGAATAAGTGAGGAAGGACAGGTTATTCTTGAAGTCAAATCTGAACTTCAAGAATCCCTTGATGAGAGGAGGCCTGATTCCTTGAGTGAGACCATCAATTATGAAGGGAGAAAAGAACAAGTTGAAAATGAGAAGAAGACTGTTGATGTATCAGAGTCTTATGCAAAAGAAATTGAGGGTGATGAGTGCTTATTTCCTAACTTGTTTGATCTATCTGATGTTGCAGGTATTTCTCTTGACCAAATTTTTGCAGATGAGTTCCTCACAGATGCACCTATCCAAGTTGATACAGGCTCAGCTCAGGCCTTACTTGGAATGCAATCAGAGAAGTTGGACTCCTTGGCTCATCAAGTCCAATCTGCTCATGCTGAAACTTCAGGAGCATTGAATGAGCAAGGAAGGACTCTAGCATCTGTAGAAATGAGGCTCACTGGCTCTGAAGATGTTGTGCTCCCAACTCTTGAGGCAAGGATCAGTGATGTGGAATCTGGTCTCCAAACCATCTCCACTGAAGTTCAAAGTGCAAAATCAACCATGAAAGCCATCTCAGAGGAGGTCAAGAAAGAACAAAAGCTGCTGAGAGACAATCACAATGCTAATGTCAAAGCTCTCAGGCTAACTGTCAAACAAGCAATTGGAAAGAAGACTGCACTGCAGAAGAGAAGAGCTGAAGAGCAAAGGCTAGCTATGGTCAAAGCTGCCTCAGAAAAATTTTCCCAAGAAGTGTTGGCCAACATTGCTGAAGGTGCAGTGGCCAACCTCACTGAGCTCTTAAAAGCCCAACTGGATGCATCTCTGAAAACAGCCATGGAAGAGGTTGTCCAACAAAAGATGAAGCCTGTTCTAGCTTTCCTTAGCTTGAGCAGTGATAGAATGCAGAATATACATGATGAGAATGTATATTTGTTGGAAGAGATGAAGTCCCTAAACCAGGCCCAATCCCTGATGGCCTCAACAATGAGTGACCTCAAGCCCCAGTGTTTTGATGCTGCCAAAAAGGGGGAAAGGGAAAGAGCAAGGGCAAAAGGTGCCTTAGTAATTGGGAGTCCAGTGAAAGGAAAGGACAAAGTCCCTGAAGGAAAGGGAAAAGAGCCAGAAATGCTAAATTTGGAAGATTTGGATGAAGAGGAGCAGTTAGCATTGGCATTGAAGAAATCAATGGCCTCAGCTCAAGAGGAAAGAGTAAGGCTACAACAAAGACCAGGTGGTGAAGTGTCAGGTTTGGACAAAGATGCTGAAGGTGTCCAAACCAGAGGAAAGATCAAAAAGGCCCAAGGAAAGAAGAGACAAATTGAGAAATTCACTGACTTTCCTAGCAGTCTTGATCTTCCACCTGAATTCAGAATTGATGAAGATGAACCTACATCAAAGAAAGCCAAAGCTGCTGAAAAGGACAAATCCTCTGAATCTGGCAAAACTGCTGAAGGAACCAAGTCCTCTGAAGACACTGAAGAGTTATTTGCTGAAGGATTTGGATCTGAACCTAAGAAGAAGACAACAGTTCTAGCCCATGATCCATCAAAGCTGTTTCATGAAGGGTATGGCAAAGACCCTGAAACACAACAGAAACTGGCTATGATGAGGGCCCATGAGAAAATGGATCTGATGGAAGAAGCCAACAGAGCAAGAGATGAAAGGAGAGCAAACTTTCAGAAACCAAGAAGGAGAAGAGCAACTTACAGCAAGATGAAGCCTCAGCTTCTAATCCCAATGGACACCAAATATCCACACTTGGATAAATGGGTGCCAATTCAACTGAATGACACATGGGAAGAAGCCAAAAGGGAGTTTGTCTATGACTATTATGTCATTGACAGATGGAATGGAGGAGATGCAAACTCTGCCTTCACTGAGTTCATGCTAGAATACTACAGAGAGTTGTATCAACAACTACTTGCAGCTGCTGACATTGCAAGATTTGAACTCACAGCTCCCAAGCCAATCATATACATGCCTCCAAAGCTTGAAGGATGGATTGACCAAGCAAGAATTCTGAGGGAATTCACTGAGATCCTTAAGCTGAACAAGATGGTTCTTGGACCTAAGGGAACCAACCAAGAAGCCATGGCACTGAAAAGAAGAGTGTGGGCACAGTATGGAATGCTGCCACCTCCTGAGGATGATCTTTGAAATGGCTAAGTCTTCTGACCTTACTTGAATGATCAACTATGCTGAAATATGGTCAAGATTGCTGATGTGTTAATCTGTTTGCTCTGGTTTGCTATGAATTGCTCTGATACAAGTTCTGTGCTCTGATGCTGAAAATATTATTTTGAATTATTGTAATGAATTGCTCTGATGTATTGATTCATGCTCTGATATGTTAATTTCAACTATCAACATGCCTGTAATGATTTTTTTAATGAATGATAGTTGAACTTATTTTGAATCAAGAAACACAAATCTCTCTATGCCTATCTTGAACATACTTGCAACAGAAACAGTGAATACACTAACACATTACTTTTTCAGGAATATTGACCTTAGTCATGTCTTCTGAAGATACATGTAATAGGTGTAGACAAGTCACTTTTGCTTAAATAGTATAGGTTTTGGCATCATCAAAAAGGGGGAAATTGTTGGGAATAAAATGAGATATGTTTTGATCTAATACCAAAACCCCCTGAGACATGCCTAAGTCAAGTTGATAGTGTTCTAAAAATGTTAAAACACATAGTATAAGGCTAGATGAGAAGCTGAAATGTTAGGTAGCTCTTAGACAATTAGATGCACAATTTGAGGGGGAACCTATGCTTTGAAGATGATCAAGATCAAGTCCCCTCAAGGCTCAAATTCTGGAACAATCACTTAAGAGCAAGGACACTCTATGAAATCTAAGATGCTCTTATGCAAGAACAAGATTGTAAAGCTCAAAAGGACAAGTCCAATGAAGATGCTCTGATTAGGAGAGTTGTCCAGAGAAAATATTCATATGCTCTGATCAGGAGAGTTGTCCAAAGAAGCTAGCCATATGCAAGAACAAGCTTACCTAGCTCAAAAGGACAAGACTACTCAAAGATCTTTATCAGGAGAGTTGTCCAGAGAAGTCAACTCTATGCACAAAGTGCTCTGATGCAAAAAGATTAAATATACTGATCAGGAGAGTTGTCCAGAGGAACTGTCTCAGCTAAATTGATCAAGATCAAGTGCTCTGAAAGCCTGAGATCAACTGTGCTGAAGAGTTTGAGACAACCAGTCCCTAAAGGTCCTCAAAGAAATGAGCTAAGACCATACTCAAGTGAAATAAAGGGAAAGAGCCAAGTCATCTGAAGAAGAGCAAGCCAACCATGCTGAAAAGCAAAACTGCTGATAGTGATAAGGAGAGTTATCCAGATGTTAAGGAATGTTGTCCTACCATTGGATCAACCTTCAGAAGCCATGTCCAAGTCCTAACAAGAAGTCAAACATTGGGAAAAGTGCTGCAGAATGAAGACAAAACTGTTACAGCCGTTTATTACCCAAATGAGGACATGTCACTATCAAGAATCTGTCTTCCAGTTTGAAGAACTCAAGGAAGACATTTATAGCAATTTGGGGCTGCCTCTCCAACGGGCAAATCCTCCATTTTGTCTATAAATACAGAAGTGTGAAGACCATTTGAAGCACCTCAACCTTGACAAGAATATCCAACCATCCTACAAGCTAGAGTGCTTTCAAAGCTTTCAAAGACTATCTTAGTCTTCAAACACTTCATCTAAGCTGAACCCAATTGTATATCCTTACACAAGCTTAGAGAGATATCCTATTCTTATACACTGATCTTCATTGTAAAGGATATCTCATTAGTTGGAACCTTACTTCAACCCTTACACCTTTCAAGAGTGAAAGTGAGAAGGTTGTAGTAGTAGAAGTGGTAGGAGCTGACTGTTGAGAGAAGAACAGTTCAGTTCTGAGTTGAGAAGAGGGTACTAGGACTCTAGACATCCTAGGGATCAATTCACCAAGGAGTGGTGTTCTTGATCAAGTGCACCTTGGCACTATAAAACAAGTTAATTCCAAGAGTGAAGGAATTATCCTGTTAAATCAGGGAAAGTGGATGTAGGAGCTTGAGTCTCTAAACCACTATAAACTCTTGTGCTGATTTGCTTTACAAGTACTTACATTCATTCAACACTGCACACAAAACTGATCTTTCAAAGATACATATTCAAAGACTGTGCAAAACTGATTTGGACAAGTTCCCTGAAGCTAAACTGAACTGTGTTGCATTGACTAAGTGATTTCAGAAATTAAAGGAGTCTAAACTTAAAGGGCCAACCATTATTCCGCACATATAACTCCCCTAGATAGTCAATCAACTAAGTACTCAATAGTACTTAGTAGTCTGATTATCTTAGAAGGGTTAATCTTCTTCAGCAGAGTTGTCCAAGACAACTTTACTGAACTCTGGTTTGATCAATTAGCAAAAGAATTGCATACAAGTGTATTCCCCCCATACACTTGTTATATACTCCTTTCAGGACCAACAGACCAACTCTTTAAAAAAAAATTCATAAGTTATTAAATACGGTAAATTCAATTCCTAAACCTTTACAAAATTTTAAATTTAGAATAATAATAATTACATTATCTTTAATAAAATTAAGTTTGACTCTTAAATTAATCGAAATTTACAAAAATTAAATTAACTTAAATTAATTAAATTAAGTAAGTCAAAGAATTTAATTTAATCAATACAATTTTTAAATATCTTAATAAAATATGAATAAATAATAATTTCTACACTTCATCACTAAACAATAATATATGATAGAAATTACATTAATGTAAATAGGTAAATAAAGCTTAATTTGTGCAATAGATTATTTCAAAATAATTTTGAATCATATTACTAATTATTCCATGAATGCATATTACAAAATATTCAATTAGACCAATCTTATCAAATTATTCCATGAGTTAAGTCCAATTTTATAGTACCAAATATTATTAATGATTCGATAATTTATTTTAGGAAAAGATTATTGAGATTTTATATAATGAATATTACTGTATTGTTATATTAGATTTTTCGACAATTTATATTTTTCAAATCTGAAATTAAATTTTGGAATTTAAATAATGAATATTATTGTTATATTATTTTTTATGTTTTCTATCAAGGTAGAAGATACAAGTTCAAAGATAAATGAGAAGGGTAGAAAGAAGGAGAAGAAGCAGAAGTAGTGAAAGGTTGAATTAACGGTAAGAAAAACAAGAAGAATTTGAATTAAATACAACATTGAAACTTGTTTTTTTATATGTAACAACAAATTTCGTGAAATTGATATAATAACACAAATTTGAAATACAATTTATTTATTTTGGATTAAACCGAGAAACTTTGGGGGTTACAATCTCTATTTAATTTTCCTCTGATTCTTCTCTTCGATCTTGGCTTTGACTTGGGCGGTTTTTGAGACGTGATCTTTGCTTCGATCTTGACCGCAATGACACTTGCAGATTTGTAACGTTTATCCAAGGACTTGAAGTCTTGTTTTGGATCAAACGCTTATTTGGGGAGCTTCCGGATGAACACCTTCGAATGTGATGAAGAGTGCCTTTGAATTTAACTTGAAGAAACGCCGAATTGAGGGGCTTAGCACCTTGATCTCGAATCGAACGCTGCTTTTGGCCGCTTTGCACGAAGAACGCCTTTGAAGATCGTTGATGATCCACGAAGAACTTTCTTAAAGAAACGCCAGATTGAGGGGCTTAGCACCTTGATCTCGAATCGAACGCTGCTTTTAGCCGTTTTGCACGAAGAACGACTTTGAAGCTCCTCTGAATGCTGAAGAACACTTTGAATCTCTATAGAGAATTCTAGAGTCTTGAAAGCTCTTCTTGTGTTGTGTTTTGAAATGAGTAAGGGAGGACCCTGTTTATAGGGTGAGGGAGTGAAGACTTTCCCTCTTTGCCGTGACACGTGGCGCCTTCTTATTGGTTGATGCCGATTT